>ML121527.1:232590-338578 GCA_003788615.2 Terfezia boudieri ATCC MYA-4762 | reverse complement strand
CGAGCTTCCGTGGTAGGCCCCGCATATCTTGCGTAGCGCGCGATATTCCAGCTGTCACAAACGGGGGGGTCTTCCAGCAGGACATGTCCTGTTGGTATGTTAAGTCCGCCCTGCATTGCTGCAGGTGGTCAACATCGTATTTGCGGCCCAAGGCACGACTTGCCCTTACCACTTTCATGGTCCCCTCGGAGGTATTACTAGCGGACAATGAGGGCTCTGCAGATGCTTCATTGCCCCATGGAGCGATAAAGGCCTGCCCATTAATGGAGTATAACCCATTGATAAAGTCAGCCAACCCACGTCGGGGTTACCATCTGCTTGTCCGCCGGACTTATACTCTGCGCACGTTGACGAAGGAGGAATACCGCCCTAACTTCACCATCGCCTCCCTCATCAGTTCTCAATTTCGCTATGGGACATACTCACGGCGTTACCCGCTTTCCATAACTTATACTGGACCTGACCCAGCTACTACCAATCTTATTGCCAACAGTAGAGAACTATGCGGTCGCGACTCTACTCTAGCATTTGCCTTTGCTCCTTAAGCCCCTGCAGGTGAACTGCATATGTATTTCTATGTTCATTAGGATCGACATCCGCATCTGTTCTGTCGGACCGTTACGCTGCAGTTAAACCCGAACCCGGAGCTTGTATGCAATGTCAGGGAACACGCGTAATGGAATTCATTACTCTAATGGTGCTCTGAACCGTACGTAACGCCTCGCCTCATGCTGTGTTTCTCAGCACTTCGCGATGCAGAAAGTGGTACATACAAACTCCCACCATCCACCGGCGATGTCTCGCCACTGGTCTCTATAGGTACATTGCTGTGAATTCTACTGCTCATTGTGAACGATTTGCAGAAGACACTATACCAAAGATCCCCCAGTGACTAACCAATACATCACACGTACTGGAGGAAACCCCTTCGGTAGTGCCAGCCGTGACTATTTGTACGAGATGTGACCTATCCAAGCCCAACCGGAATTCAACCGGACTTAACCAAGCGCACGCGCGAGGTGGTGAGTCAACTGCTATGGGAAGTGACTGGGGATACTTCACTACGACGAGTTGCTTTCTCTGCCCTTACCCACCTACCCTTCCCCAGGTGCATTTCGACCAACTACAGCCATTCGACTGTTAGGGCCCCCACCAGGACTCGAAGGAAGGGTGGATGAGTGTAACAGTTGAGACTATCGGTCGTGGAGTAGGACCCTGAGTGGCCTTTTCCCTTCGCAGGGCCTCTTGGGGCCCGGTCGGTTGGTTTTCAGGAACACCAGTGGCCAACTGCACACTCGGCGTGTATTACACACACCGCACTCGCGCTTTTCATCTCTGCATAGGACGAGATTTCCCCATCTTAGCATGCGAGGGGCTTGTACGTTCCATCCGGGAGAGGTTGATGTCCATTCCCGCCCAGAGTTCGGCCCCCCAGAGGAAAATTGGGCGAACGAGGCCCGTGTACATTGCCCTTAGAGCTCGAGGGGACATGCCCTTGTTGCTGCTGCCCAGGCGTAGGAGGATGTTCATAGCGGCCTCAGCTTTCTCTGTCCTGGCTATGATGTGTTTTTTGAAACCCAGCCTGCTGTCCACGATGATGCCGAGAGTCTTGATTTGTGCGTTGGTTCCCCCGAAATCGAGCCTGGCATTTTTAGAGGCGTCCCACTCCAGCTTGTCCTTCTCCGCGGCCCTGACGAGGCACTCGTCGACCTTATTGACCACCGTATTGTGTTCTGACGTCGTGTAGGCGGACGAAGTGATGACCAGCGGGTTAACATCGTCAGCATAACTGAAGAGGAATATCTGCGGAGGGGGGAGGACCCTGTTGACTCGAAGTGCGTAGGGCCTTGGGATCCGTACTTCATTGCATAGTGTCGTCGCTTGTGTCAAAGTCCTGGACATGAAGATCAGGAATATCACCGGGCTCAGTGGGCTGCCCTGTGGAGTGCCCTCGTCTAAAGCGCCCCTCCCCCTGACGGAGTTGTCCCATACGATGTCAAAGGATCTGGGCGAAAGGAAGGAGTACACGAAGTTCGTGATATTTCTTGGGACTGCGGGATATGAGTTTAGGGCTTCCATGACCCCTTTCCTCCTAACGTTGTTAAACGCCGACACGATATCCTTTCCTAGGAGCGTGACATGGCTCCCAGTGGAGAGTGCCTCCTCTGCCTTGGCCACGGTCAGCATCATGCTATCTATGGCTGACCTGTGTTTGCGGGAGCCATATTGGAGGGGGTGGAAGAGGGGAGTGTATCTCTGAAGCCAGTCCGCCACTACTTTCTCTGCCAACTTCCCTATACAGTTGGAGAGGACGATCGGCCTCCAGCCCTTTACGAGGTTGTGGTCTTTGTTGGGCTTCGGAATCATGACGCAGGACATGTCTCTCCATGATGGGGGGACCGGTACGCCCTCCAGCGTTCTGGCAATATCGTTGATGACCCGCTGGCCTAGATGGGTGTCCTTGATCAGTTTCAGGAGATGGTAGGATATCCGATCTGGCCCTGGTGCAGAATTGTTGCGGGTCTTCCGGAGGGCCTCTCGGACACATTGTATATTCCCGTCCGATGCTGTCCTATATGGTATTGGTGAGGCTACGACGATGGGGGGAGAGCCTTCGTTACCGCCGTCCTTTGTGATAAAATTGTGTGCTTGGAAGGCTGCGCATTTCTCCTGATCTGTCTGAAAAACCCCGCCGTCCGCCCCCCTTAGATCGCCGCACGACGCTCTATGATAAGAAGCAGCCTGAAAGAAGGGCGTGGGGGGGGGGAACCATCGGGCCAAGAGTAGACTGAGAATAATCCAGAACCTGGACCGCAACTACTACTGTTGATGGCCGATTTTAGCTGATGTGTGCTGATGAGATGAAAATTTGACATATACGTTGTAGTATCACATTTAGGGTCACTTGTAACATAAAGCTACCTACATCAGAACTGGCTAAATTATAATGATGACTTTCCCTACGCTATAATGAATAAAAGCACAAGATCCGTAGTAAGTACTCAAGTATCAACAGCACAACCCTAGAAACCAAAAGAATCACAAGCCTCCATACCTAAAAAGCTAAGTCAAACACTAAAAGTAGAGCAACCCATACATAGTATCTAAACTTTAGTCCTTGATGCCCACTTCCATCTTCCAGACCCCTAAACAACTATTATCCAACATATAGCACCTGACCTATCTGCTAACCCTTGCAGCTTACTATTGATTTCCCCAATTAGCGGCAGCAATGGGAAACAAACCTGCCATATCTGCCCCTTCCGTAGTGCTATTGACCCCTATCGCCTAACCACTTGTAGCTGCACCCTCAGACTGTGGGTATGCAGAAGCTTCAATTCCAGGTGTTATGCCGAACTGTAAGTGCAGGATTCTCAACGGCAGGTTTATACGGTGGTGGCGGATATGAATGCAGAGAGTCCTCAAATGGCAGTGGTGATGCCATGGGATACGAGCCTGGACCTACGAGGTATTGGGTTCCTGGCGGTGGCATAGTGTAATGAAGTAAGGGTACCAAATTATCAGATCCTGGGGGTGGCATCAACGCAGGTACGGGATATGTAATTGACAATGGTGGCACAGGAAAATTGGAAATTGGTGGTACATCGTGTTGTAATACCAGCAAGTGTCCTGGTCCAATTCCTGATGGGATAGGAGGTACACTCTGCCGTAAAACTCCAGTATATCCATTTGCATCTGCATGTTCCGATTGGCCCATCCATGGATTGAGCCCAAGGACACCTGCCGGTGTAGCGGGTTGTGGTGACTCTTTCAAGTTGATAATATTTTCTTGTGGGGATTCTTCCCTGCTGGGTGCTCCCATAGAAAAGTCCACCAGTGCATCAATTTTTCCATCTGCAGAAGCGCTATATCCGTTTGTTTCCTCTGTTTCATCATCGAAAATGCGTCCTGAGCCGGGCGGTTGTTGATAATTGCGCTTAGCAAACAACAAACTCACTCCCAGAAAAGCCGATGGCGAAGCCTCTTCCCTATATACATTCATACAATTCTGCAACCACTCCTTATACATTTCTAACTCTTCCAACTTCCCATATTCATTCATTTCATATAATCTTACATCCGCCCAGGGATCAAATCTATAAAATGGCTTGGTCCCTACCATCAGTCTGCACTCCGCCACTGTGTCGTATTTATACTGCGCCACCTCGACCTCCGGGGGTAACGTCATTAGGGGGGCCCCAAGGTCGATATCTTCTGAAAACCACCAAGGGGGTACCTTTGACATATCAAGTGGAGCTCCCCACAAGCCGAGATCGATTGTATTACCCAAAACGTTCCTCCATGGACCATTCCGTGGGTAGATGTGAGGAATATATGCTGACGCCAAGTCATTCCATAGCATAGCCATACCAAATCCTTCTGGCAATGGATCTGCAGGTGTCCAGTTCCGTGGCAGTATTTTTACACCATGCCGTTGGTGAGCTTGGGTTTGCGGATTCAAATTCAGAGGATATGGTATCTCCTGGTGCACAGACGGGTGTAGAGTGAATCCCGAGACTAGTCTGATTGAACCCTGAGGGATGAAGGAGGGTGGTATTGACTGCCCATTAAGATCCACCTGTGGGTGCCTAAAAGAATAGTGAGAAGCTTGCCTTGGGAATTGAGACGTCGACGGCACATCTGGTGCTCCAGGGAAGGATGCCGCTGGAATAGGTGGATCCAAGTGAGACCGTCGAGCGATTTCCACTGCATCCGGTCCAACCCAGCTGCTTCTCCTAACATAACCCCGCTCAATATTTGTGCTCTTTTGAGAGAGTGTCCTTCTTTCTGGATTTGCAGTTGGTGGATACAGTCCAGGCTTAGTATGCAGTCTATGGTACGCCGGACAATTCTCGTCTAGGGAAGCCTGACTAGCGCTTTTCAAGGCTGTTCGATTTCCAGACGGAAGTGAACGATATGGTTCCGCTGCTGTATTATTGCTGGCACCTGCACCGGTCTCAGGCCCAACGCACATTCGGACGCGATCCGCCCTACTCAGTGGAGTGTGTGCGGAAAGACGTGGCTGCGGACGGATGTTCAGCTGGGCATTACCGGCATTTGGAGACATATTGGCATCGAGCCGGCCACCGGAAGCTTGCTGGAGCATCTGCCCGTCGTAAAAAGTAGAGGGGCCTATAATAACCAAAAAGTAGATAGTATTTTGGGTATACCGAAGAAAGCAGATCAGAGCGGATGTGGCTTCGGCAGCAGAAAGCAATGAGGTATGTAGATGGGGAGATAGATTGCAAAGGTATCCAAATCACGGTGAGATAGGAGTAGGTATTATCGTACTTGTGTTCAAGACGTCAACACGACTATATAGAGCCGAAGAGTCGAAGGCCCAGCCCGCAACAGTTTCAACTGACTAAACAGCGCCCAGGAATATGAACGGGAACATTTGTGGCTGGAAGACCGTCCCGAAGGTGTAAGATAGCGAGACTCACCAGCTGTCCTGGCTCCCCCCCCCACCCGGCCGCACCCTCTCACCTCGATCGCGATCACCACGGTACCAACGGCCTGGCTGCGCAACCCCCCCGGAGGCCCCCAGCTTGTTGTTCTCGCGCGCCGAATCGAAATCTCGTTCATGCTACCAGCACTAAACTTACTAGAGTAGTCATTTCCTTGTTGGGCCTAGCCAAGCATCTGTTTGGGGCTGTTCATTTGGGCGTGGCATTTGGGCCTTTCAAAGTAGATCTTGATGTTTTTAAATCTCAGGACTGCGTGCACCAGTCGCAATCTTTACGAGGACACATAATACACGACCTCCTCGACGCCACCGGGCCCGGAATACTAGACTCTTCAACTAGACACTTGCGGTTGTGGGACAAGCTAGCCCGAGTATGCATGTCTCAGCATAAGGGGGAAGGCCTTGATGGGAAATGGGGTTTGAGATTTCTCATAGGCAGGGAGATGGGATATTGCATTGAGTGAGGGCAGGGTGTGGGTTTAGGGATTTGAGCGAGGATTTGAAGGGGGCCTGTGCCAATGTATTGGGAAAGGGGCGGGTGTGAGTGGAGTGAAGACGAGGATGGAGAGTGGTAGTGGGTTTGAAGGTGGGGGAGCATTGTGGCTACGTTGCCGGTGGTGTGAAGAGGTACATTGTGATGAATTTGCTTGTATATTTACATTACAGCAGACTCTGATCCTTCCGGTACATCCTACATCCACGAAACACCACAAGTTCCTCCCCCCAAAGTATGTCCTACTACATCTTTTACTCCTCCGAGCTCCTTCCTCCGGGATATCCCAGCTCCACACTTATCCTCCCAGAACGCGCCACTGCTCTAAACTCGTCTCTTCTGAATCTTCTCAATCTCCTCCACAATCATGTTCTTCGTGTCTTTGAAGCCCCAAGTAGCAACTAGGACTCCCTCGCCTTTATTCATGAGCAAGTGAGAAGGCACTTCATCACAGCGTAAGATGGTGGAATGGTGTCAGTTTCTTGTTTCTTTGGTGACGGTCACTCTGCCGATCACGATCGAGTAGAGGAACCCACACCCCAGTAGGCTGCCGAGACGGTGAGAAGGCCCGTCAAATTCTTTTTGTATTGCTCGATGCTTTCTGGTTTCTGGGCCGCTGATTACTTTGTCTGCTTGACGGAGATGAAGGTTTCGAGGTCTTTTCATGCAAAGACTTGTTCGGCTGTCCGGTGATGGCTTGGAAGAAGCCTTGATGATACGCGTATGCAAATGAGTAGAAAAGCTTCGAGGGTACTTAACTTCAAGATGCGAGTTAAGGTGGTGCAGAGATTTAGAGCAATTGGTCGGGAGTTGCAATTGGAGGGAGCAGGAGGAGGTTAGGGGTCATTCGTGAACGGTAAGACTAACTAGGTTTTTCTAATTATCACGGGCCCGGGTGCGCGGAAGAGCGTACTTAGATACCTAATATATTCAAACAAAAGAATGCAAAACTGTAAATAAACCAAGGCTCAAGACCAGCTTGGAGGCATACAAACAAAATCTGATGGACATATAACAAGAAGGAAAAAAAAAACCATTAGACTCCAAAACTCCCACTGCAACTCATCAAAAGATCTCTCTCCTATGCAAATATCCAAAGAAAACACAACCAACAAACCTCCTAATCTGGTTGGAAACCCCAGCTCCCATCCGCAGCCCCCTCACCTCTTTGGATTAAACCAAACCAACACTTCCTTCACCCCCTTAACCAACACCTGAGAATAATCGACAAACGCCGCTCCTAGGCTTCTTGGGAGATACAAAACGGCATATACCAAGGCCTCCCACAAGAATACTAGCACCTTCCCCCACCACCCAAACATCTTCTCCACGCCTTTCACCACACCTCTATAAACCGCCTTCAGAACCTTTCCAATGCCCACTGGCACCTCCACAAATATCCACTTGAGTACCTGCAGAACCGCATTCCAGACATCTCTCAACGAAATCCTACGGAAAAAGCTAATAATCATCTCGAAAATTGTGTGGAGAAGCGACGCAATCACCCTAAGTCCCCTGAGGAGAAGGTCCCACGAGCCAATCGCAAAAGCTTTCAATCCATTCGCAACGGCTTTGCAGAATGTCGGGAACCATTCAACAACGAGTTGTTTGATGAACCAGCCGATGAACTTGATGACATCCCAGATTGACGAGATGATCTCATAAAGTGCGCGGGGAATATACACCGTGAGCAGCTTCCAGGCGAACTTGCAAGTTTGCTTGATTGCATTAGGGATCCATTTCACAATCAACATCCATAAGAAGTTACCAGTGGCTTTCGCAGCCTTGGGGACTATCACGGTAACAAACTTCTTTATCGCTCTTGCACCCCCTTCAACTTTCCTGCAAATCGCCCCGGGAAGGTCATCCCGAAGATATCGACCAGATTTCACCATACCCCTCCAAGTCGCCTTTGCTGCTTTCGGAATGGATTTTGTAATCACATGGCATACAATCCTAAAAGCAGTTTTGGCAATCCACTTTGGAAAGTTGTATAACACCGCCTTCGGAATATGCCACACAAGAAACGCAGCTAATATCCTCGCCACCTTCGTCGTCTCCTTAATCCGATACACCGAGGTTGCATGTGCATATTTCAATCTCCTAAAGCCCCCCTTTCTCAAACTCGGCAAGAAGTCCACGACTTCCCGATGCCCATTTTCCACGGCGAGTCGTAATGCAATCTGTCCATCCGGTGCACAAAGTGTATGATCCGCATTACAGGGAGGATTCAACAGAAGCTTCACAATCGGCAAATACCCCTTCTCAGCAGCAATCATCAGCGGCGTTCGTAGGATTTGATATGCAGGCTGTAACGTAGGCGGATACTCGTCCCTCCCTTGCTCCGAATTTCTGCTCCGCCGCCGATTAATGTAATCTCTCCCCTGCGGTTCCTGCAGTCGCCTAAACCACGGCCGGTTATAGTAGTATTTATGCAGCATACTTTCACCCTGGACACTCCACAGATCCAAATCCGCACCCATGTTAATTAGCATCTCCACCATCCTGATATTCCCCGTTTCTACTGCTGCTACTAACGCGGTTTTTCCATTCTGGCGGGAGTTGGGGTTGACGAGGGAGGGGAAGGAGGAGAGAATGTGTGCGACGGAGGAGTCGTCGGCTGAAGAGATGCTGTCGAAGAGCGACATAATCGTTTCGGTGGCGGTGGGGCCGGCCGGGTTGTGCGCTTCAAAGTGCGCGGCGAGAACGGCGGCGTTGGCGATAGTGAGGTCCCCGCTGGAGAGAGGGGGGGCGGTGGCGACGTAGGCGGGGAGGGAGTCGCCATCGGGGGTGAGATAATTGTTATCGAGAGAGGAGGAGTGGACGTAGGACATGGTGGAGACCTAGGGGCGTCGAATTTCAATGTGGAAATCTAGAGGGGTATGTGTCGGTACGCGTATACCGGGTATATATGTGATGAAGGATTCGAGGAAGACAAAGCTATATCAGATCTATGCTTATACAAGAAGTAATTGCGTACTTAGTGGAGATGGGATATAACTTGTACTGTGATGGGACCTTGAGCTTATTAACCGCTGTTCTCCAGGCAACCAAGCCCCAATCCAATATCAAAAGACAGCAGCCTGAGGTTAGTCTGAATACCTAGGCCTACTTAACAGCTCCGCCTCTGAGCTGACTGAGCCTCAGAGATTGCCTTGTCCCCAACCGCACCTGGAGGCAGCTAAAGCGTGCAGAAGAAAAAAGCAGTTCCTACGTCGCGGCTGTGGAACATCAAAGAGTCAGAGCTGTGCCAGAAACTGTATCGTACGACTCGCAACGTCGGTAGCAGTTGCGGAACGCGTACCGGGGTGGGGGGAGGGGGTATTGTTTTGGGGACGCTGGCGATGAGGTCGACGTCGCCGTCCCCAGTTCTTCCTTCAGCCGTAGTTATACGGTAGTGCTTGTGTAACGTTACTCAACCTGAGGGGAGGCTGAGCGTTGACAATGAGCCTCCACCAGACTACAATTGTTTTGTCTTGCTGCGGCTCAGCAAGACAAAGCAATTATAGGTGTTAGTCCTAAGCTCACTGAAGAGGATATAAACACTGGTCCTGTCTGGCCGGGTTGGGGCTTATTGTAGGCTGCTTATTTGGGGCGGTCGAGATGGAAACCGCAATCAACTGGGCACCATGAGCTGCTTCCCCCCGCCTTTATTGTTGCATACCGGTACTTGCTTATGTACTTTAGTCCTACTCTGTCTGTGTTTCCAGTGAAAAAAATAGTCAATATATATCACTCCCTCATCTCAGGCTTCCCCGCGTACCCTGCCAAAGTTCACTTTCCTGTTTTGATCTATAGAGAACCGTGTGTGCTACTCAAGTACTGTGGAAACCTCCAAGGGGGTGTTCAAAGGTTACAGACTCTCTCAAGTCGGATTGGCGGTGGTAGAGTGAAATAAAGAGGATAAGGCGAGAAACACAATGCAGGCCGAAGTCTACAATACGATACGTAGGTAAAGTGGTTTGCAAAATGGCGGAATGGTGGAGACACGCCTGTTTCGGGGCATTTCACGCTGGATTGGGGTGAGTGAAGCTCCCATTTAAAACTGAGATGTATTCCCTGTGGAGTCTTGTGCAAAATATCGTACAGAAGAATCTGAGAAGATATATTAACAGAAGAAGGAAGTCCTCTGTTACTCAGAGTACAGATACCATGGGGAAGATCATCTCCTACATACGCAAACAGAAAGCCAGCGAAGATTAAGCAGCAATTTGAAAATGGTTCCGCTCCGCAAAATCACCGCCTTCTTGAACGCCACAGGATCAAGAAAGACAGATTTCAAATCAAACAGTAAACAAATATCGTTGAAGAAATCGAATGGTGAACCTCAAGGTGTAGCAGAGTTGGGAACAAAAAGTAAACTTGAGGAGTACTGCAATCTCTGAATGAAAATAAAAAAATATTGGTAGAAACAAAATGAAATGGAAAAAGACTACCCCCACCCCCATTAGGCCTCGAGGGCACCCGAAAAATACCCTGTCCCCTTCCTTACTTCGCTCCGCCTTTCTTGAAGACCTTGGACAAAAGCTTGGTCTTGTTCTGCTTCTCATCTACATGGACAGCATTGTCTTCATTGTGGCAGAGTCGCGTAATATAGCTCTCGTTTTCGAAGGAGCCACAAGGGGAGGGCAGTTTAGCATATCCCGCGGACTCGAATGGTCCATAGGTGCTGACAGGTTCACCTGCCGAAGGGCTAGGAGCAGCGGAGGATACACTGTCCGGATAGTCGCTATGAGCAGAAGACTTAGGATTCTTGGTTTTTTTGTTCGAGCTTGCCCATTTGAAAGAAGCTTCAAATACATCCATCTTAACCTTATCGGTAGCAATAATCCTCTTTTCCACAGCATCAAGGCACTTTTTGGCCTCTGGATCTTTGTTGATAGACATCATGCCTTGCTTGGGCTGGGTTTCCTCGTTCAGGTTGAAAGACTGCGCATGCGCGTGGTTATTTCTCGACATGCTGTCGGAGGGTGCTTCAAAGCATTCAGGAGCGGAGTGTCGTTTAGCAATATCGAATGTTGGATAGGCTAAGTTTTGCTCTTTGTCAGACTGCTCATCTTCGATCTTACTGACGTTGATAGGTTTTGGTGTAGTACCTTCGGTACCCTTTTCTTCATCCTTGACTGAAAAACTGGATGCCTCTATCTCATGATGCTCGTTGACGTCGTCTTTAAACGAAGCCGCAGGTCCAACCTTTGAAGCCCAGGTCAGCTATGCTCGCTATATTTGGATAGTTCTAATTTGTACTAACCTGAAGCCTAACTTTTGACAATGGATCCTCTAAAAGGGGAATGCCTATTTGCGGGTTCTGTAGAAGACCGTCTTTGGCTTTTGGTTCACACTCGCTTGGTCCCTCAGTATGAGTAGTGCCTACAACAGGTGAGGCAAGTGGACAATCGCACTCTGGGGCCGATTCTGAAAGCCTCCGAATCCAGTTGCCAGGTGCGCCAGCTGCTGATGGAGATGCTTCAGGGTGGTTAATCGTTGGCCTTAGACAGTTCGGCTTGCCCTTCGAAACGTCCGTAGGGCTAAAGCAGTCCTCGATCCAGCAAAGATCATCCCAGGCTCTGCAGGCATCTAGCATCATTTTCGAGACCCAGTGCGCGTCGATAGGAGCTCTAAGCACAATCCCGCCTTTCTTCATGCTCTGCTGGAGACGGTGGAGCTGGGCGAGGAAGTTATATAGAGTAGTGAACAATCTGCCAACAAGAAAGTGTCTGAAACTCTTGGGGTTGAAGTAAGGCGCCCAATTACCGCCATCGAGATCATAAGGGCGTTTGGACACTCTGCTATAATACCCGAGACCTCGATTGGCAGTAGTATGCTTGTCAAACTCAAAAAAATCGTACAACTTGTGCAGCTGCTGCAGAAGAGAAAGTGTGATGTCTTGATCGCTTTGGACATCTCCCCAACCTCTCCTATTTCTCCAAACTCTACTGATGTTTATGCCGTCTTCCCTTGTTTCGGTCGGTGGCTGGTTAGTATTGATGGTACCACTACCAAGGGTAGAGGCACTGGCCCGGTGGTAAAGTGACATCTGGCAGAAGAATGTGTCCCATACGGCCTCTCGGTCCAGGCCCGACATCTCGGTGGGCAGGGGACATTCGCTTGCAACGGGGTAAATAACTGTCACTCGCAAGGCCTTTATACCATCTGGGCCGGGCTCCACTTCTTCGACTTCCAGACGAGCAGCGAACTCGGTTTGCGCAAGGGACATCCTGGTGTGGTAGGATTGGTTATCTTCTGGGAATTTGAGCGTGTATCTGAATTCAAAAAAGCCAACCTCTCTGCGAGGGTCAAGGTATTTTGATATCTCGATATTGATGTCGTGCCTGTCGATTACACGTCCGTTGATAGTCGCGAATCGCTCTTTGACTTTGAGATCCTCCTCCTGCTTATATGGGTACTGCTCTGGATGAGAGTACACAGGGGTTTCTGGGAACACCCCTCTCGGATGGGTGTGCCCGTTCAACCGGACTAGGGTGCTCCGGCCTTCCTCGCTCTCACGTAGCGAATGCAACTCTCTCAGATAAGCAAGATTAGGGTTGGGGCTGCGATCGTTGAGACCACACGATGGATCAGAGCATACAGGGGTTTCTGGGAACACCCCTCTCAGATGGGTGTGCCCGTTCAACCCGACTAGGGTCTGCCGGCCTTCCTCGCTTTCAGGTACAGAATTCACCTCACTCAGATGAGCAAGATTACGGTTGAGGCTGCGATCGTTGAGATGACACGACGGAGTCAGTGAAGTAAGGCCAGGTGACTTCACAGGTTCGCTGAAGTCCTGATGGTAGCGTTTCCTAGCAGTGATTCAAGGTTAGTACTACCTACCAGCTCTGTGCTACAGGATGGACAGTGTTATACATACGCGTAGACTGGTTCATACGTGGCACTCGAGGAGGTTCTCTTGGTACTTCTGCTTGCACGGAGTACAAGGTGGTTATCCATCATATGGCTAGTTTGACAGGGGCGTGGAATACTCCAGGAGAAAGGATCAAAACCCGAGGTCAGAGAATGAAGCGGCCAAGAATTTATGGTGATTAGATTCTATGTACTTAGGAAGTGGAGGACTTAGTACAGAGAGGGGTTGTTACCAAGAGAGTACAGGGTGGTGGTTGACCTTACAAAGTTTATCCACGGCTTATCAATAATCTGCCTGCTAAAGATAAGTTATAACTGATAAAGATAAGGGAGAACAGACAGTAGTGTACGCTCCAAGTTCAGAGACATGTACTAAAGATAGCGTCAACGTCAACATCAACGTCAACGTCTGCACTTCAAGGCTCGGTATAGAAGCATATACAAGTAGTCTCGTGCCTATACAAGTCACGGAAGGACGTCTACAATAGACTAGTCTACATGTCAATGCAGCCTATTCAGTACTTATATGCAGTATGCGCAGCGCAAACCTTCTTTTCGCTGAGGGGAACCGCATGCGCAACTGCCAGCCGCAGCTCAGATGGGAGAAATTAATAAATCATAGAGGATTTATTATGCGCGCAGCTAGGCCACTCATGACCAAGTCCCCTAAAACTATCGACCGGCACGAGTGACGAGTCTACTAACTATCGACGTTACCATGTCATTGAATGATTCTGAGGTTGCGCATATTATAGGCTGAGAATGGATCATTGGTTCAATCTCCTTATCTGCGTGCTGATCGTATCATGATACTGTACGCATATATCTAACGTATATCGCATCCACTGTATTGGAGTATATGTCGAAATTTGTTCTTGTTGCCCTACATTCCAATGAATAGGTGGTACTAAGTCTAAATAGGGTGGTACTTATTGGGCCTATGCCGAGTACATCGACTTCGCTGTCACACACAGTGGGAGAGTGCAGCGTCAAAGTCTCTATGTAATTCAACGGGCAGGCGACGGAAGAAAGCACTCCAAGGCGAAAAGGTTGAAAGTAAACGAGATTTGTGAACCGACTGTTGCAATCAGGGTAAGTATATGTGTAGTATGACGCCGCTTGGTGGTACTTTGTTTCAACTTTCCAGATCTCGGGTGTAAGAACAGCCTCGTGTGACCTAGAACTATACATATGTAAGTATATCTGCGGACTCTAGATCAGTTGCAAACAAACACATTTAGGATGTACTCGAAACTCTGATTCTCTCTTCAATTATCCCTCCACATTTGGACCACATTCCATACGGGCTCTTGTACATAACATACTTCTGGATTCAGGGTAAGAAGGTTCAATGTTACTGGTAAGTACTCAAGCATGCCAAGACACATCAACAAACAAAGGATCTATGTACAACTTATTGTACCACAGTGGGAAAAAAAATAAAAGTGACCGATGAGTGACTCGAACACCCAACCTTTGGATAGGTTCCATACCCCTGTTTCGTCTCGCATAGCGAGATGCCATGTAAGGGGTGTTGGAATCCAACGCGCTACCAATTGCGCCAACCAGTCGCGGTATAGTTAAATAGTTGAAGATGCAATGTTTATTTCAGCCTGCCAACCAGACTATTCGGCAATATATTCAATAATTTATCAGATTCTCAATCGAACCAAACGCTACACGCTCTCGCGCTATTATATATTATGAGATGCGTGTCAAATCAGTCAGCGCTTAGGCTAGAATTGCCATATGCGTTGAGGAGTTGTCAAATATCAACCGCAGAATTCAATGTAGAATGTTGGCCGGCTGGAGTCGGTAGATTCGGTCTGCTGATAACCGATATATCTAGACTCTGAAAAGAATTGGTATTTCCCGCTAAATTTGGTAAACCTGGCCATTTTCAAAACATCATCAAAAGTCACCACTACCACTGTTCTAGAATCACTTGCGGTATTCAGTAAACATCGAAAATCTCCAACATTACAAATTATATGTATGTACATTCATTCGGTGTAGTGCAGAACTTCACAAATTGTATGGGAAGATAAATGGCAACCACCTCTCTCCTGCTCTTATAACTCAGTATGTGAGGGAAATAAGTATTTTGAAAAGAATCTCAAAGGTAGAGCTTTTGTCTTGCTGGCTTCGGTTGTTTGACAATTGATCAGAAAGTGCCTAGTTTTGGTGTAAAAGCCGCCTCCGGACGGTGACTTATGGCCCAGAACTATGGTAGGAGCAAAGTGAATCAATAATTTTGCTTCCGATCAAGGGAAGCCAGGAAATTTCGATTTCTCAACATTAATACGCCGAACTCGGCTTGCATATATCCTACTCAAACTGTTGTTATTATCGAGCCAAGTAGATAGCTGCAGTTGCTGCTTTCATATGCCCAACCCCCTGATATCAGATTCCTTGAGGTAGCCATCATTTGCATGAATTGAAGATCTTTTTGAACAGTTGGCTGATCCGGATATTCTGATTTTGTGTTCTCGTTATTTGTATTCAAGATATATCCAACGACAGAAGCTGCGGGACCTAGAGGCTTGTCCAGACTAGAGGTTTGTATTGCCTACACACAGACGCCACATGCGAAGAAGCAATAATATGGCCAATGGAGGAACCTTCTCGAGCAGGAATGGCTAGACAATCTTGAAAGCTGTTTGAGGAGCCGTTATGAGCAAACTGGAAATTTAGAGGAATTAGAGGCTGCTATTGTACATTCAGAGGCAGCTGTGGAGCTGTGGGTCCGGATCACCTTAACGGGGAAGTGCGAGCAGAATCGTTGAACAATGTAAGGAAACCATTTAAGCAACAGATATGAACGAAGTGGAGATCTCTAGGATTTGGAGGCTTCTATTGTATACTCCGAGGCAGCTGTGGGAGAAACCCCAGAGGATCACCGTGACTGAGCGGCATATTCTTGCACAAAATTCGGGCAGGCGATATGAATGTGCAAGACTTGGAGACCACCATTACAGTGCTGTTTGTCGGTTGGAGCTTTGAAAATGCTCCTATAATCACACAATAAAATCGGCTTTAACTGCTTCAGAAATGTTGGTTTTTAACCCTCAAGTAAGAATTTGTCAAGCGCTTTATCCTTATCGAATGATGTCATTCGTCTAATGCCTCTGGTCACTTCGAGATCCTTTCGAACGTGAGGACCAGCAAGCATCTCTTGCGGCTGCTGTATCTTTTTGAAGTTGAACAGTCCCCATTAGACGCTCTACGATTGCAAGTGTTGGGTGGCAGTGATACAAATGACCAGCTTCTTGACTACCGAAGTGATATATCGGATCTAATGATGCAACATCCAACGTTGGCTAGATACTTATGATCCTTAACGGGAACACACCATTTCCTTCTACAAAATCCTCAATGCGCGTGTGCCAACGTCTGCAGACAGCAAGCTGCAATTCGCACAAGGAATAAACCTCGAAGATATACTTCAGCAAATTCGGCAGGAGTCAGGATTCAAAAAATTCCTGCGTTCAGAATCTGATGAATAACTATTATCAGTAGCACAAGAACTAATTGAAGTGCTAAATGTCACAAAGCTCCACAGTGATGTTATCCTCATGTCCTACGAGAACTTGGATTTTACCCCCAAAGGGTTGACTCTTTACTTCAGTTATGGTGGATGGAGTAGGCCTGATGGAATAGGCACCGATCCATGCAGCTTCGAAATACATTAAAGGCCTAGGGTCTATTTAAGATGATGACTCTTCATCTTGTCTTCCATCCTACACATCCACTATATACCCACTGTGCCCCTCGCGGGCAATTTATTTAATTACTGCATTTGGTACATACGCACTTGAACTAATAAAAATATACTGAACTAAAGCTATATTAAATACATACAGCTAGCTACTAGTTGTCCTCCAGGTCAATTGAGTCATCCTCTAGATCGATCAATTGCGCTATTCATCCAGTAGTCCAATTTGTGTCCGTTCAGCTAAAGCCGAGAGGTTACCGCAGTCATGATCTGCTAACACTTTGGTATGACAATAGATTGAGCATTTCAACCCTTTTTTGAAGCATCGGCAGCGACGACAGGTACAGGACTTTTTTTGCAATAACATGAGACATAAACCCGAGCTGTTGTAGATGCCTGCCGAGCAGCATTAGCTAAGGTGATTGTGGAATGTCGAGTAGCTGGAGTACCCACACTTTTATCTTCCAAACCCATAAGGTCAGTTGCTGGCTGCAAGTCTTTGATTAGATAAAGGTTAGCAAAGTTTACAATACTTGGTTAACAATTGGTGGGCGTGTTGGTTTTGCAATAACTTTTGCATATAACCTTTTATTGTCGTTTGTGACTCTGTCTTCTCTTTTCCTACAGTACCCATATCGCCTACTGCAAAAATATGGACTGTGTTGACGTTTTAACTTTCTGCCATTCGATCTCAAACCACATTTCCACGATACTGTAAAGCAGAATATCCACCTATAGAACCGAAACCGAGGGATTAAAAGCGGCGATATACTCTCATCTTTCTCTTCATTCCATTGATCATCTTCAGGCAAAGAACAATCACATTAGCGAGACGAAATCGTATAACTCTATTGGACTTGAGGTCTGTAAGGTTTTCCATGTTTAATTTCAATACCCCAAGCTCATAATAAATGCTAAACTCCTCCTTCAAATTCTCCACCATTATCAGACTGCAAAATTTCAGGTGGGCCATAAAGCTGAAACCACAATATCATTGCAGATGCAACAGACCCCGAACCAATAAATATTAGTATCATACTGCTTTTACTAATGAGTTTAACTTACCATTTTATCTTCTAATGGAGCAAGATAAAACCACTTACTATAATGGTCTTTCACATGGCAGATCCATTTATATTGCCCATCAGTCAATTAGGATTAACTTGAAGTAGTTCAGTATCTCTATATTCTTATTAATTCAAGTGCGTATGTACCAAATGCAGTAATTTAATAGAGTGCGATGGGAAAAAAAACATAGTAAATATGCTGCCCGCGAGAGGCCCAGAACATATGGATTGTAATCTATCGTTATTGATACGTATGTATGTACGTACAGAAGTATTGACTTGAGTTATTTCAACAACCCCCGTTAACCTGCACGGGAGGGGTCCTGCTAACCAGACTTCCTAGTTAGCCTCGACTTGGTTGAGGCTCAATCCGGTTTGGGGATGTGAATCATATTGCACTCTTGCTGTTTTTCGCTAGAATTAGTTTTGTCCGGACGAAGCTAGTAGTACATAGTACATGCAGTACCGAAGCATCTAAATTGTTTCAAGGTCCCTAATATTTATTTTAATGGACATAAGGGCATATCGTACACTCGTCATCTTGCATAATACACATCCAAAATCTAACCACAAGGAGGTTTACCAAACACCGCTAGTTTTTATGTACCCTTGATGTCTATCAGTAGACATCACCTCCGATCCTTCCCCTAGCCGCCGAAACCAAACATCTACGCATTTTTATTAAGCTCTTATGGCCTGAGGATTCCAGAAGACCCTGGTGGGATCAACAGCATCCTTGACCTTGTTTAACTTAACCATCTGCTCCTGACCATAGTATAAGTCCCAAGCCTGCTCCTTGGTGAGGGTATGATCAATGTAGTTGGTATACGCCTTGAAAATGGTCTCGTTCTGGTACTTCGTGATGGAATCCACAATTCCGTCCACAAATGAGTATCCACTTTCGGGGTAAGGTGGGGCCTGTCCAGGAGGGGTGGAGAAGATTTGGATGGTAAACAAAGAATCACGGTGAGCATACGCAGTATCTGACAATGTAGGGGCAGAGATCATGGACCCGGCACCTCCGTAGAGATCGTACATAACCCACCAGTTCACTGGAGCCTTTTGTCCGTCGGTGGCAAGGTAGGTGAAAAAGTTCTTGAGAGTAGCCTCACCAAGGTGGCCCATCCCTGGGGTAACAATGGACTTGGCAAAGAATGTGTCATGCATATTATAGCTCAATGGCTGCGTAAGCTGACCACCGTTGTTGAGCTGAACGAGAGTTGGAAGCCATTCCATCTCCTGACCAGGGACTGAAGAGACACGACCAGCAATGGGAAGATGAGTCAACAATGGAGCAATAGCCTTCTCCCACTTTGTCTTAGGGCCCCAGTAGACACCGTAGACCTGGAAGGTATCGTTGCTAAAAAAAATGCGGAGAGCAAGTTCCTTCGGAGCCATGGCCTTACCGAACTCCTGCATAGCGAGGATGGTCTTGGTCTTGATGTCGATAGAGGGAGAGTAGTATTGGTATTGGAAGTATGTGGCAACGGTGGGGGCCGACTTGGTAGCGAACTTGAAGTAGGTGACAATACCATAGGAGGAACCAGCACCACGGAGAGCCCAGAAGAGATTGGAGTTTTGGGAGGCGGAGGTGATGGCAACGGAGCCGTCAGCGAGAACGACTTGCATCTCGACGATATTGTCGAGAGTAGTGCCCCACATACGGGAGGTCATACCGAAACCACCGTGGAGAGCGTGACCACCAATACCGACACTATGACATCTAGTTAGTATCAGGTTCTGTGAGAATTCAGACTTCGAGAGAGAAAGCTCACCCAGGGCAAAGGCCGTGAGGGAGAGCCCTCTTGCCACTGCTGTAGAGGTAGGTAGCCAAGTTACCCAGCCTCACACCAGCACCAACGGTAGCGATATTGTTATAAAGAGAGATCGATTTGAACTTCTCCATATCGATAATGAAGGATCCATCAGTTCCTCCAAGGCCCATAGCAGCATAGGAGTGGCCGCCACCGCGAGCTTGAACCTTCGCGCCATATGCCTTAGCGCACTTTACTGCGGCAGAGACATGGTTGACGGTCTTGGGAATGGCAAGAAGGACTGGAGTATAATTAGCACGAAGGTTATATGGTATAATGGTTTGGTTCCATCCCGTGGAGCAGGGCCCCAAGCTCGGGACCTGGGCATCGACAAGACATTCCGAGAGGGTCGTGTGGTTTGGTGGAGCGGCCTGAGCTACTGAGAGGGCCGCAGCCAAAAGAGTTAGATACTTCATGGGTAAGCTCGTCAGGAAAGCATTGACGGGCATAAATGCCTCGGAGTGAGTAACTAAAGGTTGGGATTCTAATCAAGAGATAAAGGTAGGGGGCATTATACTCCATGAATACTTAGTACTACATAGGTAGTCGTTTGGTGAGATTCGATTTCACCACACTGCGCAAGTACCCAACCAGTTCGTGCTGATCATGGGCTAATAAACTATTTCGGCGCAGAAAGCTTCCTAGTTGGCCCATGTTAACGCTCTCAAGTTGAAGGACCCCTTGTCATTTGTAGCCCATGTAATTATCTGTAATGTCCTCCAGAACAACTCTTACCATTTTTGACATCGAACTGCCCATAGTTACAAAGGTGAAGGGATTATATTAAGGGTACTCAAAATATTTTATACATGCATATTTGTGAAAATTCTACCTAGTGCCTTGGCTGCATGTGACTAAAATTCCAGCCAATGAGCTTCAATGCCAAGCTCACGCACCGAAATCGTTCTGGTATAGTCTCATGTTAAGACTCTGGTCGTACAAGTTGCGTTGAGACTACCAACCTCCAACCTATAATCAGCAAAATTCTCTAAACATCCACAAATATACAGCCAACAATGAGCAATCAAAAGTCAGACGGAAAGACCTAACTATAAGGCGTGGTCCAATCATAGAGATCAATTTGAAGTATTATTTCGAAATCTTCTATGTGCCTCCAGACCTCCTCGACTCGAGACATGTGCTTGTGTGCGTAAGAAATCTGCGTTTTGGCCGAAAAGAGCTAGACTCGCATATTGTGGTGTCCACGCTATAGCAAGTACGTAAATTTTTGAGTACCCTTATTACTCTGGGGTACGCCTGGGTCAGCTCCTATACTTAGATACCACGTGAGTCGTTATCAGTCGTCTAAATGAAGGCAAAAGTGAAAGCAACCAACCAGACTAGGACAGTCTAGAGATGAGATATCGGATTGGGTGGATGAACGGAAGCGCTTCAGGCCCAACAGCAGGGGTGTACCACTTTACTTATTACAGTATCATAGCAGCACGAATATTAGACATTCCTACGCTCAACATAGGTAAGTATATTTCACGTAGCTAAACCAAATTCAAAGAGAGAATAGGAGTCGGATAGTTGTAGAGTATACTGATTCTGTATTATCGGATTTTCCATATTATCACTATACTACGAATATCAGGATGTCGGAAGTTATGATGCCAATTTCTGCGGATGCTCTACACTACCGTACTCTTTTGTTTGAGCTCAATAAACCAGTCGTCATATCTGGCGACAAGTTTAATGAAATATGGCCAAATGTCGATTCGGTTTATACAACACTTCAACAGGAGCTACTCCAATGCAATGGTACAGTACGAGTTCAGAAATATGAATGTCGGCTACGAAAATCATCCAAATCAAGCACGGCTAGAGTCACGACAGAAGGCAAGATTGTTAAGCGGCGGAATAGCAGTATTCGTGATAAAAATCTATGCCATGTTCGAATCAAAGTCTCTCGGCCTGTGGATAGTACAGCAGTTACAATTGAGCGCCTTGATGAGCATATTCATTCTCATGATATTGAGGAGAGCTTTTGCATTAAGAAACCAAGTATATTACTAGGATATCTTAAAGCTGAAGCAGGCAAAAATTACTCTCCGGCTCAAATATACTTCCATGTCGACACATCTTCCATTTCGATAGTATGGTCAAAGTGCTTACTACTGCACAATGGGAGACATATGTGGCGATATTTGCAGAGTGCGGTATGGAGGTATATGAGACTATGGGTGCTGTTGAGATAGAAGAAGACTCAGGTAATGGGCGGAATGCTGAGAGGACTAACAGTATAATTCGCATACGAGTATGTGTTGAGCAGTTGCAACAGCAGCTCTATGCAATACACGAGTCAATGGATCAGCTTAATCTGGAGGATACAGTACGAAATCAGCGAGTGGAGGAATGGGTTAATCATGTACAGGTGACATTAGATAGTTTGACAAGTTTGCGGGCTGTAGATATTGCCAGTAGAAATCGACCGTGGGAGTTGTAGATGTAACGACTCCTATTCTCTCTTTGAATTTGGTTTAGCTACGTGAAATATACTTACCTATGTTGAGCGTAGGAATGTCTAATATTCGTGCTGCTATGATACTGTAATAAGTAAAGTGGTACACCCCTGCTGTTGGGCCTGAAGCGCTTCCGGATGAACAAGATGATGAGAGATGGGAGGAAAGTGCAGGGTACTGGAGCGTATTATAGATCCTTGCCTACTTGCATTGGACGGCTTAGACATTGATGCGTGTTTTTCGACCTGTTGAAGCTTGATGTATGTATAGTTCCGTGCCATTAATCTTCGCCCTTCGGCGTTTTAACGTCAAAACATGGCAACTTTGCGTAAAATTTGCGATAATTTAAAACCAACGGACAGAGCTTTACGCGTTGGATTTCGCATGTATTTAGGGTTCCGCTCTCAGGGCAAAAACTTTCGTTGGGTTCAAGCTATAGCGATCAGAATAACAAGCCCTCTTTATCTCCTCGCCATTCTGATATTGTATTCTTACAGATGAAGTATTCGAAGGTTAGCTAGCTATAGAGGACCAGAAAAAGTATATTAAGAAGGTTGCGGGATATCTGGGTTAAGAAAAACTCTCTCGCCGAATGATGTCAGAGGACCTTAATATCAGAGTACAGGTATGAGTTGCTCACCTAATGTGAGTGTAGCAAGTGGATGTTGTGCTACACCATTACCCAGCACATCTTCAAGCGTTTCTACCATACCCACATGCGCCATCCCAGACTGTCGATGGTAGCGCGGAAGAGGGCCAAGTTATTCCCAGACTGAGGCCTGAAAATATGACGTGTGGTATCAGTGCTTGTATTGGTATATAATGACAACTTGTGGTAATCATGACAAGTGCGTCTTCCGATACATAGGATTTATGCGGTGAGCATAAAATATCGGAGGAAGTAGATAGTTCGCTGTCGGAAGTGTGGAAACATGTTCGCTATAATATAAGATTGAATGTTCTCCAGCCCTATACCGTCAACCCGGTAATCAAGTTGATGCTGTGGACTTTTAAGGTACCAGGTACAGTCAGCATTACTTCCCCCCAAAACTTGTCTGAATATAATTTTGCATGCCTCCATAGTAGATCTGAGTGGAGGGCTGATGCTGACACTTCATTTGTGTATCCAACCACAGCCCCGCAAAAGGCCCTCATAGAACGCGGGGATATCTTTGTATTACTTTCCACGAGAGGCAGGTGTGTACCTATAGAGTACGTGCTTATGGTGATCTCGCTTTTTTATGCTCCAAAGCACGCAGCTTTGCAAAACGGCAACCAAAAATCGCCAGGGTTATCGCAACTGATTATGCACAGTATGGGTGAGACATTGATTTTCTGGTTCACATTATTACACGGGCATCTCATTGGATTTTATGCTCGCGTGTTAAGCTCCTCACTCAAAGCTTTCGGTAGCTTGCATACCCCTCACCTCAGAAGAAATTGGTGGCGAGAAGGAGTCAGTCATATCGTGGTACTGGTATAAGGCTTATCCAAAACTATCTATAGCTATAGTCTGGTACTGTCTGCCAAAGAAGGAAAATATTCGATACAGCAGGAAATTTCCAAGTTGCCGCCGGTGTCAGACCTATAAATGTGGATGTACCTAGGTTCTAGTCTCGAACCCGACCTAGGTTCGATCGTTTAGCAGTTTGGTTAATTCTGGGTTAATTTGATTAGTGCAACATCCACCCTGTTTGCCGAAGTACCGGTAGTCTGGTTAGGAACCTGTTGAGTACAGTCCCAGACTTTGGAAACTGTGGAACACAAAGTTGGCAAACCGAACCGAGGGCCTTCTCGGTTCTACCTAGTTCTCTGTGGTGCAGACACACGTGCACATGCAGAAAGTAGGTATGGAGTAACCAGTATTAGCCATGTGGACCCCGTTCGAGACACTGCGAAACTGCGAAACTAGGCCTTCCTACAGTTCAATACAGGATCACTCGTATACGCATACGTGCCTGGGATTGGACTGCCAGTGTCCGATACCTCATGTCACCCACCAAACGCCATGTCGAAAATAGCTCTCGAATAAAACCATACAGATTAATTCACACTAAAGGAGTAAATTTATGTCTAAGTATACTTACTTAGCAGCAAGGCATTCACCTAATGATATGTAAAAATGCATGACGGGTTAAAATTTGATTATCATTGCTGTACATACCTAGTCTTGTTACCATATGCTCGTCGTGGTCCCAAAACGTCTCGTTTGACGACAAGCAGTGCAATATACAATGTATGCACATGTGTTCACACAGTGAGTTCCCATCTATGAGTCCTTTGGGAATAAGAGCAGAGAGTATCAGAAAAATATTCCTAACACAAACAGGCCTGCGCTGCCACATATCTCTCGCTATTGAAAGTTTGTGACACAGCTGTTCGTCTACGCCTCTGTGAAGATACCCATACTATAATTTAATATGTTAAATATGCCATTTATATCTTCCACAATCTCCACCAGGCCAGATACTCTGGTTTCTTGGAAGAGAGCTTACGAACGGATTATTCAATCAAGAGCCATAGAATTGTCAGCAGTTCTTCCGAGCTCGAGAATAATAGTGCAATGTAGGTACGCTACATGAGTTCCTTTCCTGGTAGTCTGGTTAACTTTCCTGACTAGTCTGGTCTACTACTGATTCATACAACATTAGCGACTTTGATTCATCGGTATTGAATAACTGTGAATCCACTAAGGCTGAGATGTTACGATCCACTTCCTAGACCTTGCTTGTGCATGCATGAAGCGGACGTTGACATATTCTTAAGTTTACCGTATAGCTGGGGACAAAAGGGTAAGGTGACTTTTGCTTTCGGCGACGACCTGAGCTGGTGCAACAGGCGACCTAGAGCACGACTATCACACATCCACACATCGCATACTAATGTGAGGGACGTCATGCTAAAGCAGTGTCACCTACGATCCTCCGTCGTCCCACCTTGTGGCTGATCTCCCCACACTGAATTCCATCCAATATATTCTATCCTTAGAACTTATAGCTATGTATACGGGTGAACAATGACATCTGCTGTTACAACTCGGTCTACATATGCATTGAACGACCTCAAAGTATTTTGATAACCCACTTGAGCACGACATAATGGATGTACTACTCAGTACTCTGCCTGAGCATGTGGATAGGGTCCGGGACCAAATTTCTGGGAACCTTTTCTCCACAGAGAAGTTGTATCCTGCTTCGTGATGATGTGGATAATCTGGAACTTGAACCAAAGGTGTAACGTGCCACAGCTTCGTACAACACTGGATCTATGGACTTTACCTCCACCAGCACGAGATCTAGAACGTACAACAACGTCCAGTACACTCATTATATCGCTCATCCACTTTGCCAATGCCGCAGCATCTCCTATTTCTCAGGACAAGGAAAGGCTACGATAAAAAGGACGAAGGTGTCCTGCGCGAAGAATAGTTGTCGCGCCATTTAAAGGCAGGCGGCCCCTGCTTGATTTCCTGCTTAACTTGCTCCTCCGTTCGTTTTTCACCGCAGTATCAAATGTCAAGGGGCGAATCTCACATTTCACACGAAATAATCTCCTTTCACTCAATGAAAGTCGGACTGACGGCACTTGGATTACTAATTTCACTCAACTCTGCCGCGCAAAGCCGGTTCCTGAGAACGAGCCTTACGACCGGCGCTGTGATCTTACATACAATATCACAGAATACAAACTTGATGTGAGGAGGCAGTTCCCTGGCTAAGAGCCCGTGTTTGCTCCTTTAGACGTTAATGCTCAGCGTTGTGCAGTTTGAAGACGTGAAAACTCCATGCTTCAGCTTTGTGACCTGCTCCCAAGTGAAACAATTGAATATTTCCAGCCCTCGTGGACAGGGGGTTTCTTGTATCAAGGACGGCATGGAGCGGCCTTTATTAATTCCAAACCTGGGGGCATGTCAAGTAATTAACTGTACTTGGGAAGGTTTGGCTGGAAAAGATGAGCAATATGCGGTATGCAGTCACAGCGTCCTCATTACAAGTAGTAACTAATTACAAGTAGTGTGCCAATAACTCTGCCAATGCCTTATATTCTCCCGGAAAATCACCTTCCGATGGTTCCAAACCACGTTTGAACAGGCTCGATTTCCCGGATACATACATCCTGGGTGCTGTAAAGGCATTGCATTTCACTTCCATTAGGGTTCCCACAACTGCTAAAAATGCAACCCTTGAGTTGGTCGGCATCAAACTTACTGGAGCCATAGTTAACTATGAGCTCCAAATTAATCTCGCCAGCGGAAAGAAACAGTTTGTGACCTGAGCTTGTTCTATTCGTTTTCCGGAGCTGATATCCGTACTTTAGGTTTTTGATCCCTGGCTTGAAAGCTGCAGGCTTCGTGGACCTTAAGGGACTACAATTCTGGCTGGTTGTGGATGGTAGTGGTGGTTATGAGTTTGCACTAGATGATCTTGACATGGAGGAATATGTGACATCAGCAACTCAGTGCTCAATACAAGCCATATAAAATAAGTTAGCTAGAAGCAGCATCTGACGTGAACATAATAGGTATCGACCTTTGCCTCGTCCACCCTTTTGCACAGCTACCACTACTACAGCTATCGGCCGTGGCCCTTGCACTCCACTACCTTCAAAAACATCAAGTTGGACCGCTAATGTAAGTTGGTCAATCACCCATCTGATTTACAGCAACTTAATTGACCCAAGATGTAGGCAGGGGAGTTCTCCACAAGCTCCAGCGTTCCTACTCCATACAAGTCATTGACCTGGAACTCTTGGACTAATGTCCTTAATACATCAACATTGCCGAGCGTGAATTTCTGGCCATCCAATATAACAACCAAGGGAAACTTCTATCAATCGTACTCCCGGTTTCAGATTTCAGTGTATACAGAGGATCAACGATTTTGGCATAGAATCTCTTTCCTTGGCTTGTGGTTTTTTGCAATGGGCAGATCTCGACTTCAGTGGTACTAATAATCGCCCTTGCAATATCACTTTTGTGGGCCGCCGGGACACTTACGAGGGAGACGGATTGCCGACCATCGTCATGGCAAACTATTCCATTCCTAATCCTGGCCGCTATGCAATAACACAGAAATTCTCGAAAATAAATCTCGATCGATTGACTAATAGCCCCGGCAAATTTACTAGACTCTCTTCATTCACCATATATGGAAGAATCATTGGGACCCCCTACCCAGTCGAAACTTCGCTGCTTCTTGATGATGTTGTCTTCACACGAAGCGTGAATAGGGATGAGAGAAGGTGTCGCATACCCGGTGGGCAAGAGTTAAACGTAAGCTAACTCCTTCTTGCTAATCTAACCATTCGTTCTAATGTTACGATAGTTTGATGAAATAAAAGTTGGATCTGGAATGCAAAAAATGTCGCCAGTTTATAAAGGCTTCTTGTTTTCGGACGCGTGACTCTAAAGAGAACTACGCACCAGGAATTCCGAGTTTCATTGGTGCTGTCTCTCCTCCCAATGAGGTTTGGACTGGTTTGAAGGTTACCCCAGACTCTTATGCTTCCTTCGTAATTGATTCCTACATCGATCCTCCAACTAATTTCCTCTTCGACTTTGAGGAAGTTACCATCACAATGGATCTCCCAGAGTACGCTACGAACAAAACTTTTAGAGGATGTTCGGATCACTGTCATCCTCCAGGATGCGCGTGGCTCAGGTTCGGTTTAGTATTCTAATACTCTCGACAGGAATCCATTTTGGAACTACAAAAGCTTTGCACCAGAGAAACTAACTATGACATGCGGAGCCCCCTCATGCAATATCGAGTTTCCATATTTTTGCTTTGTTGAATTCAGGAGATAATCGATGAGTTGAGCTCTTCGTCGACAACTTCAGATACCGTAAGTACAATGGGCCTACACCCGGTGCACAACTTGCGGGAGAAGAGGAGGAGATAGATGTGAGGTTCCACCTATTTTGCCTAGGTAAGGGGATATACATGGGTGTTTTAGGCGCTTTAGACCTATAGGGGTGAAGAAGGCATTGTTCGGAGGAAAAGGAAGACGTCATAGGATTGACATATCGGGGATATGAGAAAAGCTGCAGATGATAGCCAAGCATGGAGACGGCTATATTTAATTTTCTGTATGTCGTTCCTCTTCCGCTATGTTGCTCGAAAAAGGGTTTGACGGGATGGAAATTATTACCATTTTTTCTGATATTGATTTCGTGGGTAACGTATGCAAGTAGGGAGTGACACTTTTCCAACCTGTTGTCGATACTAATGTGAAGGAAGATTGAATATTTCTGCTATCTACCGCAGAAGCTACAAGTATTGTTTTTGAGGATACGTACATGGTCACACGTCACGAGTTTGTAAGATCAAGAGTGGGGCCATCTAAAGTATACACGACACCCCATAACTCCAGAGAAGGGTGAAGGCCCATATTTCCATTTTTTTTTCGAAAATTCGAGTATATTTTGGTTGAGCTCCAGACAACCCTTCAGTTTGCCTAGGCATACGTAGCCTCATTCACGCTGGCTAGATACCGGTAGCCCAATTCTTTATTGTTGCATGATGAAGCGCTAGCCTCTCAAATCAGTGCACATGAGTCATACTAACCTTCAGCTTGCTGCAATGAATTTTTTTTTTTTTTTTTTTTAATACTTGCTGCATTGAACAATGTATATCAACTACTAATTGGAGAAGTCAAAGCATAAGTTCTGTGGTATCTTGCTGTAACAGCAATGGTAGTACATCTGAACATCCAGAAGTCTGGTTGACATGAGGTTCTGACTATAACTAAATATAAGCACACCAAATAACCAGTCTGATCATGAGCTAGCCTGGTTCCCAAGGGACTGGAAGCCCACCCAGGTGGATTCGAATCGCATGAATTATATCGTGAAAAAGGTAATCGTTTGTGGCATTACCGGTACTTATAACCCCACCAATACTTAAAGTGTCTTCTGTTCTCATTTTCCTATGTAGATATATATATCATATCGTCTGAACAGCTAGCTAGCTGCACATGTAAGGTACCTTGTCTAGGCACCAGCTGCAGTGATTAGATCACACGCAAATACTAATTATATATGGAGCCAAGAGGGTCAACACAATGTCACGAGCGTACGAGCTCGGAGGACATTCCCATTCATACTTCACAGGGGAGTTGTAAGACTATGCGAGAGCTTTTTTTTTACTATTATAAATTCGGATTGTAAAGAAGGCCACATATAAAGGCAAACTTAAGCTTACAAGTCGAGGGCAGAGACTGCTCTCTCAAATAGAGTGACAACGACTCACTGACTTGTTAGGAGCTATAACTACATACGAGCTTTTATGATGCTGGAAGACAGTTAAACAGGGAGAGAAGTATAGCCAGTTCATGATGCCTAAATTATCATGAGGATACCGGTACAGCCGATCGAGCCTGACAGTTTTCTCTGTCCTCTCCGCTCTTACTATGTCCTTCTTTACCTTGCTCTACAGTATTCTAATCTACCCTACTCTGCCTGACCACTCGTAAAGAATAGGCTCAGGAAAGGGAAGGGGCAGAAGGTCATTGCTACTCTCATGGACCTCGAGTGAAGCCGTTAAAGAGGAAGGCGTGCCTGCTTGAGGTTATAACTGAAAAAGTAGCGAAGTGGCCGACAACACTAGAGAAGGGCATTGGAGCATACCGTATGGTTTGAGGTGACTGTAGATGTAGACAGTCTGGTAGATGTGACCGCAGGAGCAGAGAGTTAGTGGTACTATCCTGCGCGGTATGCCAGATAACCGCAGGGAGGTACATTTTGTAGTCCTGCGTCCTTTGCCCATCCCAGCAACCAGTAATTGTCTTACAACGAACCACCTAAAGGCCACGATCAGGCGAAGACAGCTATATAAACTTAGTCTAGCCAGCAGGAACTGTTGTGCGATATTGCCTTTGATCCTCATCATTTTACACATGCAAGATGATTCACGTCTTGTACCATAACTTCAGCGTTCACATCACCTTCTTTCGTGAACTCTAAGAGAAAAACGGTCGATACCTAATGTTTAGGCACATCTCTGTACTCGAGCTCCACTATATTCGCAATAGATGTCCTCACCCCATACTGTACGCCATAAACCACGCTGCCACACTTGGATTGTCTATCGTTAAAAGGGCCTCACATAGAGGGAAACAAAAAGAGGACCCAGAAGTACTGAAGGCACACGATCGGTTGAGCAGGCAGAGTAAGCAATCCGTATTGCGTCTGTGGATTGAACAGCATGCAGCAAATCTACTAGAGTTCTTGAAAGTAGCACATGGTAAAGGAAGAACCATTGCCCAGACTGGTGCAGAGTAGTGGTGGTGGCAGGAAAGATACAGTCAGATGGTAAAAAGTCTCACAACCCCAGGTAGGTAACCTGCACACAGAGGACTACCGGTAAGCTTTACAATTTTCGCTATAAATTTTGCTGCATGCTCAGGCCGCTTTTATACAGGGTACGAGATTTTTATGCCACCCCGATTGTATGGATTGTATGATGGATGGCATAACTTACATTTTTCTTTGGTAAGTTATAAATTGGTTTTTCGGGGAGAATTTAGAAAGAGACAGGGAGCGGCCTATTGGTTCAGAGTAACTTTGGGAATACGCTTGTCATAGGCTAGATAGCCTGGGCAAGGAACAAAAATCTTTTTTGATGTTCCCAGTGTAAGATTCGAATGGGAGGGTTGCAATTAAATTAATTTGAGGGACGAGACCACAGCATGCCCAATACATATTCAGTTAGGAAGTTTCTCAACATTTGTTTCTCGAAGATATTCCCCATGCCTCATGAGTTTTAGCAACTCTGTCCTTACCCTGAATCTCAGCCCATGGAAGCTGAGATATGTGACTGACTCACTTCATACCCCGCGGTTAGCTCAACAGACGAGGTTTCGTTTCTACAAAACCCTAGGTCTGATATAATAATGCAGCACACCGATGATATATCCTATTAGCGAGGTGTCACACTATATAGTGAGCACAGTGAGCTTTCATGGTGACGACCTTTTTTGCCCGGACGTAAGAAGGGGGGGGGGGATGCTCCCGGTGGGATATTAAATCAGTCTAATGAGCTAATCAATCAGCTATGGCGTATCTATGAAATATGCTGCAAGACAGAACTTTTACGATCATCGCAACATCGAACATGGGGACCAGTAATCCACAGTTACGATGCTCTATGAAGTTGAAGATTGCTGTGTTGGTCCTTCATCGGGGGGGGGGGGCTGAACGCCCTACTGTAGGCCCCCTAAACTGGAGCTACAGAATCTGTGGCGTCCCCTGTACGGTAAGAATTCGAGGTGGTCCCCTCTCCAGGCCCCCCCCCCCCCCCCTTGGTTGGCAATACGTAATTTAATACAACACCGGAAAGAAGGGGGGGGCCAATGACTGAACCTCTGAATGAAGGTTTTTAAAACGAAGGAGAACAGTAGACAAGTTGTACCTTTTGCTTTTCAAAATACCAGAGCTAGGAGCCACCGTTTTGGGGATTTACAAGTGGGTCGCAAATCATCCTTCTCCTGATTGTTCGCCAAAATTGAATGATACAAATAATTCTGGAACAAATATATCCGCTCTACTTGATTTGTTTTTTTCGGTTTTTTTTTTTTTTTTTTTTAAATACCCACGTGCAAAAACTCGAGATAGCAATTCCATTCCCCACCACCTCCGCTCCCTCCTCTCTTTCCCCTTGGCCCCACACACACACACACACACACACACATATATATACCAAAACAAGCATAATATATCCAAGGAAGAACAAAACCCAACAGCTTCAAAAAGCTCTTCATTATTGCTCTGGCACAGTTCCCACCCATTTTTCACCGTCAGGAAACTTATTCAAACTTAAGTTTAATTTACCACGTCTATGGCGATCCCTTTTAACAATTTGGCAAAAAAAAAAAAAAAAAAAAAAAAAAAAATTGCTGACAAGCAGCTAGTTACATAGGTTTACTAAGGGAGCTGTTTTTTTTTTCTTTCCCTCCCCCAATTCCCCACCCGCCATATACATCATTCACATGTAGACTGGGGGGGGGGGGGGAGGGGGCGCTTGAGTGTCTCCGACCCCGGCTCACCCTCCGCGCAAATTCCTTTCCGCGAATCCGAAGCATCGATCGTGGGGGGCAAACATATCCCGGGGGGGGGGGGGAGGGGGGAGCCTTTGCAACAACTCAACTAATTGAAAATATGTAAGACTTGGCCTATCAAAGGCCCAGCCCCCCTTTCCCCCCTCTCACCGGTGATCGATATCGATAATTAGAGCCTATAATCGGCGTTTATGTATGCGCCCGCCGTCGGGGCAAGGCTAAGGCTACTACACCTTCATATGCAATGTTCCACACTACGATAAGTTATCCCGCCGAATGAGTAAAGAGGTCACTTGTCTACATTCCCTTTCTGTACGAAGCCCTGCATTAGGAGGTACCTAGCCTTTGCATAGGCGTGAACTGTAGTGAGACAACCAAAATCAAACGTCAAATTCCTTTCCTAACTTTACATATGCATTTATAGTGTATAGTGATGATACAAATGCGTGGGTCAATCAGGTATGTATGTACGGATACTCATTGAAATATATATAACCAGAAGAGTAAAAAAAAAATATAAAAAAAAAAAAAAAATCCCTCCCCTTAAAAAAAAGAAACCCAGTTGCAACCTTTTTTTTTAGTCACCTGAACCATCACTGTAGCCGAAGGAAAGAAATGTGATTTTTAAACTCCCAAAACACCTGGAAGAGGGATCTTAGACCCAATCGAACCATAGAAATGCAGCAATATGGGACGCCACACTAGATGAAATCTAGACACTTTGTGAAGCGCCAACGTATACATGCGGAAAAAATGAAGAAATACGGACATGCAAAAACGCCAATATAAGCATACAGGTAGGAAATCAAGAAACTTAACGTGTGGCATTGGGTAGGGAATAGCTAGGGAATGACACAGAGCCCTGAAGATACTGCTAACAGTGACAAATTTCATACATACTCGGCTCCGCCGTGACGCCGTACACCCTGCGGCAAGAGTTGAATGACTGGTGCTTGAATTTCAGTGATCATAAAGAAGATTTTGCATTGAGTGAGTACAAACATGGCTTATGGTATGAGGCTATGAGGCTAACTTGAGAAGGTTCCAAAAAAAAGACAAGACAAAAGAGAAGACTGACAAAGGAAATGCAAAAGCGGGTATATGCTTGGGCAAATAAGATTTTTCTCAAACGAAGTTAAAAGCGTGCAAGCTGCTCTATCATAGGCGCGAGGCGATGCCCTTGCAACAAATCAGAGTTCGCGTGCGCTGAAGATAGAGATCCTCTCTGACGTCCTACGGTGAGGAAGGCTGAGAAGGAGGAGTAATAGCCGCGGCGGTGAAGCCGGCGTCGTAACTATCAAGGGGCCCGTAGGGGCACATCGACATTGACCAGCCGTAAATGATGTTAGCACTATTAGTTTGCGGTACACAGACGCATTTGAGAACTTCTGTCAAGGAGGTCATCAATCCACGTGGAAGGACCTGTGGCGGCTCGGAAGTTGGCAACCATGCCCACCACCGCCAGAATCCACAGGCCGAGCTCACCTTATAGTCGCGAGCAGCACAACTCCGGGGAGCCATAAAAGGCTCGTGAGTTGGAATCCAGAGGTGTACATCACTATCCATCACTCTATAACCTCTCCCACCCAGTGTCCCTATTCTCCCGGGTACATAAATTCCGCCAGTCCACCAAAGCCATCCCACCGTATCCTACATATACCCATCCGATCCCTAAACAAACTAGAGTTCATTGATTAAGCTGGAGCACCTGTCCAGCAGCCCCATTCCGTCCCAGTTGTGGAGCGCTATCCCACTATCCTATTTATGATTCCATACAACACCCCGTTGTCCACCGAACATGTTGATAGACTATCCTGTCTCACGCCTTGTCCATCATTATTCCCACATCCTCTCCCACCGCCAATATCCATAGTCCCCAATCCCATCCCAGAATGATCCATGCCATCCATAGATATCCCATCTCCACTGTCATACCCATTGGCACTTCCGCCACTCCCATCATCCCCAAGCTCATCCTCGTCGTCGTCATGACAATTAATTAACCCTCCACAGCATTGGTTGCTCAATCTCCGAGGTCGTCCCTCTTGTGGTTGCTGGAATGAATATGCGCTTTGCTGATCGATAGGGCTCTGGCTGTCGTGAATTCTTCCAGGGCAAAGCTCCTCCTGCATACCAGCTGTCAATCCGTCTTGATGAAACTGCTCAATGATGTGTGAAGCAACGTTACATTGAGTCCGGTTTTGGCCTGCGAGTTGTTGTTGCTGCTGTTCTTGCTGCTCCTGGGGAAATTGTTGATAATGCTGCTGCTGCTGCTGCTGCTGTTGTTGTTGTTGTTGTTGTTGCTGTTGTTGTTGCTGTTGTTGTTGCAAGTGTTGTAGTGGTCTCATAGCTCCTGCTTGTAATCGCTGTTGTTGTTGCGCTTGATGCTGATGTTGTTGACTTTGGAGGAAAGCGTTGAGGACTGTGGGTGAAAGCGCTGGTGGTGGTAGCTGTGGCTGTATCTGACAATTATTCCATCCATTTACCGCCCCCGGGAGGATCGGAGGAGGCGTGATGCTTGATGTTAGTGTAGCAAACGTTGCAGCTGTTGTAGATGCAACGTGAAGGGGTGAATGAGGGTTGTACGAGGTTGCCGTGAGTGCCGATCTGTTGAGGGGTAAGGACGTAGCCTGACAATAAGGCGATGAAGAAGTAGTTGAGGTCGGTGTAGCCGTCATAGTGGGCGTTGGGTAGCCTTGAGACGGACTATAGAGAGAGGTTTGTAGTTGGAGCTGTGTCTTGAGGGGAGAAGTGGTCTTTTGCATCATTGACGTCCGAGCAGCAAGCATCGGGGAAGTGCCAGTGCCATCCGGCATGATCGATGCCCGCCTCTGTAGGGGCGCCGGGGGCGTATTCACCTTCACTGTTCGTCAGAAACGCGAGCTCTGATATAGATTATAATCGCACAGGAAAGATATTCACCCACCTTCATGAGCATGCCGCCAGTACTTGATCTTCTCGCCAACATCTCAGCACGGGTGCCTGGTTTTCCACAGCAGCCCTCAATGGACCCCTCGAGAGGTGGACATGGCCTGCGCCCCAAGCTGTTCTGAACTCTCTCCACCGCGCCACTCTCCAGCCCTCCTTCGTGCAGCCACTTGTCGACCTCCTCATCCACTAGACCGACCTTCTTTAACAACTCTTTGAGTCTTGAATTCTCCTTCACCACAGCCCTGGCAGCGTTCTGAATCTCAATACTTGCTTCCACGCCCATCCGCTGACATTCTTGATACTTGGCTTCCAGCGTTGCAACATACTCCTTCTTGCGAGCGCGCGAGCGCCGCTGATTGTCTCTCAACCGAGAAGCATTCGGATTGTTTGACTGCATTTCGCAAAGATGGTCCCGTGTCAGCGCTCATGACCGTCCGAGCTTCAAAAGGAATGCAAGGATTTATAGGTAGAATTGCAAGGTGACATGAAGCGAGAAAGGGGAGAGATGCGGCTCAGCAAATGGAGTTTTCGCGTGAGCGTTAAATTTTAATTTTAATCTGCGGGGTCAAAGGTGTGGGCGGGGCGCTTTACCTCCGTAGGCGGTGATTTTTGTTTCGTCATAACGCTGCAATTGGGAAGAAAAAATTGTTTGAAATGAAAATGGCTAGGAAAGTGGGGGGGGGTTGTGACGGTGTTATATCCTCCCTTATCGATATAGGCAATATCGGTATCGATCTAATATGGCGTGGAAGAGTCTGAACAAGAACGCGATATATACCCGAGAAAGCTCCTGTGGGCTCTGTCAAGAATAGAAGAGAAGGAGAAAGGGGAGATTGAGGAGGGGGAAAGTAACAGTTATACATTAGAGAGGAAAGTGAGCCGGCGGAGGAGGGGTGGTGGGAGAGATATACAATATCTCGAGACCCATGAGCCATGGCCAGCCAGTTACTGACAGATCAGACCCAAATTGGGAACCCGAGCTCGCTTCCTCGTTAGGTTTGGAATGCTGGGGAGAAGCACTCGAACAGAGAGTCGATCAAGGAGGTTCTCAAACATAAAAAAACATAAAACCACCAGAGTAAAGCACCCTTCAATTACGGGCCAGGGCTCCGATACGTATCGTATATACACGTACAGCAAGCCAAGAGCAAGATTTTTCGGTGAAATCCTATAACAAATCAAGATCAGGACAATTTCGATATCAGGATTGACATATTTCTTCAAAGTCAGCTTCCCTGGCTGTTCTATTTTCCAAGTGTGAGCAGCTAGGGCTACAATCCGCAGAAGGAAAAAAAAACAAATACATATGTGGGGCAAAAAGTGTGATTACTGTAGAAGGGGATGAGGAGAGAAAAGCAACTGTGGACCGTATTGATTACTACCACCGCAGTTTAAGCGAATTGTTTCTATCGTAGGCAGAGAATAGATGAATGTACAGTACGTACTACCAGAATATGCTTAATATCCTCCTGTGCACCTGTTGGCTTCTCATCAGAGCACAAAATAATAACAATCTCTGACGCAGGCTATACGAATTCAAGCTGAAGCAGTGGATTTGCTCTCGCGACTGCTCCACACACTTTAGAGTAACTAGTCTCGTGCCTGGATCGGTTCCAGAAAAAAAAAAAAAAAGGCTCTGTTTGTTGCATATGTGGGGGTACATATCTACCATGCCACTGGCAAACACCCAACGACGCTCCCATGCACGACCTACCTAGGTACAGCTGCAGGGTTGGGGAATCATAATGTACCTAGAGTACTGATACAAGGAAGATACCCATGAATGCGGGCAGGTAAAGGAACGAAATCTGCCTAGCGCTGGGGAAAGGTCGCGCCTCGAATGCGGCTTCAGGCAACCAAGAAGTTTCATTCGGTAAACCCACGTGCGTTTGGTCCTAGCTAGCTATTTAGATTAATAGCTATGGGCGGAGAGGTACCAAGGTATACCTGTGCCATGTTTGATGGATGCATTCCCCAACCATCAATCCAGTGTCTAAGGAACTGTGATTCAGATTTCTGCATCCAAAATTACGTAGTAAAATACAACTATCCCTTCCTGGAGGTTTACCAGTACCTAGGTCGACCGGTTGGATATGCCATGTCCACAGCCGTACATTTCAACAGCGAAATCTTACCTAATTCCTTCAGCTTGTCTACTAAACTCAAATAGGCGAATATATGGTAATAAAAACGTGATGGTCTTGTTGGCAAAGGGGAACCTCATGGAGCTCTGCTCTACCTATTGTCGTAAACTCGTATGTGCTAGGTAGTCACCGCTCAGCTCAACGGGAACTGCCAAAGATATCGATTCCCAAGTTCTTCCGACATTGTCCGCGGCACACGCGGGTTTTTATTATCCTAAATCTTGGTAGGTTCATTCTGGGGTTCTTCGGCTGGCCCTTCAGCCCGATTCACAAGGGTAAGGATCAGCTCCGGGATTCGGAAGCAACGTCGGGGCAAAAGCATTTCTTCAACTAAAATCCTCAACTAAAGGATAACGCTGAATGTCGTATGTACTCTGTATGTTTCATGATTTGACCCAATCAAGGCCCCCACTGCTGCCAATTTACTTGGTGCCCATATCGAGAGAATTCTTGGCTCCAGCATGTAATTCTCGCAACCATTTTCTTCAAATCTCTGCGGATTGGTTGGCGTCAGTCTGCCTCTTGGCTGCCGACTGTTTCTTCCCCCTGGCCAAGTGTCAGCAACTACTCACATGTATACAGCGTTTGAAAAGGCTCGCTGTCGAAAGGGCAGACTTTGGACGCCGCAGTTGTTTGTTCTGGGGAAGCGTAAGGTGGGCGAACTGGATTTAATTCTCACTAAGGTAAGTATGGTACCGAAAACCAAGACCAGCAGACTGGGTCGTCGCGTCCATAGCCTTACCTGGTCTGGCTTGCCTCTGTTCTCTCTCATTTTTTTGTAGCAGGGGTATTATAGTAATGAGGTGGCCACCAAAAGTTGCAATTAAGCCCAGCCCCCCCACGTGCCTATTCTGCTCGCAAGCTACTTTGTACTTAATGAAGTTGTCAGTCAAGTTTAAAACGAAAAGTGGTGATGATCAGCATGCGGAAACAAAAATTTCTAACACACTCCCGCTGCTGAGCTAGTTCTGTAAAGAGACGGGATCAATCGGAAGCAATTTTGAGAACCGGGATAGCTCAGCCATCTCTTTTGCTTTGGTCAGTTCGCAGAAACGGAACATTTTATCGTCTTTCTGCCTTTATATTGATCATTTTAACTCATCTTGGTGCTGGACAATAGCGAGAGATCAGGCCCACAGATTCAACTGCTTTGTTGTTATCCAGCATCCCCTGTCTTAGGTGATCTCGGGACTGCTGCCGTTGTCTCACGCAGTGCAGCCGACACGTTCCTGGGTCGGTAGGCTGAAGCAAACTTGATATACAATTTGGCTGAATTGCGGAGTGTATCTCCGTCCCACGTGCAGGCTTGTAGATGTGCCTGACGTATCTATTGTATCTATAATGCCCCTAATCTGCTCTTTCAAGAATTTTCATTGACTGCAAATGTGTGGCCATCTCACTCATTTGAATGGCCCTTTCACAGGTCGCGGATATCAGGGCTCGGAACGGGAGTCTTATCTTCCGCATGAGAGCCCCACATTGGATGGAAAGCGTCCGTATAGTAACGATGGTACCCGAGTTTCGCATTATGTGCGTAGTAGTGCAGCGAAGAAATCTCGTCGTTAATACACGTAGGTGCCAACTCGCATCCTTTTGTTGAAGGGGATTGATTATTCATGGAAATATCAGCCTCGAGGCTTTATTTTCAAACTACTATGAGCTCCTGCACACTTACCCAAAGCACTTCCCACGTGCTCTCTCTCCATAAGTTGTCTGGACCATACGCCATTGCATGACATGGGTCCCCCGTAGTTGTGTTTTTTACGATCGTGTATTCCTGATTCATACCCTATAATGTCAATCCCCCACAATCCACGCATGGCGAAAGATGCCTAGTGGCGCCATGCGCGTGCAGGGATTGATTTCGAAAAAAAATAAAAAATAAAAAAAATCAATTGAGACAATCCCAAGACTGATAGCATTGACATAGTTGCATGCGCAGGTACAGTTTCTGAGGAGAACCGCTGGCGCATGACCACATAAAATTGCGAGTACTCGGTACAGTACAGCGGGAAATTATTGTCGTGCATGCAGCGTCTAGACCACAATTGATTGGCCAGTCCATCAAAATTCAGTTGAAACTACAGGTCGCATGCACGACAATAATTTATCACTGTACCGAGTAGGTACTTGAGAAGTGGGGGAACTGGGTATAACTACTTATGTTGTTTTATGTGAGTTCGGATATCTAGCTCGCTTGTCAGAAGTTTGAGCTTGAGAAACAGTTATGTTTGAAGGAACGTCGCGAGCGAGATAAGCGAAGCTGTAGCATATATGACGACAATGCGACAAGTGACTCAGACCCTGGAAAATATTAGTTTGTGGAGGGGATACTTGACCTGCTGACACGGGGAAATCTTTGCGTCCTCATGGCGGAGGGCATGTATAACAGTAACGGTAATCAGTTAGGTTTCAGTGTGCTGACAAAGTTTGAGGGTAAGTTTCATGTTGTACTTGTGCATGTTACTCATGATTATGATGGGAGGAAATTTTTTCACCACATCAAATTTCATGGCAAGGGTCTGTGACCTCGCCTTGCCTACGAGTAATGCACATTGTATCATGCATCAAGGTTCAAAAAATTAGTTAGAAGGTCAGCAGACATTCATTCAATGTAAATGGTCAACCATGGGCACGTGTCAATTACCTACAATTCACCCCAGTATGTGTACATATGGTCTGCAGCTGGTAGTTGAATACAAAAACGTCTGCCCTCATTAGGTCAACTGAGCCTTGTCAAGAAAATAGTCCCTTTCGCCTCCCTTTTGCCCCACGCACGCCGCTTTGATTGGGTTTGGCTTAGGTAGTCTAAGATGTAGCCCATGGAACGCCCACCGGTGCACAGGTGACCAAGGGTGACCCTCAAACTTGGAGTGACCTAGCCTCGTTGACGGGATGTTCATCAAGAGAAGCTTTATCGTGTACTGACGCAATGCGGCTTCAGGGCTCTGGCCCTACAATCACGCCTCTCCCCTTGCTTCGTTGCATGCTTACAGGATGTTTCCCCTGCTGCTGTCAGGCTGGTTGCTTAACGTGGATCAAGCTGTGCTAGTATCTTCATTGCGTAGCTTTTTACGGTGCTCGACAGCATATGGATAGAGAATGCCGGTCAGACGACCTTTGGTTCTTCTAAATGCGCCTAGGCCTGGCCCCCAACTAGGAACGCAAATACCCCTAAACATCAGGCTCACGGACAGAAATACGGCTACCAAGGCCGAGTGAAATCTTGAATAGGGCTTCTAAACTAGTCTGGTTACATCCATCCAATAATACAGCTGAAAAAGATTGAGGGGTGGGTGAAAACTTTTCGCCTCCTGGCGGTGATCATCCGCCTTCGATCGTGCGGAGATTGGCCGTCATCAGGGAGCTACATATTGCATAATCCTATCCAATTCAGGGTATGGGGCCTGGGGCTAGGGTTGGAGAGGATCCTCTACCTAGGAATAGTATTGACATTATGTTGGCAGAGCTCCACTCGGTCAAGGGATGTGGGAAAGATCAACATGTGCACCGCCAGGGCTGAGTTTGGCTGGAATAGAAAATTTATCTTGCGCTTGCAAGGCAGAGATAACAAAGCATGGTCCGTGTATTCTTGACGCAAAATTAGCTATGGTATTTACTACGGTCTGGTCATTTACTGCTTTTTTTGCGGAGAAGTAATAAGGAAGTGGGAGTCTACCATTACCGTGACCGGGGCTGGAAGGGGACCATAAGCATAAACCCCAAGATAGATATCAATAAACTCGCAATGTGATTGTGCCACGAGGTGATCCTGCAGGAACGAAAGCAATTGCTAAAGTTCCAATTTTGAAAAGAGATTCGTGCTACACTTAACTCAATCTAAGTATGCTCATGAGTCAGGAACCTAAGAAAACTGCAATTGGGTACGAAACTAGGTCATGGTCATGATCAACAGCTGATGTATTATCTGAGCTCAGTACAGTAGGTGATACAACCAGTTTAAAACTAAAACGAGAAAAAGGCTAAATATTGTTGCATAACTCCGTAATATCAAATTTTAAATGTAATGCCAGATCATACGCATTAAGCGGTTTCGCTTATCTTTTTTTCGCCCTCTTTCTTCTTCGAAGGAAGAAACAGTATAATCTGGTTGGCACAAGCCCCGCCAAAGAAAAAGGGCCGTATAGGAAGTGTAACTATTGACTTACCTACGAGCTGCGCTCTACCGAAATCCGGGGAACGGAGCATGTTCTGCTGTTCTGATACCGGTGTGGCCTCTTACGGTAGAATTAGAGAGTACTCTGTGGCAGTTCCTCGCTAGGGTGCCATCAATCTGCATTGATCGTACATCCACGATTTTTATCAAGAGAGTAATAAGTCGCCAATGTGTGGTAAAACAGTACTAGTTAGCTTTAAGTTCAGAAATGTCCACCTTATTGAGAAATTCAGAAAGTTTCAAAGTGGTTGACAGGTACCTTTCCCCTTCTTCAAATCCCATGCTTCTTAGAGCACGTCCCAGTGAACACAATGTTCGTTCATACCTAGCTTTTGGTAGTTATTTTGAATCTGTGAAGAATAAGTTCTATGTGTCAACTGCTTATTTTTGGAATGTCTTCCAAAACTAACATTACTCATTAATATCCAAGCATTCCAAGACTTTGTTTAAGCCGCGACAAGCTTACCTACTGCTCTTATTAGTCATTGTGAACCAAGCCGCCGATCTACAGTATACAATACAACTGCCGGCCGGTAGCTACTGTTGATCAGCTATTGTAATAAGAGACAGTCTTAGATGACTCGGCGATTGTATTGGGATTCACTTATATTGCAAATTTGCGATGATGTGCACATGCTTCTGTTCTCAGTCCATTCAGCTGAATTAGTTTTTGGACTGTAACCGAAGGAAAACTGCCGATTCAATAAAAAGTGTATAGGATTGGCAGCACAGTGGTGTATGTTCGTAAATTTCCTGCAACTGCAGCAATCTCCAGCAGGGTTCTATAGAATTGAGCAATACGAAAGAAGCGCATCGCATTGCTCCTTCCTCTGCAGTGCGTTGCTATAATATCATGGATCGTAAACGGCAGGGCTGCATGATTTTGATTCATTATCGATCAAACGGGAGATCATAGATTAGGCCTCGACTCGGTGTATGTCTACTTCAATTCTACTTGGTTAGGGAAATATCAACACCTATATATATCCTATAGTTTTTGTCCGGGATTTTTCTGGCACTGTGCCCTGGCGTCTTGTCATATATGTACCTAGTATGGTGGCTTCCACGGCAACGCATATGGATGGCCCCGTCATCGGAGTTCGAGTCTCACAGACTACGAGTTTTGAGCTAAGTACAGGTCTATATGCATGTTGGTAACCAGCATTTGGTCCGCGGAGGACTAAGGGAGCTCCTGCGTAATGAATTGGCTCGAGGTTTGTTGTGGGCGAGGGCAACAACAAACAGTTCACGCTAGTACCCGAAACAACCCTCATGGCCAACAAACCCCCTTATCCTTCTTAACAAATTCAATATACGAGATTGAGTTGCATGGGTCCATTTATATTGAATACTCTAGGCCCTATTCGCCTTAAGTTGGCTGACGGGCAATAAGAAGTGGAAGGTGTCATAGGACTAGCAGGAAATATCTGAGTAAGTAGACCGCTACTGGTAGAGACTTACCTATAATCTGTTCTCATATACCGGGAATGGAAGTACCATGCAAGTGCCGTGATAGGACATAAGGAAATTCGGCTTCTCTGCTGTTCGATATTAGAGGCCTAGTAAGTAGAACACAATATTGCACAAAGTTGGACCTTCGTATGTATGTATAGGGTGGCTCTGGTGCCATCGCTCCGGTATATTCCTCAGAAGCCAAGGCGATCCTAATACTGTCTAGACCACACAATCTGTGGGCATACATGTTAAGCATGGTCGGGTATGGTAATACATAATTTACGTAGGCATACATAATATGTACATGATCTGGTAATTGACATGTTATTGTTTCAAGATGAACTCATCTTCTAGTAGGTAGGCATAATTAGTCATCTCAAATGTGGAACTCCATTCTCTGCAAGCCCCAACCATGACCGCCCCATCTGCCTGTAAGATCAATCAGCGAGAGCGCATGTATGAAGATTCCAGGTCAGTTACTTCAATTAGGGATATTCAGTGGTTGGGCGGTTCGGGAAGTCGAAATAACATTTTCGAGGACAGTACTAGTAATTGGGTCGCATGCCGACTGAATTCCGAACGAAGTGCATAATTCTCATGTAGTATCGTGACAGCCTATTGTTAGAATGGGACTGCTGGTCTGCATGACCAATATGTTTGTGGGTTGTGGCGGAGTAGTCCCGTGTGACACTTACCCTGAGACTATCTTTCTGTACTGTGACGTCGACGTGTCTTACCTTTGGATATCTCAAGATCTCGGTAATCGAAGAATCCCTGGCAAACGCCGAAGCCGGGCACATACATATGACAATTTGATGTTTGGTGATGTATACAGGCAAACCTGGCTATAGTGAACCTCGACATAGTGAAAACCCGGCTGTACGGAAGGGATTTGTCAGACCATTCCTGCACGCAGCTAAAGTACCCTAAAAATAATCGGTATAACGATAGTGAAGAGATTACACGCCTAATAAATTAAATCATAGCAAACCTATATTGGGAACTAGTGGTGCGCTAATCTAAGGGGCCAACCTACTTGGCGACGCTATACTAGAGAGGAATAGGGAACTGGAGAGGGATAAAGGAAAACACAGGGAACCTGATGTAATAATACAAATACGAGAATGACAAGAATTCACCTCGGGAGAGAAAGGCAGAGCTTTGAATAAAAAACTAAGAAACTGACGGGCCAGAGTGTGGTTGCAGCCAATTGTCGAGCGTATTTTGTTAACCGATCGGACTGCTTTAAAGATTGTGCACATAGTAGATAAAGGCATTACATTTCCCTCACGATTTGGAAAGAGCTTGCAGAATTCCTCCAATGTCTTCTCTCCAGGCCGCTGTCTTCGAAACTGTCGAGCTTGACATATCTGCCATTTTTCTAAGGCAGTACCCCCATATCGGCGGTGAGGAGGCATGTTGATTATCGAGCTGAAGTAGAGAAAACACAAATTGACTACATCCTATCTTTTTTTTACTCCGCATCCCTTTACCCTCGCAGGCACGTGATATTTTGTTAGGAAAGGGGTCGGAGTCTTGGCATTCGTTATTACACTGTTACACCAAAAGATATCACTACGGTACCTGAAAATATGGAAATTAAAGGATAGATGGAGCAGGCTCTACCCTAACTGGTGAACTTCAAAGAATACCTACATAAGTAAGTACTTGCACATTTGACATATTTCAGACGCAAAACAGATGGAACAAGATTTTGCATTGCATAAATGTATACAGTTTCACACCATTGGGTTGGTGTTGCCTCCTATGTACATAAGTATGTATCTCTTACCATAAACATTTCGATGGCAATTAGTTGCGCTTATACTTCACTCAGCTTTTAGTGGTGCTGGTGCTGTACATTTGTTTGTGTTGGCTTTTGGGTAAAGTAAATAAAACCTAGATATTGTTTTTATGATATTAAATGCAGCAGGCAGTTCATGAGGTTGATAAAAATTTTAGAGAATTACCTAGGCGCTGGGATTTTGGTGTAAAACTGACGACGGACGTTATAGACGTACGGTTAGCTATCAAAGGACGGTTTCGCCCCAAGGAATAGGTATACGAGAGCAATTAGCAGCCAGCAAATACTAGCTGGACAAAGCAGTCCGATTGGCAGGCGAGTCTAAGATGAGAAAGTAATAGAAATATCTATCGGACCTAATTTATATAACAATTCGATCATCATATAAGGACATCACTCTTACTTCTCACATACTCACATACCTAGAGACCTACAAGTGAATGGGGAAAGCTCCCGCTATTTCTAGTGATACATACAACAGTGCATCGAAAGGGGTGCGCACTGTATTATTATTGCTTCCCCTTCATTTTCTTCCTCGTGGCTCTTCCCCTCCTTCCCTCCTTGCCGGTTTTCATTGCCACTCGAGCGGCGTTGTTTTTTTTCGATTTTAATTACTCATTACCCCTATTCGGTCCCAGTAATGGGACCATGAGGAGACTCGAGGGGTGTCAGCTAGCATAACATATGAGCCATCTAGGAGACTACTTCAACTTTTTCAAGCGGTACTGTACATGTGGGTACATTGGATGTTGTTGATTTAACAAAATTGAAACTAAAGCGTAGGATGATAATCATGATTTGAAAAGGGACACTACCCTTTGTGACCGTACTTGTAACAACGTGAGGCTAATATCTCAAGACAAACGACTGTCTTTTAATCAATGAATAAAAAAGCTATCCACTTCTACATTCAACCGCAATGTGCAATCTAGACAATCCAGAACCAAAGTAGCAAAATCAAAGCAAAAGCTGGGCATAGAGGACCTAGAAAAGTGCAATGACCCGGGCACATGAGCTCAAAACTCAGAAACAAAGGCCAAAAGAAAACACAAAAAACTGTCATACTAGATGAAGATAAATCCTTCCATTACAAACCTCTGATAGTGGGTACAGTTTCACGAAATCTAGCTTCTTTGCAATCTTCTCTATCCTACAGATCCTCCTTGGCCTTTGCCCTCAAGTACTCCAAAAAGTCGGGACCATCCGCCGTCATTCCACCCCTTGACCTCGTTCCCGCCCACCTTGCAGGACCACTCCTCTCACCCCATTGTTCCGCCTTCTCGAAATCCTCTTGAGCTTTCACCAATTTTATCTGGTCCTCTCGGCTAGCGTCAAGCTTCCTTTGAACTTCCTTCTGCTGCTCTAAGCCAGCCTTTACCACTCGCTTCAATGCCGCATATTCTGTCGCAATCTCCTCCGTCGCATCCCTCGGGAATCTGACAATCGAGTTTGATGCACCCCGGGAATCACTATCGGACTCAGCTGCAAGAGTACCATCGCCATCACCCTCACCCTCCGTGTCTGTCATTGGCTCCAGTAGCTTTGCGATTTCAGCATTATCAAGCCCATCTGGAGTATGCATGTCGCTTTGTATACCTATATCGACTATACTAGTTACCAGGCTCACTGGAGTCGACAGAGATCTATCGGGAACTGGAGGGTGGCTTGGCAAGTCCGTATGATAGTAGAGTGGGGGTTTTCGAACCGAAACCGGGAGATCATAATCATCCAGGTAAGGAGTGAAGAAAGTACTAGTGTACGGCTCTCGAAATGATCCTAGAAAGGGCTCGAACTCAGGCCTCACTTGGACCCTCCGGTCCGAAAGTTGTCGTTGATCTTCAGATGATTCAGATGAAAGAAGCCTCTGAGAAGCGTTGGAGAGTTCTGCCAACCGTTCTACTGGGGTTGATAAATCATTCCCATCGAACCCTGCTTTCGGCCATGACAATGCGTTCCCCTTTTTATTCTTGGCTTGGATAACATCCTCCTCCACACTGGAATCCTCAACACGCTTTCTTGCCCTGCCCCTCGAAGTTCCCTTTTGTGGTCCAGGTGGGCCAACCTCCATGTTAACTCCTGCATTTCGTGATAAGTCTCCTGTTTGTTCTTTGTCCCCCGTGATCTTAGTCGATTTCATCCTCCCCACCTTTGCCTGGCTTCTATATTGCAGGACTATTGTGTCTGGGTCGAACGTGCTAGTAGGCATGCTGAACTTGGGCAGTATGCTCTCTGTAACTATGTCACTTTTCTTCGCATATCTACGTACATATGGACCGTCAGAAGTTGGTGTAGGCCGAGTACCCGCAGCAAACGCCCTAGTAACCCGAGCCGGAGCGATATTTCTTTCGACTGACGGCTGACGTGGTGGACTTGGAAGGACATCAGCGATAGCTGTGGTTATCTCAGAGTTTCTTCGCTTCCGGAGCCTTCGAGTCGGGAGATTCTTGAGGGTATCCGTGGATGCAGATTCAGGAACTGTACCGCCCACAACTGCGGATGAAGGAGGTTCCTGCATCGCTGGGCCTACCGTGGTAAACTCTAGGATTCATCGTCAGAATGTGCTTGATATAAAAAAACCGGTGTCATAAGTAGTTCACTACCTTGAATTACATCAAGCTTTTCGGCTGGCTTTAGGGCAGCAGTTTGAGGGAGTAACTGACCTGTCTTTAGTCTAGGTTGAAATTGCTGCGCGCGAGGGCTCGAGGAATGTTCGTAGAGAGTAGCCTCCACAGACTGCTTAGTTGACAGTTTAATGTCTTTAGGAACAGAAGACCTGGGCTTAGTCTGAGCCTGGCCTTGTGGATTTTCAATTTGTTGTAAGACACACAGATGAGCCAACTGCTTCTTTAGAGGTGGCTCTTGTTGAGTATACCATACGCCTGGCGTGTTATCGAGGGGAGAAACTGAAGCGTTCCCGTCAACTTGAGGCCTTGGTGAAGCTGAAGGCAAGGGTCCACGGTTCTCTTGTTCAAGCCGGTATGGTAGCCGATGGGCCTTGGTGGGGCGAGATGGGGTCGCAGTAGCCACGCCCTGCTTTCTGTTATTCACTGCCAATGGCTTTGTTGGACAGCCTATATTTGATTTCTGGGGGGCTCCAGTCACAGCGGAGAGGTCAGCTATAATGGAGTCACCTGGAGCCTTGGGTTGGGGGTCTGTGGTTGATTGCTTCGAGCCTCGCCCTGAGGTTGATGCGTTCGAGGCCGAAAGCTCTGGGGCGTGTCTCCCAGTGATGGTATGGGAAGCGTTGGTAGGGGAACTACGCGTCTGGGTAGCAACGATGATAGTATCTTCGAGAGGAGGAGATAGACGTACTGACTGAAGACCATGAGCTGATTGTTTAAGGCAAGGAATATGATGCTGGCATGGAGCCCTCTCAGATTGGTCATCAAGATGGCAGCCATGACCGCCAGTGTTGCGAGGGCCTCCAGGGACTACAATCCCCAAGCAGGCCATGGATGAATTTTGGTGAAATGGTGGGCTCTTTTGGGATGGCAAACTGCTAATGTAAGTACTAGTCTGGTTGTATGTAAGTACTTGCCTCTTGGGTGTCCCTACTAGGAATCGTTCACTGTAGACTAAGAATTACCTAGTCTGGTTAGAATTACCAAGGTAGGAAATAGTAGCCTGGCACCGTACATTGCTGAGATAGTGAGGGAGGGGGTAAGAAGCAGTGCTTCCAAGCGGCGAGGATGAAGAAACAAGATGAAGCAAGATCTATGTTTGAGCAGAAGAGCGAGAGTTGAATAGCGAGAGTTGAAGCTATTGCTGATGGGTACCCTCTACGAGAGGTTGTGCCAACGAGATAGATGGGGAACACAATTCCAATTATTCTGAAAGTGGACAAGAAAGATGATATCCATATATAGACGAGAGGTACAGTAAGAGATAGCTCTGGGCGGGCAGTAGACAAACATGCGTAGTCTGATGCTAAAACATGCGTATGTACTTACTTATGTAGGCACTAAGTACTTACTTGTACGTAAGACAAGAACTCAGGTCTATCTCTCGTCCTTGGCTGAGAGCCAACTAGGCTAGTGATTGCCACCAGACTAGGTGGCAGTAACTGGGTCAGGTCCAGTATAAGTTTTGGAAAACGGGTAACGCCGTGAGTATGTCCCATAGCGAAATTGAGAACTGATGAGGGAGGCGATGGTGAAGTTTGGGCTTCGGTATTCCTCTTGCTCAAGGTGCAAAGTACAATAGTCCGGCGGATAAGCAGATAGTAACTCCGACGTTGGGTTGACTGACTTTATCATGGCGTACCACTCACCCGTAACGGGCAGGCCCCTTACAGCTCCATGTGGCAGTGAAGCGCCTGCTGAGCCCTTGTCACCCGCTGCTAATACCTCCGAGGGGACAACGAAAGTGGTAAGGGCGGCCGCAAATACGATGTTGACCACCTGCAGCAATGCAGGATGGACTTAACACACCAACAGGACATGTCCTGCTGGAAGACACCCCCCGTTTGTGCCTGGCAGATTAACTTGCCTTGTCTCTGAATCCAACCGGGCTTCCGGGTGGCTCCCCATGGTCCCCTTATTGGGATCGAATGGGAGTAATGTGAAAAAAGGCCACCAGACTAGGTGGCACAATAGTCTGGCATAATAGGCTTAGAAATTCGCGAGTACCTATAAGCCTATATGACTGTTCTTAAACAGTACCGAATATAAGAGGCTAGCCAGTAATTAGGCTGAAATGGAAATCACTGCCTTCCGGGCTCTACGCGGGCAGTTCGCGGCTCACAACGATAAGAATTTTGTTACAAATGCTTCTTTGGTCCCCTGGTCCCTTGGTAGATATAAGTAAGACTCACATACATATACATATATGGTTGTATTCAATCTCAAAATCAACCGGTATACTTGGGAGACCCCGTTTAAAGTGTGACCTGTTTATCCGGAGGGAATAATTTATGCGAGGCTGCAATATTCAAATACTTTGGTGTTTGTTTTCAGCTTGGAAACCATTGTTTCTTAAATCCCACAGATGTGGTTTTTGGACATGAACTAGAGAGTTTCAGTGCGAGTAATCATTGGTTGAAAATATTTCGTGTTCTACCGATGGGAGGACGGGAAATATCCGTAATAGCTGTATGTGGGTATGCGGCCTTTGCAATATTTATATTTGTACGTCCGAATACAAGCCGCTGCATGTTGATAGTCAACCCTAGTTCTTCATGAATTAGACTATTTTGTTGAGATATTAATAGCTTCTCGAGATTTTCTTGTAGCAAAGTCAGCAGTCGTAGGTGTTAGTGTGAGGCCAGAAAAACACCTCCACTTTGAACAAATTACCAACAATATGAATTAACTTGCTAATGGTCTCTAAAACAAGTACTTATCAAGCCCATGAGGCAACTTCTATTTACATGTTAATGGATAAACGGAGAAATTCGGAAAGTTTTCGATTGGTTGCTAAGTACTTGTCGATGCAAATTTGTAAGGCAGTGTCTGTCCTGCTGAACATACCACTGAATCCAATACCATTTAGACCTGGTGGTAGTAAGCTTATGATAGCTATTCTTGAATTGGTGAAAGATAGGGGTCTATTTGCTTATTTTAGATTTTCTTCAAAGCTGACAGTTGTTAAACCACCGTTGGAATGAAGTACAGTGTTGCACATACAATTGTGGAGGAATTGTGGCAGCACAAAAGACAGATAAACGAAAGAATCTAGGGATAATTAGATACGCATGGGATGAGCTACCCGGAAAATGGTGATGAGAGAACTGAAAATTATCTCTGTCTAGCTTTCCTTTGTTTTCATGTGGAGACTTCGACCCGCGATATCACAAAATCAGTTCAGTTTCAGAAGAAAACCTAAATTTTGTCAAATCCAGCATGCCAAAATATGAAACGAAATTATGATTATTAGGTTTACTCGAGATAGGTGTCATTTACAGTCTTATTATCATTGGCTCCCAAAAATGTAGATCCTGTCCTTTTGAAAACCACATGTATAGTACTGGTTAGTTGAAGGTATTGGGACTCAAGTGTTGGTCTTAGCTACCAGAGCGCGTTCTATAGAATAGGGTCATGTGACACGACTGACAAGGTTATCAGGCACTTATGGGCGTTGCGAAAGAAAGAAGTCTTCAGCGATCCTGTGGTTGTTGCTTATCTTGCAGTACTTAACTTTTGAAACGGGGATAGGGGAGAAGTCAGCAACAATGGTCTAACCATTTTAAGCTTTATACCTAAAATGGATATCATGATCAGTCTGAGACTCTGCAATCCTTGCTGGGATAGGAAGTGGTTGTAGAAGAGGCATTTCACCTGGCCTAATACGAGCATCCTACTGACATCCACTGACAATATTTTGGTAAAAAGAACACTCCTACGTATGTATGTATATATTATATACACATAAACAAGGAGGGGAGATGGATTGGGGGCAGGACACCTAATAGGATCATCCGTGCAAAGCTTCGATAATTACAGGACAAATTGCCAAGGTTAGGTAGTACTACCCAGAGAGGGGGTGGCTAAAAGGAATAAACCCTATTCGAATACATTTGATTCTTAGTCTGGTTGCATGTGGTAGTGTAGATTCCCACAATTAAGCCGATCTATAGTCTGGTTGGCAACGTTGCAAGCCTGGAGTCTCGTGCCAAGCCTGGACCGCCCACTTCTCCTCGACCGTCACATGAATTTAAGTTACCGCCGGCTATATAGAAATTTTCTCTAATTTCAGGACCCTGTGGCCGGGCAACGGCGCCATCACTGTACCGGTGAGGTCAGCCCTAGTGCTATTGTCATGCTATCAACTGCCCTAAACGTGAGCTTTGCTCTAGAAGCTCGCTAGAATGTTCAGCAGATATCCGAATACGGCTTAGGTGGCGGTTATGCATGACAAAATCCCTGCAGATTCCGGGGCAGAGCGAGTAGAACCGTCCTATTTTTGGTACCTCCTGCGCTTGCCCCGAGCAAGTACCGTGACTCTATATCTGTGGTTTCCAGAAAATTATCTGCCCATGGCATTGGGGATATAAGCTTCAGCTCGCTCCCATCTATTACACTTTCTTCTTTCCCCAGCACAGCTCAAAAGCAGAAGAAACTAACAAGGCTCAGTTCCTTCCCGCGCTTAACTTCATTTCTCCACTTCATCCGTTCTGTGAACGTCGAGATTTTACTTGAAAGTCGATCTTTCAGTCACTTTTTAATTCTTTGGTCTTTAATTAAATCAGAGGAAATTCCACACCTACCCAGTGCCAGTTTTGATCACCCGAGCTTTCTCTTCATTTCACAAGTTACTCCACACAATTGAATCACAAGCCCAAGCCTTCTTAAACAGAGAAAGATCCCCAAAAACCATCTACATTTTCACATATACAAAATGAAGTTCTCCGTTATCATCGCTGTCTCCACCCTAGCTATCACCACTGTTACTGCCCTCCCACTGGAAATGGCCTATCGTTCTGCAAGCAGCTACTACCAGGCTCGTGATGTGTTCCCTTCAGGACATCCTTACCCCCGGGCTGCTGCCCCCGAGGCGACCCCCGCCCCATCTCCAGAAGTCCCACCAGTAAACCCTGCTCTTACTCGCGATTCACCAGACACTGTTGGCGACGATGATCCATATAACAACAAGAGATCATCGTCCAAGCAGCGCAGGGATGCAATTCGCAGCAGATCTGCAGCTATCTATGAGAGGGAGCCAGAGCCGGAGCCAGTACCGGAGCCGGAACCAGAGGCCAGCCCGGAGGCCGAAGCTGAGCTTGATGATGACGATGATTTTTTGTTGGATGAGGCGAGTAGGGCGGCGCTGTTGAGGAGGTTAATTGCGGCTGAGGAGGAGGCAGCTGAGAAAAAGGCAGATGAGTATATTAGGAGCTTTAGGTTCCACAGGAGGGCGGTGGATTATGCGAGCTATTAGGCAGATCACCTAGTGGTGTTTACATTTTTTTGGCCTTCTGTTATTCCTTCCTCTCTTTCGGCGTCAATTTAGTGGGATTCACAGACTTGGGTTATGCTTTCTTCATGTGCGTTTCGGGGGTGTCATGTTCCTGGTTTTTCTTTACTCCGTTTGGTTAAAACCAAAAGATTTATATTCTAATCAACCACATGCGGATGTCTTCCGCGGGGATATTTTGTTAATTCATCAGCTATGGTTGTTTTGTGGAGCGCGGGCTGGGAGACGGAGGAGGGGGATTGAGCCTGGAGGGTAGCAATCTAAGAAATATAATACTGTGGCTCAACTGCTTGCGAGGCAAGACTCAGCTGTAAAGTATACTTGGTATATTTCGTGGAACTTTACTACTGGATGTGATTTGTATTTCGTAGATTAATAACCTGCATTGTAACGAAGAAATCATACACTTGGGCTAGGCTGGCTTGCACTAGCCCCAAGCCAGACAACTTCGCTCGAGGTCGAGCTCGGATCGTCTTTCTTTTTCTTTTTGCGTTCCGTGTCCCGTACACGGTACCATCCCTCATGAGCGAAGTGTTCCAGAATATTCTCGTCGTGCAGGCACCTTACGATGTCATCTTCCCATTTGTCGTCAGTTGGTTTCACAGCAACAGAGCAGATAAAACATAAGTACCAAAATCTCTTCGTATGGCAATATCTGCCTCCTGCCCTCGTTTGTGTATATTGAGATAACATGTGGCCTTTGTCGTCTCTTCAACGTAGTCCCATCGAGATGTCATAACTGCGGCGGGTACGTCTTTCATACAATCTCTTGCCAGTTTCTATACCTGATTAATAATTCCCTGCTAAAATTAAAGAAGAATAGAATGCTTACACATAGTCGTTTATATGCACTTGTCTGAAGTCCCATTGATTTTGCATAGTCTTCGTATCCAAGCTTCCCGGGTGGTCTCCATTCCTTCCGCCATTGAGATTCAGGGGGGAGTGAAGTTGGGTTCTCGGATGTTTGATTTTCGGACGTTGGGTTTTCGGATGTTGGGTCTTCGGACGTTGGGTTTTCGGATATCGATGTTGATGTTGGCTTACCGCCGGCTGGCATCATTTTGGGGTTTTGGAATATGGTGAGAACAGTATGCGGTACCAAAAACAGCTTGGATATCAGATCTGTAAAGTCCACCGCCTAAAGGTATCTGTGAGGGTTGTGCACAACTAACAATTATCCTAACGACGTGGCAGACGTATATACTTGAATATAAAGCGCCATGACTAATTGTGCGCCGTATGGCGGGGTCAACTTAGTCACGGAATTCCACCCAAGTCGGAATTCGAAAGACATATTGCTGTGACATCTATTTGCAGACTAAACGCCCTCAAGTGGTGGTATATATGGACTAGTATGGGCGTTTGTAATTGAGTGCCGAAATAGGTATGAACTGTGAATTGTAAGCTCCTAACTAAGTAGTACAACATATTCGGGATGAGTTACCGCATTGATATTCAATGTAATTTCCGGAGAGCAACTAATTGTAAAATGATTTATCGAGCCAACCCTATCACAATGGTGCACATTCGCTATTCCGACCATAGTGTCGTGACAATCCTGACCTCTTAGTATAAGTTACATAATAGCTTGCACAGACTTCATTGAAGAAGTTCATATAATAGATTAATATATATTAATCTAACTTTCCATGTTACTGCCGTGTCTCCAGTGGGTGGATGTGATTTGGTTAAGCATGCTTGGTTGAAGTTTTTGGGTAACCAATGTACCTGTATCAAACTGGAAATTGATATACCGTATATATATCCCTGTGGTGATTACCTACCTCGAACGAGAATACACCTAGTCTCGTCCGAAGACCTGAGACTACTGTATTGGCCTATGCTAATGGGCAAACGGGGTGTGACTTATAATTATCGATATCACCGTTATGTCCTGTGGTGATTCCTTTTCCCTCACCGAACAATATTCCTTTAAATTCTATTATATTGAAACTAATCACTCCGGCACAGAACAGACTTTCCGTCCATGTGTTTCCGAATATCTTGCGAGAGTGAACATTGATAGGACTGATCTTGCCGGCACAACAGTCATACATAGTAGTCATACATTTATAAATTTCATCCTGATTGGATGTCGTGGGATAGATTACTTGCAGACTGCAAATGTGGGGAGAATATTCTCATCCCTCAACAAGTGACTCCTGTTCACGAAAAGCTTCACTCTTGGTGGATACACGTATGGAAGACTGCTCTTTGACACTCGCCTGGTGAACGTCTGCAACAATGAGTTGCGGGTCTCTTTGGCCTCACAGTAAAATTTGGATTTCCACTTAGTTATAACCACAGCCGCAGTCATGTGTCCTTCGGCGCTATTCTTCTCTGCGGCAGAATCGACGTCATTCGAAAACCGCTCCAGCCGATTTTCAGTTTTACATATGGGCATTCTCGAGATCTCTGTCAGTTAACCTGGCATGGTGAGAAAATTATGCCAATCGCAAAGTATCAATGTGTGTGTGGATCGCAAATCTGCGCACTCAGCCATGAGGGGTATCCGAACTTATGTATGTACAAGTATGTATGTAGGTGCATTTGGTACACATATGTTTGGCGTGCATATTCCTGCGTCTGTCACAATGCCTGCAGCCCAATGAACGATTTTTATTGTATGACGTTGATCCCCCGCGATCGAACTGGTATCGATACCATGCATGTTGAATTCCCCACACTGCATGCAGCCGCATTTGGATTGTGCGCAATTAACTCAGCTAGGCAAGTAGCCTCGTGCCTAGTCATAGGTCGAGCCCCCACCCGTTCCCTGCGGAGTCCCCTCAGCTTGGCACACCTGCTGCAGATCGGCATTCGCGAGTCCGACTAGGTTCGTGAGTTTTGTATCACAACGATCAGCGCCTGTACGTTTATACAGGCAAATTATAAGACAGGCAAAAGTTGAGTTAAATGGCGTTCTCTTCTAGTATAGCTAGCAGGCCAGGCTTGATTTTATTTTTCAATCTAAAATATATGGTAGATGAGAGGGAGGAGGGACGCGAGGTTTTCCAAACACACAAATACCGAGGGTTTGGAAATTGATAGCGTGGTATTCCTGCGTCTAGAATTACCGTGGCTATCCCAAATTTAATTGAGTAGAAATTCTCAAAGCACATTTAGACAAAAATACCAAGATTATATTATAGCTTCCCTGAGGAGGCTGCACAGTTGAAAACAAGCTTCATAGGTGTGTGTAGAAACTGCCCAGGACACCAGCAAAGCTCTAGGGTTACTGCGATGGTTGGCTACGACGCGCCCACATTTCTTTTCTTGTATATCCTCTAACCCTTACATCGGCCGCCGCATGACATTAGGCCGAATCGGCGTATAGACTTTTTTTTTAAGAGAGAAAAAAAAAAAACTTACATCGAAAGTGAACATCCCATAAATACACTTCTCATGCCCATACTTGACCCCACTCCTCTTCGCCCCACGTTTTAGTAGCTGGTTGCAGAACGACATGCCTGAGGGCGGAAACAGTGGTGGAAGCTAGGGTGGAGACAGCGATGATAGCGGAGAACTTCATTTTTTTGTTTGTTTATGTGAAGTGTTGGTGGTTCTTGGGATCATTGCCTGTTTAGGAAGGCTTCTTGTGATTCAGTTGTGTGGAGAATTGACTGACAAACAGTTCCAGGTTATACGTGTTCGCAAACTGCCGTTTTTGCACCAATACTACGCATTTTCGAAATATCGTAGAAAATCGACTACAGACAGATCCAACTGGCAATTTCAGTCGAAATCTCTTACTAAAGAGTCCAGACACTGGGATTTCATAGTAGATACCACAGAGCTTTGCAGCTGGTTGTCATGTACCCTTAACTGTCCCAAATTGTCGGCTCTCTGCACCTCATTAGAGAACTCTACGTTCAATCAGAAATATTATACAAGATACATTCTGATTGGTGGAACATTTTAGAACTTTTCCGTGGAGCTATGAGGGTGGTTTTCGCCATTTTTGGCGTGTTTTCAGTTGCTCTGCGAGCACAGAACTATCTGCCTGTTCACACCCTCAAGACACAACAACATGATGAATTTAATACGCGATAGCTCTAATTCACCCAAAGAATTAAGTGCCCCCTTGGTTGATCAAGCTTGTAGGAATCTTCTATGTAGTTGAGCAAAGGGGATCCCATGAATTCAGGGTAACAAAAAAGTCAGGTAACATTCAGGGGGCTTAAAACGCACAAATTGACTTTTCTACCATAAGTAGTCTATGTTATTGGGAAATGGGTCGAATAAGTTTTAGGGCACTAATGCAAAATATAAAAAGTGTAAGAGCCGACTGACATGAGGCTGCATTTTATGTTTCATGATAGGCGCTCTAACACTAGCAAGAGGACTAACGATCGGTCCTGATAATGTATAGTTCTCACTGCTGAAATCCCTTGGTGTTGTAGGAGTATGTACTGAAGCCTGTTCCCTCGAAGTAGCTTCGCGACTTGTGAACTTGTAATACTTCACGTATCGCTAAATCAGATTAAGCGTCCAGTCTTATATTCTGCTTGCTCTTACTCTTGGGTTTTCCCCGTTGCTTTGTAACATATACATGCACCCGCGGAGAGGGAGAGGTACTTGTATCATTACAAAGTAGGAGTCGACAAACAAATCCATACATCGAAAATTTGAAAATGTAGTTATGAGGTCAAAGGTGTGAATATGGAATCAATTTTAGCTGTCATGCTAACCACCCAAAGTACAAATTGCACGCTCGACATCACCTCCAACTTCGAAACCAGAATTCTTCACCCTATACCCCGTGCCCTCCTACCTTAATTGAGGTATTGTGCCATTGATTAAACCAGCTCTGATTTGATTGGGCGTCCCTGGATTATCAATCGGAGTCAAAAATGTCGCAACTGTCTTTTGATTGTTTATTTGCACTTGGAGATTGTATTGTTGGGGCGGCCCGGTAGTAAGCTATGGAAGGGCCTCAGCTTGATCCTAGAGCGTGGAGCAGTATTGAGTGGGGTCACTCTTGGGGGCGCGCGCTAAGTGTAGGTAGGAGTGAGACTTACGCCTTGCATGTCTAATCGAAAGTTTTGGTCAGATACAATGGTTCCTGCAGCTCTCGGGGGTGGATTGATGCGATTGTCAGGGATATTTTCAATGAACTCGCGGAGTGCCTTTGAAGCTTTGCCCATTGTGCGTGTGATGGTGGGGAAATGAGTAGACTGTAGAATGTGTGATTCAGTGAAGGGAACTCGGAGGAGACATGCTGTTCGCCGCTTCCGGGATGAAATACTATTTTCGAATTATCTTTCTGAATAGGCAGCTATTTAACCCTTGGATACTATGTACTCACACACGGTCTCACCTAGTTTTCCAGCCTTGGGGTTCAACACAGTCCATTCCAGGTCTCCACTTGGCTCCACCCTCTCACATATCATAGAGGAATCGTAAATAATTGGATGCATATGTGGGGAGCTAAACTCAAACTCTGCAGCTAGTCTGCAGCACCTTACTGGCTAGGCTTTCTGGCGCGGCAATCTATTACAGTATAGGTCTCTGGTTGGGTGGTTGATGGTAAATAATTTGCGATTGTACCCGCAAATCCTGAAACATAGCTGGTTCACATGTATTTATCATATGAAAATTGATATATATTGCTTCCTTGCATCTTTGGTTGATATTCCGGAAGCCAAACTGTGGTTCAGGCAGGCTCTATCCACGAGCAGTAGCCATATTAGCTCAGGGAAAACTATATTAGCTCACGGGAAGAGCGGTATTGAGAGTACTACCTCCCCTAGGGGCATGTCCAGCAAGGGGACTACTTGTATGATATGCCACCACCTTAACTCGCATATCTTCGGAGGAGGGTTGATGTACTCCCACAGACTCACAAATTTCAAATTTTGGATCGACCTGGCTAGTTTGACATCATAAGACGACTACGACGGATCCCTATCAGCTACATTACACAAGTATCCCTCTTCTGGGATATGAGCACCAAGATTGAACATTGTCGAAACATTAATGGATAGTGATGAGGATGACAGTTTGCCAGATCTTTTAAGTTTTCATGAGTTGAAAATCTTAATTTTCCGCAATGAGCTCCTGTTGTTGTCAAAAGCCTCAGCACTGCACTACCCCACGACAATAGCTGGACATTAGGTATAGGAGTATTGTAGAAGTTATTGATGAGCTAGCTAGCTGTATGTATTTGCGGCTGGACGAAGCACGGTTACAAGGGAAAGTGGACACAGTTGATTGTCTCCTAATTAGCATCGTGCACGAGGAATTTGATGGATTGATGGAAACAACCCATTTGATGGAAACAACCCTTGTTCGCCACTAGACGATCTCCAGCAGGCTAGCGATCACTTTCCCGTGTAGATCTGTAAATGATAAAGATATCGGTTGTAGGGCACTGGTCAGCTGTTTTCTTGATAGATGTAGTGCGAATTGTATGTAGCTAATTCGGAATCATGGCGGGAAGCTGCATACAGGAGAAACAGCATCATATAACCAGACTATCTAATCCTAATCTAGCTCCCACTTGCCAGCCGGACTAAATTTAACCGCCAAAGGAAATATACATAATTACCCCTCTTGCGAGGCCAACCAGACAAATAATTACCCTCCGACCCTTGTAAGTAGTCTCGTGGAGGGTCTGGGCACGAGAGGCACGAGACTACTTGTAAGTAGTCACTTGTAAGCTGTTGGGCAAGGCCCAATGCGCACTAGTCCAGCCTAGAGCCCCACGGGACTACACTGTATGACGTCATTGCCTACGTGCATAGTGCATAGCTTTGTAGGTTGCTGCCAACCTGACTACGGCTGGATCGTCAAAGTCATTTATAGATTATGTCCAGTAAAGTACATACGAAACCAAAATTAGCTAAGCAGACTTACTTAAATGCTGACTAACATACATTTTCCAATGTCTTCTGGCGGTGATTTCCAGCCCCAGACCCAAGTACGAGCCCGCTCAAATATTATATCCTGACTCGATCTATAATGTTGAACACTCCAGATCCCGATGTAACCGAGGCCAAGATTAATTGGGTGAGGGACGCCATTGGCACAGCCGTGCCCTCGTGGGTGACTGAGCCAGACATACGCAGTATCATCAAAACCGTGGGAACCCTAGATCTGCTGCTGGAGGACCCAGAGACAGGAGGACGGGGCCAAAAGAGAGAAGTGGAAAGGGCAGCCAATGCCTCCATCTCCGCGGCCAGCGAGGAGAAGCAAGTTTACAACGAAGCCCAACTATCTATCTCTTTCCTTGCCCAAGGTGCCTTTAATAAGCTCTACACCGTCAAGTTGGACTCTGCCGCCAATGAGCTGCCAAAGGGCGCTATAGTTACTGCTCAAGGTGCTAAATCCCGAACCTTTGTACTCCGCATCTCCCTCCCAGTCGATCCCATCTATAAAACTCTTAGCGAAGTGGCAACAACAAAGTACATCCACGAACAGACAAATATTCCCGTACCTGAAATCTACGCGTACGAATGGAGCACCTCGCTAGGGCTAGAGTCCCCTCCCTCTGATGATGGCCCTAGATCTAGAAGATGCAATGAAATAGGTTTCGAGTGGATCCTAATGGAATACATGCCTGGCCACCAGTTGAGGCACGTTTGGGAAGGCTTGAAGTGGCAGTGGAAGGAGAAACTGGTCGATGATCTGGCCGGTTGGTGTTTAGATATGTTCAAGCTGAGGGCGGGAAAAATCGGGAACCTTTATCGAAAAGAAGATTTTGATGGATTGGGTAGGGGACAAGGAGTTGAAATCCTAGGTGAAGGGGAATACGTAGTCGATAGGATTGTCTCGATGAGTTTTTTCTGGGATAAGAGGCTCCAAATGGAGGGCCTCTCTAGGGGTCCATTCGCAACTGCCCGAGAGTGGCTACAGGCGAGATTATATGCCGCAAAAACAAACTCCATGGAGCAGTTACTGGGTGCTGATCTCGATGAGGATGACCTGGAAGATTTAGAGACTTTGAATAAGTTGATTGAGACTCTAGAGGGGAATCTAAATGAGTTTTTCCCCACCGTGGGGGCAGAAGATCAAGATTCATACGCTCTCACTCACGACGACATCACATTTCAAAACCTCCTCCTGAACCCTGAGACAGGGAACGTCACTGCCTTCCTAGACTGGGAAACTGTTTCTTTTGTTCCCCTATTTAAAGCCACTTTCTTTCCACATGTACTTCAGGGCCGTAACCACCCTGACCCTAGACCCGACCCAGAGGGATATATGAAAGATGAGGAAACCGGGCGGCCAAATCTGCTATATTTTGAGCATTTGAAGGAGTGGGAACAGACTAAGCTGCGAGAGCGATTCCTAAAGACTATGGAGGGTTTAACTGGGGGGCAGGAGTGGTTGCATGTTTTCAGAGATGTGCAACAAAGGAAGAAGCGTGATTTTGAGCTAGCTGTTCAGCAATGCGAGGCGGAAAATATATTCGCATACTGGGGGGTTATGGACTGGCTTGAAAGATGCAAGGGACTTGATGACGAGTATAAGAGCCTGTGGGATATACTCCATAATTAAAGGAACTTCGGGAAGAAACAATGTTAAATGGGCTGAACATTGGGAAATTCAATTTGATAGCCTCTGATGTGTTGCTGTCAGGATTCTACTCACGAGACGAGCTGTCATATGTATTATTCTTATATATTCCTTCAATTGGATATCTACATACTAGTACTTGCCATGACTACCAATTGCCACTTATTCAGCCTCCTTTCTCACTCTGTAGGATTTTCCATGTCCTTGAAAACTTCATCTCCCCACATCCACTCAACATCTCCGCCGCTTCCGATACTCTTGGGACGGTGTTCTTGTAGCCGGGTGCTTCTCATGGGTATGCTGTCGAACCTCTCTTACTGCATAATATCCGTCAGAGCACTTTTGATGCAGTAAGACAGGTTTATGCGGTGCCGGCGAAAATGAGAAAAAGAGCTGATATTAAACTAAATACATGACACACCGACTAAATCCATGATACCCCGACCCGAGGCTTCATACCATTGCACGAGCTCCTGCTGGTTCAAGAATTTGTTTGCTAAATGGTAGCGATAGAGCTGTGCACGCTCATCGTCTGTTGGATCGGAGGTTGGTATATATGGTACAGATGCCATTGTGTGCTGCCTATGTGAAGAGAAGGTAAAAGACAAGATGTGGGACTTCTGCTCTTTAATCTATAACACTGAATCTGAATACCCGTGTTAGTTGCTGTTGACCAGGGCAGAATATCCGACTTTTTAAACAGGGATGGGATTTAAGGGGCATGTTGGCTCTTAAGAGGTGGAGATTGGGAAAGGCCACTAGCTCTATAGTTATGTTTTTCGACTTTCTCGGGAGATATGTGAAGTTGAGGGGCTGCTAACTCCCAATCGAGCCCTACGACTGACAAATACAGGAATTAGGGGGGGAAGGGAGGAATTCCAGGCAGTATATATGGGCTTTTTTTTTTTTTTTTTTCCTGTTATCTTCTCCTAGGTATTTCATATAGTTTGGATTCGGATCTTATACAATTTGTACGTTAGTTGGGTGATATCCGGTGCCATATCCGGTGTCACAGGGGCTGACAGCTCCCCATAATGGTTCCATTAAAGGTTGGGTCGATTGCGAGACAGAATATAACTATGGCTTCACGGTCTTATGTATCATACGTATCAACGCATCTTGGAGCTCTGAGGTCGTTTAGGCTGGGATAATGATACATAAGTACTTAAGTATCTAGGGTATGACCATCAGGTAGCAGAATCTCGTATGCTCGCTGTAAATCTAGTTGCACGCTCAGGACCGCTTTAATGCAAGGGTACGAAATTGTTTTGTCACCCGATTGTATATAATGTACGAACTTTAGCATCCATTAACCATCAAGGTAGAAAAACCCATGGAGGCATATTCTGATATATATATCCCCAGTTATAATTATTCTCCAGAGAGAAATTCAGGGTACCTTTTCATTTAAGGGAAGGTGGGTGTGGGTTGTTACGAATCTCACGTGAGGGTGGTCTACGCAGAGGCGGAAAACCGAAGCCGATAGCCGCTGAGGCCAACGACGTGGACTGATCACCCACAGCAGGTCTAGCAATGGGCCCTCTAGATCCGCGGGGCCTCCTACTCGCGGGTTAGTGGAGAGACTGGCCGGAACAAGGAAGTGTGTGCGCCGTTCTAGCGATGCCTGAAGGGCTGGGGCTAGGTCGTATCAAGCTTATGGGATAACTGCTTCTCATGGAGGGTCGTGAGTACCGACCGAGCGATGCCTGAAGGGCTAGGGCTAGGTCATATGAAGGCGTCATTGATTCGCAAGCATGTATTCGTTTGATTTGCAAGCATGTATCCGAAGGTTCGGAAGTCCATGCCTTGGGCTTGGGCTACGTCGTGGGGGGCTCATAGGGGGGTTAGGACGCCCCCGATATGTCTATATAGAGGGATCAAAATCAATATAATTAGATTTTGATAATATTAAACATATATTGGAATGGTGTGGGGTGGGGTGTAACTCCCCCCGAGCGTCCCTGCACGTTTTCAACAGGAAATTTATATATATATATGTTCATTTTATATTGAAAACTCTTTTTCCTGATATCTAGATAGAAACGGATAGAGGGCTCCTGGTATCTAGATAGAAACGGCAGAACTCAAGCACTGTTTTGATTTTTCTTCGAAATCTACATCTCTATTTCGCTGCTCGCTCGCACCCAATTCTTGCTGTGCTCGCTAGCCCACGAGCTCGCTAACGAGCCTTCTGAACAAGCCTAGCCATGCTTTCTGTTTTCGAAGAAGGCCCGGACTAAGAAGCCCGCCCCTTAACATGGGTGGGGGAGGGCGCTAAATTAAACCGGCATTCATAGGCATGGATATTCCATCCGCACTTTTCTCCACATAGCCTATGAATTGTTTTCTATTTCATTTAAATAATGAACAAGAACAACTATTGACAGGTTTTCTTGAGAGTAAATACCCCCGATGTTCCTTCAATCTCAGGCACTAAACAGCCTTTTTTGCAAGTGGGCAGGTTGCTGAGAGGTTGCTGGTAGAAGCTTTACTTAATGGTCCCTCATGTCTTGTGATCCATGAGAAACCATATTAGTACCCAAGGGCTCAAGAACTGTTTCTCATCTCAGCAGGATGTGGTATTTTATCCTATTGATATCATGGAGCGGAAAATATATGGGGCATTTCACGTATAACAGCTCTTATTGTTACTAGATTGTGTAGCTATCTCAGGAATATGCAGCCAAAGAAACTAGCTATATATATCCTGCAAAGACTGGGGGAAGTGGGCCTTGCGTCTGTGGTCGTGTACGTGCAGTTCGTTGGGAAAAGGAATAGTATATAATTCAAAGGCAAAGCACGATGAGAGAGGAGTATTGAGAGTTTCTTAGTTGCGTCCAGCTTCAGCCTCCAACACACTTATCCTCCTCATGAGCTCCTCCTTCTCTCTAACCAACATCTCATTCTCCCTCGTAAGTCTCTCCACCACCTCCATCGCCTCTCTCATAGCCTGACTAGCATTACTACTACTCCCCACCCTCTTCTTCCTCTCCTTCTTATCCGCCCCCCTCTGCCGTTTCTCCCGTTGCTTCTGTTCTTTCTCCTTTAGTTTTTGTGCTTCCCTCTCTTTCTTCCGCCCCAACTTCTCCATATCCCGTTTATACCTCTCTTCCTCGCGCCTCACCTCCTCTTCGTACCTCTGCCTCAACTTTGCCTCTGCATCTTTTCCTCTGCGGTTTTTTTGTAACGCCTTCTCTAGGCGGGCTATTAGCCGAGTTTGTTGTGACAGCAGGCGGGAAAGGGATTTTGATTCAGCATCATTTGGCGGTGGAAGAGCACCAGTGGCCGAGAGGGTAGACGGGGTGCTTAGTGGGGTAATTGGGAGTTCAGCAGATGCCGAGGAAGAAGTAAGGGAAGGGGAGCCGGGATCAATGGGATCCTGTGCAGCGGTGGAGAAGGATTGGACAGATGCAGCGTCGTTGGACGAACGAGCAATTGGGGATAGACGCTGTTGTGGGATTGCGCTGGAAGAGTCGTTCGTGTTGTTGTGTGCGCCTCCATATCTGCCGAGGATATTGGGCATATTTGGAAGAATATTTTTGGTGACAATAGGGCTGACCATTTCACCTGCTATTCCGAAGATGTTGCTAACAAGACTTTTATTTCCCCATTCTTCATGTTTCTGCACATTTTCTTCAATCGGAGTTTCTTGACCCCCCTCCTCCTCTTTCACTACACTCCCGGTTGCTGAAATAGCAAATCTCTGTCCACATTCAGAGGTTTCATTTCTCCCCCAAGGGCTATTCAAGCCCAGCTGCTCATCACTCAATCCCCTCAACCATTTTAAAAACTTCTCAGCATCCTTTACAATACTACCCGGTGTTCCACGTTCTACCATCCACCTAGGAACGCTACCACCGGGGTCTGAGCGGGAAAGCATAACCCATTCTATCGGGTAGTTCCTAACCTCTCTGGATTGACTCGCGGCCTCAACTATCTCATCGTCAACATCTGCATTCTCCCCCTCGTCAACTGTATCCTCCCACACCTCACTCTCTGCAACCAACTCTTCTCCCTCCCCTTCCGGAACTACCTCCCTAATTAATTCTACACTCTCATACTCTCCTCGAATATATCCTGATCCTACTTTACTAGGACAGATACCTTCTATCTCATCTCCAACTTTCACTGGCATACTCACAATCATATACCATCTCCCACCTCCTATTTTCTCTCTCCCCTGCTTCTTACAACAAACCGTCACAAACTCTCTCGCTGCCGTAGGCCCTGGGAACTGTGCTGCCAGGTGATATACTTCCATTAACCCCACCTCACCACCCCCTTCAACTACCTTCTCTCCTACCCTCTCAATACAGCCTATCCCCCTAACACTATCCACTCTACCCTCGGGAACCTCCTGTCTCTCCATCCCTTCTAGCCCACTCTCCTTCAAGGCAAACTCAACGTCAAGTCCCCGCCTGAACCTCTCAAAGCCAATACTCCCATGCACACTCTTCCTCGCGAACCATACTCCCTTACCATCACTTGCAGAGAATTTCCACAACTTCATGTCCCCAGAAGGGGGTGGCGTGGTGGGAAGTTTGACTGATTTGTAGAGTTTTTCGATATCATTGTTTTCAGGAGTAGGGTTTGCAGCGGAAGGATGGGCGGGGATTGAGGATACTGCGCGTTGAGCGGCTTCAATTGTGATCGTGAGGAAGGGTGTGAGCTCAGAAGGTGATTTTGGAAGGGAGGAGTAATCCTGGGGAGAAATTGTTGCGAGAGAGGAATAGAGGGTAGAGAGGTTCAGTGGCGTGGCCATTTTGTTATAGATATTTTGATGTCGTGATCACAAAGCGAGAGCTTCGCCTGCTGTGGGGTGGTAAATACCGGAAGGGGAAGGAAGAGCTAGAAAAGGAGAAGTGCGTATATAGCGTGTGGAGCGGTAGATAGCCTTCATAAGACAACCCTACTCTTCAGTGACTATTCTTCCAACCCTACGCAGTTACCGGTGGGAACTGAAAAAATAGGATATAATAATTAGTGTTAAACATGAACCTCCCATAATGATCCGGTACGGTTCAGTACATATATGTAGTTAAAATTATGTAAAGATGACGACCACAGACTGGGCAAATCTTGTATACTTACACCATCTCCATCGCGGTTACGTCATACGTCATACGTCATATTCAGGTACCAAAGACTACATTGACAACTTTTCCTATTTAGGTATGTACAGCACATACGCTGCGACCTCTACGAGGGTCTGATCGAGACTAACGCTGCGAGTGATAATCTTTATTTTACTACACTTGGTACAGTAATTTACAGATACGGACATGCTACCTAGTCTGGTTGGCACAACGCCCCTCGTTGAGGTGGACAGTTCCTAGCGCGATTCGGGTATACGATCGATCTTCGTATATGCATAGTCTGATTGTTTATGCACATACCAAATGCATCTCAGGCAGGCTAGACCACGTAATTAATCGATTTCCCGAATGGGTAGTCGTTCTTGCCAACTATGTCCGCATGAATAGTCCCTTGCAGGAGGGTCGTGCTAACTAGACTATGAATGGTCTACAAATACGCAATGGAGGTAGGGTGCAATGTTATTGTCAGTCAATATGCTGTGCAGGTTAGAGTATATTTTCTAATGTATGAGCGTAAGATTATATGCTGGATGGATAGGTAAATTGTGATCCTACTTGACCTCCCGATCCTGATCTACATCTCACAAATTAAAAACGTGTGAAGCCCTAGTCGTGTCTTGGAAAAAATAAACCGCCCCTCCCATTCTCCACCATCCTCATATATACTGTCTCCCAACCCCATGGTAATGAAAGAAAATTGGGGAGGAGGAAAGAAAGGGGGATCATGGGCGATGTACGTGCACATTGGCGCCGGAGATGGGTGTCGACCGAGAGTGTCCATTCAGGTGGCTTCTACATGAAGTAGAACAGTAGGAAATAGGTAGATAATACTCCCTTAAATCTTCAGGTTTTGTAATGCCGACATTGGTGAAAACGGGCACCTATTCTCAGGCTTCCCAATCGGAAGTATTGCGGTCAATAACCAAAGCATCTTCCCCCGTGATTATTGAAGCCATTTCGGGGTATTCTTGCACAGATATGACCCAATAGCACCTATCAATGTGATTTTGGAGATGTTTCGTTTTATTCTTCATTCAGACCAAGAGTATTTCACGGCGGTCTGGGAAGCGGTGGCAGGTGTACAATAAAAGGAGAGGCAGAGTTTTTTTCTTTCAAAGTGATATGTAAGGGAAAATCCCCCTGTTCATTCCCCTCTGTTATGGAAGAAATTCCATCCGTTCATGTAATGACCCATTACAATATGACGCCGTTATCATGAGCATTTGCGGGGAAAATAGGGTTCCTCGAACTGCTGCTAGCGGAGTTGAATGCGTTAACAAGGTTAAATCTCCAGCTATATCACAGGGAGTGATCATTGTCAACCAGTACTAAACGCCATACCTGGCGAGAAGTTTGCTTTTGGTCGATCTCAAATAAGTGGGCAAGGACTTACCTGTGAGTTTCTATATGGTATCACGAAGTTAGCCTTCGTTTATACTCATATAATTAGACCTTGCCATGAAATATTGCTGGCGTTCAACGTCCTAGTCGCTTTCTAAACTTCGAGCGAGCCCAGCACATAACTGAACGAGCGGGTGGTAATGATTACACTGAGAAAGAACATACTCTATCAGTTGAATCAGGTAGAGCAGCTGCACGTCCCTTATTATTGTCTGGGGGTGTTGCAATGTTTGTTCGCTCATATAGATATACTGCAGTCGGCAATCCACCGAATCTCAGCAGGGGATTTCTCAACCACACATCTCAATCTCTGTATGTTAATAAGTTAGGAGTGTATGGAGTATGACTTTGGGCTTAATTGTAATAAGTCCGAACCTGAAAGATATCTACCATGTGGGAGCTATAGTGAATGAAAAGATATGGAAGATGCACTCAATGTTCCTTTAATGCTTTGATGAACATGGACATGTTATCCTTCATGCAACCGCAACCTGCGGGTATAACCTCTGAGAGGGCAGTATAACAGATTACAGCTCTGTTTCCATACATAGTCGATAAGGTTTTGTACAACAGGGGGCTTGGGACTGGCAAGATATCCACATGCACAAAATATCAGCTCAGTCTAGCATATGTAGATTGTGAGAAATGAAATCAAGATACGAATAAGGAGGTCTAGGACCGAAACTCAATTTGAACTATGTCAGTACTACTACACATCTTATCTGCACCCATGCTCAGCTGACTTCCCAAGAAGTTTTACTTGCAAGTTTATTCCACCTTGTATGTACTGGAAAACACCCCAAGTCTTCACTTACCCTGTCACTTCATACAGGGTTGTGTCTGAGTTCGCACAATCACCTAATTGGGTGTCCCTCACTTTACATCAAGACGATGTACTCAATTACACCCGAGCGAGATACCCACACCTAATAGGGCGTAGAATGAACTGCCGATGATTTTTTTGACTTACTTGAGCAGGTTTCTCATTATATCATTTGTATTGCGCTACTGAGTATTTTTGTTTCTTAAAAAAAACACAAAAAAAAAAAGTATTGCGCTACATTTCAGTTGTTGAACATCGAAACAGTCGAGACTGTGAATCTACAGTTTGTCCATGCTGAAAACTTAATGATATCGGCTAATATTAGATATAAAGGCTACTTTATCCCATTCTTCTATGGGAGAAGTAAAGCAACTGTTAAACAAAGCTGCGCTTGATCTGGATGGTAATACCATACCTGGAACTAGGGCCAGAATAATTATTTCAGCTATATATAATCTCCCCGCTTTTCTGGCAATGGAGTTCGTTTACTATTTTGTGCTTTATGATATTAAATACGGATATAGAAACGGAAGTGGAAAATCTTCAGTATGTAATTAAGAAGGCTTACTTACAGTATTCACCAGTCAAGCGTGCTGTCCCTTACTCATTTAAACGGTCTATCTACGTGGTTTTGCTGAGGGAATGTATTTTTGAGTCGGAATTCATCTACTTGTATTTTTTTTTACCAACGCGTATCTGTTGGTTTAGGTATTGCCTTTATCTTTCTGGGAGGTACTCCAAGTCATAGTGGGTAGGCAAAAGGCAGAGACTGCAACTTGTCGTAGAGGAGCACTCCAAGTCATACTCAAGTGAGCGGTCCATAGGGCTTAAGGTGCAAAAGGCGCATTCAATTGTTTTAGGTTTGAAAGTAGCATTCCCAAGTACCAGCTATCACGCCTTGGCTTATTTGTGCAAATGCTGCTTCGGGTGACAGGTCGCTCAAAACCTACAAATTACTGAAAGATGAGTCAAAATCAATCTAACTCAGGATACGGAGATAATAATGTAATCGATGCCCCCGGGAGCTGCCGGCAATACAAATATTACTCTGAGCACCCGTTGGCACCTTTCATATGACAATTTATACAGTTGTTTGCATATGAACGATGAAATTCCCGTCTTCGCAATGCAGTACTTACTGGTGACCAAGCTACATATTCCAGTGCCAACCAGACTACATATTCCACTAGGTATCTCTCATCAAGTTGAGTTCTGGGTTGTTTGGTTGGCACGTTCTGGGAGAAAAGCAAATACCCATAACTGGACTAGCATAAGTAGACCAACAGATGAATTTCAGGCTCTAGCTTGAATCGTTCTGGTTGTACTGTACGTGTGAGACCTCAAAAATTGAATACATACTCCGAACCCGGAATGCTATCTATATGCGCTACTTGGACGGTCACTCCGTCATGCATAATGTGGAGCCTCGATCAAAAGCCCAATACCCAATAACGAAGCTGGACATTCTATAAACCCAAGTACCTCTGATTTTAACCGCCCGAATATTGTACACCAGCCCAAGTACCCTACCGCCCTCTCCGTATAACCCGCAATAAGCATTAAGCAACCGCTCAATGCCACTAGAATACATCATACTAAAGAAATAAAAGTAAAAAGACTCAAGTATTATCGAAATCCATAATTCAACGCCCGGAGGCCAGCTGGACAATAGAAATTTCACATGAGAGAAATTAATAGAACGAATAATACCAGGGCGACCAGCCCCAATTAAAATAACACAAATGGAAAATTTTAATACTTCAGAAAAAATTAACTTGGTATATTATTTATGCCCTGGAAATCCCTAGGCTGAAGATACTTATGGCCAACCAGACTATGATTTGAGGGTCCAGGGCGAAACATTAGCTGGCGGTTGACGCCACAGGTGATTCCTGTTGCAAAGATGAAAACCCCATCAAGCTCAGAACACTTGCAAAAGGCCCTCTAGTTGGTGCAACAGGTACGCTCATAGGAATGGATTTCGTGGAACTTTCCTTGGTGGCTTTTGTTGGGACAGTGTGATCATCTATTACGGGTACTGAACTTGGCTTTTCCACTGGCTTGGTTTCGTTTGTTACAACGGCTGCTGGATTTGTTGTATCAATGGCAGCATCCACGTCCTGTGATATTGCTGCCGCATCCGTCATAGGCGAGTCTTCGAGTTGAGTGGCTTCCGGTTGAGGTTGGGCGGCCGGGCTCTGGGCGACCAGGCTCTGGGCGGGAGTGGGGACTCCAAGAGGGAGTACTGGGGATGCTGAATTGAAGTTCTTAGTATACCCCTTAGTATTCTCCTCGGGCTCCTCCGCGGTACCCTCCTTGGTCGAGGCCGAGGCTGAACTAGTACTCGGGCCAACAGCAATAGTGTCCTCCGGTATTCCACTAATATTAATGGCACTATTTTCGACCACTTCTTTTTGTATGGGTTTGGAAGGTGTGGCTGAATTATTCGCCTCTGCATTCCCCACAGCTTCACTTGCTCGGGCTTGTCTTTGAAGCTCCCAATCCGCATCCTCTTCTCTCCGCTTTTCAATTTGTCTCCGGCACTCCTTTTCATCATACTGTGATGTTTGCCAACCATAATAGGCAGCAGCAATGTCACCAATATCGGGATCAAAAATCCTCTTCCCATTCCACATCCTTACCCCTCCTACCATTCCCGTCGCCCCTGGCGGCGCCGACGAAACACCCGCACCACCCGCACCACCCACACCTACAACACCGGCACCACCCACACCACCCACACCACCCACACCACCCGCACCACCCACACCACCCGCACCAACCGCGCCAACCGCACCAGCCGCACCAGCCGCACCACTAACCGACTTCGCCTTTGAAGCGCCAGTAACCCTTTTCTTCCTGGGCGGCTCCGGATCAGCTGGAAGGAAGTATGTGCCCGAACCTCGTGAATCACCATCACCTCTAGCCCCTGCAGCACGAGTGTTTCGGGAGTGCGTTGGCATAGGTTGGGTAGCCGATTCCTTTTCCAGGTCCGGGGATGGTGACGCACTTGGTGTATCTTTATTTCCATGCGTTTTTCGAGGATGATTTCGAAGTTGTGGCCTTTTGCCCTTTGATGGTGGGGTAGGCGGAGGTGGCATTGGGTTTTGATTTGGTGTATCAAACTGGACAGACCTCGAAGCTCTGGGTCTCGTATTCGGAGCAGCAGTCGGAGCTGGTGTTCCTGCCTGTGTGTTTCCCGGCCCAGTCCCAGCTCCACTCCTTGTCTCTGTGCCTCTCCCAGAAGCTCTATCTAACGCCTCAAGTGTGTTTTTGACATCTTGGACACGTAGCATACTGGTATCTCCTGGGGTTCTATGATCACTGTAGGCTCGGGCTAGTAAGTCCAACGCCAGATTTGGATCTTGCACTCGATGACTTAACAAAGCTAAATTCGATAATAGATGCTTCGCATACTTCGTAGGAAGTGACATCTTATCATCTGCCCGGCGGAGTAATGTCTCCAACTGGACTCCCCAATTCTTTGCGATGGTATGCCGCGACCGATGATTACGGGTGGCAGTGTCTCTGGATTCGCTTGGAGTACCAGCGGGGATGAGAGGGCAAGTAAAGATTTTGTCACATTCATGGGTTTCGAAAATATGATACCGATTGTCGATAATGACTCTCAAATGGCCAAAAATAGGGGTATATGTTGGTAGTGCGGGTAAGGACGCTGAAAGCAGGGCTGTTTTGACCGGGGTTCGAGGTGCTTTGGTCGATTTTTGAGGGAGTGTAGACCGCGACCCACTGTCCGCCCGTCCTTGTGGGGGCGGACAGGAACTTTTTGCGGCTGCCTTAGACATTTCCAAATCCTCACTTCTCAATTGTAGGTTAGTAGCCCGGCCTGTTGAAGAGATTTCACTATCCTTTCCCTGCACAGAAATTGTATCTGTATTTATAGATTCTGAGTCGGAGGCCGAATCGGCAAGTGAAACCGCCTCATTTGCCGCCCTTGAGGCAGCGGAATCTGAACTTGCCATTTCCTGAATCCCCAGGTATTCCTGTATGTTTAATTAACATCTATATATATTCACCAGACGGTAATAATAAGAGAAAGTAGTGCATAATGGGAGGGATGTAAGAGTAAAAATGGGCTCTGACGTCGTGGTCAAGCTGCCCGCGGGCAAAAAAATCAACGAAATGGCCTTACCAAAACTTGAGACTACGACTAGAAAGGTTGAAGATTTTATCGGCCCGGAATAATTGTCGGAAATATCAGTAGGGCCGGGTGAAAACCTCACAAGGCCAAATGGTACTCTTGGGCTTGGTGGGGTCTGGTTGTGACTGATGTTTGTTCCGTAAGAACCTGCGATGAACCGTCAGGCGAAAATGTCCGCCCGGGAATGGTGCCCACGGGCCTGATGCTGTTCGGACAGGTTGACAGACAACAGAGCAAGGATAAGCGTCGTAATGGCAAGGGTTAGCGAAAGCCGTTCGTTGCCCGGGGTTGTCGACTACAGTGAAGGCAGCTGAGGGGGGAAGAATGTTGGTCTCGTACCGGGCGATGAAGGTTGAGGGGGGTTCAATCGCGTTCGGCAAGTGGCTAGGGTGAACCGCACTAGAAGAAATTAAGTAAGCGGCGGCTGCCACTTAAGTAAACCGGAACGAAAGAATCGGGTGCCGGGCAGGACTCGGAGCTCGAGATTCAATACCCTACATAACATAGAAATCTCCGCACGTAATCAGAAGGGGTGGACCATGTTGAGAACCCGGGCGCCTACCGCGCCAGCCACTACTGCTGTACTGATTATGAAATTCCGTTAACGTTTGCTACAGACGTAAGTTTCAGGAGGGAGGACCAAAGCCAGACTAGGAGGACCATGGCCAGTCAAAGTCGCGTGCGTGAGAATTATATTGTGGCTTCGTTAGATCGCGTTCGGTTGATCGGGGGAAAATTGCGCAATCTTTCTGGGGTACCGATTGAAGTTAGCTTGTTACAGTACTGCGTGGATCTGGCAATTTCCTACTTGCATAAAAAAACTCACGGAGGCGCTTAGAGTATGTACATATGTACTGCATATATGGTGTACACCCCGGAACCTCTACGGAAGCCCACTCGCAAAACGGCGATAATATTCAGGTGCAACACAGTGGAAAGTACGCATGGTGAAGCTGCGGATTACTCTATGTGTGTCCTTGCGCCGTTTGCAAAATCAGCTAAGTTAGTCTTATGCCAAATCCACAAAGTCATGGTGAGTGCCTTTTTCATTACTTAACTAAGGCAATTTAATCTATTTTACCATATCCATTTGCACTTCATTAACAGCCACAGGCTGGAGGTTCGGTGCAATGCATATTGGTTACTAACGTTTCTTGCTTGTGGGAGGGTGTTTATTAGAACTGTCCTCTCACCAGATCAGCTGGGCCGATCGTCGTCTGGACATTCATTTAAATTTGCACCAGGAGGCCTAGTGAGTGCTATCGTTAAGGTAGCAGCATTATTGGCAGATATATCATTACGTAGGTACTACTCGCATTTGTAATTGTGGTAACTAATTGTATTCGGATCCATCTAGGTCTCTATGCCACCTGAATGTACGATATTTGCAACCCATTCAGTTCACCGATGTTTTATGCATGTATTACGCAGTAAGGGTGAAAGGGTAGGAGGCCGGCCCAGGAGTTGGATAGACCACCGGAACGTCCTTCGTCAGAGCTAGATGAACAAAAGTCGAGCGTGAACGATTAAAAAACAAACTTAGCAAAGTACTATGTATTTGGAATATCCAATTAGTTTTATGCCTAGATTCAGAACCCCTTCCGTCAGTAAACAGTCACTTGCTATACCGGGTACAATCTCACGTGGAATTATATCTCAGTACTCCACCCTGGAGGGTTAAACAGTCAAGCAAGTTAATCCGCCCCCAGCGCGTGCTATATACATGAAAAATGTCTCGCCGAAGAAGGAGAAATGGAAGAGAGAAAAAGGAAACTATAAACGATGGCCTAACTCGCTCAAGAGGGAAACAATGAAAGCTGTAGTAGGCAGGTGTCTGTATCTTGAACAATACCAGACGATATGGTCTCCTTCTTTATTTGGGGCTTGGCAGTGTTGGCAGGTGGGGGATTCGACTTGCCTATGTGGATAAGACGGTTAGGAGAGGTGAAAGTAAGGGGATCAGAAAGGGCCCTATTCTCGCCCAAGAGTAGGCTGACAGGGAGTGTCGATTCCATTCTGTTCTCCTCAGGCCGAAGCCAATGGTTTTCCCTAGCTGTGGGGAGCTGTTTGAACCCTTCTACGGTGGTGGCCTCTTAAAGGCCTGCTATGGGGCCTAGGGCGGATGCAAGCGCTGCCCATCGCTCAGCCTTCTCATTGCCAGGGTTGACATAAGGTCACTAGGGATGCCTTTATGATACGCGCCTCCTCAGCCAGCCGCAGACCACTGGCACTTGCACATTGACATGTGTAGTGTAAATTAGTCTCGATCAGACCCTCTACGAGACCACCTCAATCGATTCTAGGGTAGAATAGAGTAGAATGCAACAACCATACCAATGAAAGGGTCGAGTAAATAAATATATATATATATTTTTTCTTTAAAAAAAACTCATTACTCCTCTTCGGTCCCAGTAAGCGAAGCATAGGAGCCACCCGGAGGTTGAGGCCGCTAGAACATGCTTGGCTACCGTACAATATGCATAGTCACAGCTGATAGCTCTTCTGCAATGCCCGAAACACCCATCATCCTGCAGTTAATCCACTGGATGCCTACGGCTAGTCCGGTTGCACTACCCCTCGCAGAGGTTAACCCACCTCAAAGCTTGTTCGCACCTAAAGCGCGCCTTGCCTATGCGAGGTCAAACGGTTAGTAGAAATCCGTCTCCGGAGCTCCATGCTTAAATCCTCAGCTCCAAGGGTTGAGCAACGAGATCGGTTTAAATTTTGCGTTTGATCCTACTAATCCAGATCCCAGTAGGTAGGTACTGCAGTGAGTTGAATATGGAACTTGTTGGGAGAATACTTTTCAAAATTTGACCGCTTTGAAGGTATACCCAGGGGGTTTTTTTAATTTTTTTAAAAAAAAAAAAAATACTCATTACTCCCCGTTCGGTCCCAGTGAGGAGCCACCCAGAAACCCGGGTAGATTCAGGGACAAGGCAAGTTAATCTGCCAGGTCCAACGCTAGATACAAGGCGAAACATAACACTATAACATACATACATGGGAAATTCGTGAATGGGAACCTCCCGTGCTGTCATTAACCGGCAATACCGGATGAGCCGGAGGGCCCTGACTGGAGGCCCGGAAACCCTTCTAAAACTAATAAAATTCTTAAGGTCCACTCCTACCGGCCAAAAATCTGGCACTGGCAAGGGCCCTTCCGTCCGGCCATTTTTTATCTGGGGAACAGTGCGGCGGAAGGGGTGGGGTGATTAGTTAATCTCCAATAGTGCCCGGGCCCTTCCTTGCTGCCAGCGTACTTGCCATAGCGCAAGCTATCTGCGAGCAATGGTTCAGATTTAGAAACAACGTTGATTTTAGGTAATTAAATAACTTTATTTTGGCCGTAGTACATGCGAGTTCGGAAACCGTCTGCACCGTTCATGCACCGTCGTACATCTTTTTCGCGACCGGGTGGGTGGTGCAGGTGTATGAAAATATAATCCTGAGGTGGAAGCTCACATTCACTTTACATTAGACCCCAATACATATGTACAGACTAAGACTTAATATGGTGCACAGCATAGGAAGCCCCTTCTGTGTATATAGAGTGGCCCAGATTGCAGCGCACTGCATAGAGTGACAACTGGTAGGAGATTGGAAAGGGTGGATTATCGAAGACATTTATGATGAGCCATGGTGGATCCTCTAGTTAAAGGCAGTGTATATCGCAAGCAGAATTGTGGGATCCACAGTTTTTCAATTTATCCGCGAGTACTATATTATTATACTACTTTCTGATGACTCATGAACTGTTGATACGGTTCGCGAACTCCCTGGGGTTCATGGCCTGGCTATAACATAATTCATGGGCGAAATCTGCAGGAACTATAACCGAGCCCTGAATTTTATTCGAAACCCATTGCTCACATTTAACCTATCTAGATTATGGCGTGAGGCAGCGATGGGGAGCCTAGTGGGCAGCCGGGTGCAGCTAAATACATCAAGAAGATATCCAAACCTGGCCCGGATATCCCAAGGATACGAAATTAAGTGAATTGGTTTCATTAATGGAACTCGCCCCGAGAGCTGGGTGTATTGATAGGAAAGAAGGCTTCAACTGCATCCCACTGATATTCATCCTCTTCCTCTTTCCATATCGGTTAGTCTAGAACCCCCATTTGAAACTAGCTGAAGTTACCTGTAATATTAGTCGGCATTTAGCATTGCATATCGATGCATCCAGCAAGACCAGATGTATCATGTATCCTGTTTTGATATGTATATGTAGTATGTTTGGGGGGATGTATAGTAAATTGTTAGATGCTTGATGGTTGATGGAGTCTCTTATGTCTGTCTTAGACTGTCTAGTATCTCCTATTTTGATCAAAGAGTACAAGATGCAAATTTGTGCCTAGTAAATCTCAATTTGAGCACCTGAGGATGAAGATAAGTGCAATTACATTGGTTGGCCCCATGGATATATAGACACTCTAGAAGCCTCTGAACACTTGCGATTTTAGGGCAGAACTGGCCCAGTTTCAACCATAATAACTCACCCAGAAGCAAATAAATTGCCTTGGGACTTTAAGAATTGATTTACTCTATCAAAAGTTATTATATAAATCTCCCTCCCAGTATAAGAGGAATACTAAAGGTGCAAATTGGTTGAATTTCCAGTTAGATATGCTAGTGTGATCTTAGCAAAATTTGTATGAAGATCTCTCAGTTTTTGTACTCAATACATGCGAACCACCATGATCAGGCCCATAATTTCTGGGATTTAGTCATATATTTGAATCTTGGAGAATATTTCAAGTACTTGGGATCAAGAATCATGCCTTTCAGTTTTTCTAAAAAGCTCACTTTTGCCAATTTCTGCTGTGACTTTGCAAGTGTCCGGAGACTTCTGATGCCCCGCTGGAGTACCTCTTACACGGCTATCCACGATTGACACGACTGGTGGGAATAATCTTGATCACATAGTTATGTGTGGGAATAGCACGAAATCGAACCAGACTATGGGGTCGGGCCTAGGATTGAAATTTAAATCACTACAGATCCAGAGATACAGTGTGCATAGGACTGGAACCTAGAGCTGCCCGGTGAAGAAGCTCGCCATTTGTATTATTATTAACACAGCACTGTGCTCGTATACAAGTTGGAACCGCATCTTTAGGTCGAGCCCGGTCAATTATACAACGCTCTAAGCTCTGTGGGAACGAGGACTCACAAGATTGCAAGTATGACAGGTAACCACCAGTTGACTTGGAATTAAAGTCCATCTTAAGATTCTGATTACATACTGGTATTGCCACTTGTATTCGTCCTGAGCTCGCATCTATATATTTAACTTTAGGTGGTCTGACGCATATAGTTGCTGACCGTGTAGAGATACAAGATAGGAAGAGCGGTGGCGGAGTTGGTGCAGGAGTATGAAGTGAGACATGGAATACTAGAGAGAGGAGCAGGGACTGACCCTGGGTTGGATAATGTCAGGTAGCGATATCGATACAGTCTAGGATATTTTAAATACGAGTATGGAATGATTTAAACTTCAATTGCATTTACTTTGAAATTGCGGCTAACATTTATGTACCTAGCTGGCAGTTACCCTGAAGTTGTACTTTTCTCACCTACAATAGGTGCTGTTAACCAAGTATAGCACCTGATGAACGGAGCCCATGGGCATGGTACGAGACTAAATTTGTGATCTTGGACGTGCGCCATGGAGCGAGACCGAAACAAACTACGGATGCAGGCTAGGCCGGCATCATCACCTTTAACAGGAAACCTAAAGCAGGTGACGAAGCTCCGATTGTGCAGTCAAGACTTAAATAAGTTGGGAGGATCAAGTCTCAAATTCTTACTCATAAATGAAACCAAACCCCGATGGAGGGACTGACAGGGCCATCAAGGTGAACAGTGAGGAACAGGTTCTAGCAGATAATCCACAGGGACCACCACGCCATTAGAGTATACTGTGCCACCTCCCTAGTATGGCGGACGGGCAAACCGAATAAAACGCATAGGTCCATGTCATCTCCAGTGACCCCATGCCCAAAGGGCGACGTAAAATTTTGCAGCCTCCCCACTCAAGGGTGCAAATTCACTGACTAGGGAAGCCTTGTCCTATTAAAGTCTTGAGACCCAGGCTAAGGGAGCATTTCCGCATTCAGGATTGCCGCATACCTCACGAGGTAGAACTCCTGCTTTCTGGTGGCTGTTGCTACCACCACCTCCGCCAAGCTGCCGTCCGAATATTCTTCCACTAACCTACCCCTGGGTCGAAATATCCTCAATCGATACCTCCACCGACATGCTTTGGCCCGGTGCCCCGGTCCCTCTCAGCTGGAGATCGCTCCACCTCAGTTGGAGTGATCTCTCCTTCGGCCCCTAGGAGCTGCAACAGTAAGTTACATTTATCCTTACTCGCAGTGTATTAGGTCTGGGCTATCGCTTGATTGAAAAAAGTAAAACGCGCTACTTCTCGAGGCAAGGTTCCTTCCCTAACGGGACATCCACTCAGTGCACACTGCACACAGCTGATGTCGCACGGGATGCACCACAGAAAAGCTTAGAGCTACCAGCAAAACCAAACAAGGTTGAACAGAGAGCACCAGTAATACCTAAACAAAAAGCCGAACTGCCAAATAAAATTGAACTCCACTAGCTCAAAATGTCCCGGCAGAATCTGAATTGCAACCTGAAGGTCAACAGCAATAGACACCCTACTCCATCGACGCCGCCAGAGGAAGAATAAACTTATACAGAGGTTGAATTACATTTTAGGCAGTCAAGGGCAACACGGTGAGGAGGAATCCCAAACCGTGGTGTGGCGGATGCCCAATAAAGGCCTGAACCCCCCCGGGCTCATCTGCTAAAACAGAGACCACATCTGTCAGTCAACATGTGACTCCTGTTCAGCTCTCCAATGTACAGGCAATAGCGAGACCCGGCCAGGTCATGCTCATTCACCCAGGGATAGAATCTCAGAAGGTTGTCAATCTGTTATCCTATCATCTGGAGTTTCTCCATCACCAGGTTGAATTAGCGAAATGAAACACCTTAGAACGGTCCAGAGACTGGTACTGTAATGTTAGAAGCAGAGAATGAAATCCTGAAAGCAAAGGAAAAGGACATGAACATTTGATGACGGAAGCATGCAAACTTATTATGACCACTTGAATAGCATTAGCAACTTAAATAAGGAGAATGGAAGCTTCAAAATTGAGAGTGACATTTTGATAAGGGTAAGTAATCGGCAACTTGGATATGAACACTGTAACTTTAGGACTGGGCTTGCTATGTCTACAGTGGCAGTGCCAGTGTTCTCAACCGCCTGGCCTGGGGGCCGAAGTCTGTGCGGGCCTGAGACCGCCTGGGGCGGCCCCATGCTGTCATCAACGGATAGAGCCCGGTGACCCGTAGGGCCTGACTGAGCCCCTCCCCAAACTCAAAGTGAACTCGCAAGAAGAAGAGATATACTAGTCTGGTTGGCACAACACCCTCGTCTGGTTGAGATATACTGATAGGAGATGAACTAGACTGATAAACTAATGACTGATAAAATGTACAATAAAACACTGATGAGAGAAAGAGCTTATTAATCAGGCAGATTCAAATACACAACCCAAAGAAGAGAAGGAAGACGCAATGAACAGAGAGATAGTTAGAGCTGTATTGATATCATCCAAGTATCTATCTGATGACGCAGGAAATACGGCGGCTATATATACATGAGTGCGATACCGTACTCTCAGATATTGACAGATTTTCAAACCTATTCCACCAAATGGGGGTTGTAGATTCTTGCGTTTGGCGTGGATTCGCCAGAGTTGACGAGGGGTAGGTAGAGTCTCACGGTGGGGTGGATGGCGTAGTTGGATGTCATCTTGGTGCATGCTCTTGTATGCGTAGGTTCGAATCCTGCCCCTGCCAAAGGTTTTCTAACAGCCAAGGAACAGGGGTTTGTCCTCAGAGGTTTCCCCCTGTTGGCTTAGTCACCGACACTCTACGGAGTTAAGTCTTGGCTAGTCCCAAATGGTCTTGGTAGTGGTGGATAGGGGGTTAGGGTGGCCTGTTGTTCCGTGGGCAAGTGTGGAGGCAGACCAAGTCTTCTAAAGATGCAGTAAACGGGGCCGTCTCATAGCCTAAGGCTCCATAGACGTACAGACTTCAAAAAAAAAAAAAAAAAAAGGTAGAGTCTCACAACCCCACCGTAGAATCTTTCTTTTCAAACAGCAACCGAAAACTACGCCAGCAGTTCTTCTGTGAGTGACACCGCAGTGTTCACTTCGTTCTACCAAAAGGAAGAAGGTCACGGTCTTTCTAGGACCGCCAACTGAAGAGACAAGGAACGAATCACTCAGACTAAAGCTCAACTCACACCGTTGTGAGGAATCTGAAAGTGTATTCTATATTATGGTTCGATGATTGATGATGGTGGTTACATGATGAGCAAAGAAAGAAATAAAGAAGTACCCGACTCGTCCTAACCCATGCCAAGCTACCTCATTAAGCTAGTTTAAAATTCAAATCCGTCAGTACCTTCGTATGAAGGTTGAGCACGTAGCTTCACTATAATGTTAAGCATATTTTATAAGCCCCGGACGGCTTTGTGAATAGGCTCAAGCCGGTAAAGCTCGGTATGTAGAACGGTTAAAAGAGACCATGGAACATCTAGACACGGAATTGAGCCCAGAAGCCGTGCAACTGGCATGACAACGAGAGACAGCATCAATTGGCAGAAGCAGGAGCAGAGCGCGAAGACCACAGGTAACGGAAGGAGGGCTAAGAAGTACAGACTCGCTAAAGTGCAAGCGGCCTCGAACATGATAAAAAGATCAAGCAGAATCCACCGACAGCCAAAATTCAATTAGTGCTGGGGCAAATAGTCCCGATGGAGCGGGAAGATATCACGAGAATAGAGGAACTGGAGAGAGCAATATAAATGAAGCGGTTTAGATAGGGGGAGAGTGTATACGGTAGGGCAATAAAGGGAACTCAGACTCATAGGGGAAAAATCGTACTAGAATAAGATGTAGAACTGCGATGGTTGCAGTCCTCAAAACCGAGCGGTGCCAGGGTGAGGGATTTCCGCTCAGCAACATCGAACATCTCGAAGTGCAGTATAACTATCTACACCCTCACATTCATTGTGTCGAAGACCATCACCATTTGGGAAGACCAATCTTCTAAGCTGTACTGCCTTTCGAGATGTTCAATATTGCTGAGCTTTACCTCAACAGGTCGGAAATCTTGCGAAGAGGTCTGGACAGATAGTGATCTTGTAGCAGGGGAATTGCTTGATTCGGGTTCGACAAAGTTCTGCATTGTTGAATCGATTGATGAATATCTATCTCTAGCCTGCGCCGGATATAATAGCCGTGCAGGCAGGTATGATGAGCGGTGTGACACGAATTTTACAACAGTTATGTCAAGGTATGTGATAAATGTAATAAGTGAATATAGAACTTATCATATTGCTTATCTACTTCATTTACCACTGGCTATCCCAAGGGTTTATATACAGGAGTTATTCCGTTTCACATGAACGGATTCACATGTGTTTCACATGTGTTAACACGTGTGGTGCATCTAAGGTGATCTCAGCATTGACCGAGTAATTCCGACATTCATCCGTCTGTTTTGCCATGTAGTAATAGTGCTCATTGGGGTGAGTTTTCTAAGGATATCTGCTGGATTATTTTTTCCAGGGATCGTCTTAATCACCAAATCCTCCCTTTTCACCTATTGGTGTAGATAGTGATACCTATGATCAATGTGTCTGGTTCACCAAATACATCGTGAGGTATATGCTAAGTGGAATACTCTTCCGCTATCAGTTCAGTTCATAGAGTTGGTTTTAGTTGAATACCTCCGTCAGATAGAAATTTTTAGACCCAGGCTGTATCTTTAACTCCTTTAAAGTTCATAATAGCGACCAATATTCAGATGATGACATTTATTCCGACAAATACTCAGGCGATCCAAACATGAAAGATAGAAGTCCGGCGCACGAAGAAAAATGGAATCGATGGAAAGTAAATGAGGAAGGGAGACGAGAAGCAGCATAAGTGGCCATATGCAGGTTCTCCGTATATGGCATCGAGTTGCAATTTTGGGGAGGGTGAAATTTGGGCTTGGCGGGGTAGGATTTGATAGGATGGTAGTCGGAATGGAGGTACCGGCTTTAAAAAATCAGATTATGGAAGGTGGGAACTGAGGATTTGGGGGCTAGGAGGGGCGGAGCGAGCAATAAAGGTGGCGGGAGCAAACAGAGGCCTCAAAGGACAGCACCACAAAATATATATGCTACTCCCCGAGGGGCTCATGGAGAACAGTCCCGGTAAGGGGTGGGAACAAGGAAGCGATTTTAGAGGAGCTATGAATGGTATGAGGTGGCACAGATATGAGACGGGCCTTGAATTATGAAAGATTATGGCAGAGTATAGGCCCTTCTTGTGCGAGGTGCCCAGGCTGAACTATGTGAAGCCGAGGTTTTATCGTGGCAGAGAGCAAGGCGAATGAGATATTCGAAGTGAGATAGAATGATTGATCTATATTGCTAGATACTGGGAAAGCGAGGGCATTATATACAGGATTGTAGGTAACCCGAGCTTTCTAACACATGAAAGTAAATGAATTCAAGCTAATATGAAGAACCGCATGCCGTGAATGGTCTAAGCCATGAACAAGGTGATTACGTGTACTTATGAGCAACAATAACAAAGTGATTGCGTGTACTTATGAACAACAATACTTAAAGTAGTAAGATGCGAGTGAATACTGAAAAACAGTAGACTTTTAACCAAGCGAAAGGTTATATATGTACTAGCCGAGCTTGTGATAACAGCTTAGCTTAACGGAGATCAGCTTAACGGAGATACTTACTGAACAACAGCTTAACGGAAGTAACAGCTTAACGGAAGTAACAGCTTTAACGGAGATGGGATGACGGGACATTCATTCTAACACTTCTATGAGTGGAAGGCAGCTGCCTTGGGAATATATATCAAAATGAGTTTGGGTTTTTCTTTAGATTCTTAGAACGAAGAACTGCTCCGGGCACTTCACTTCATATGGTCATAGAGTATGAAATATGATATATAAAGGCAACGATGTGCCTCTGACTATTATTCCACCAATGAAATTACTCTTATTCCAGCTGTTGAATGCGGTAATCCGTGCCAGCTGACGCGGGTAATAGGCAAGATGCCTTAGAATGTTGTAGACGGAATAGTTGAGCTTACATAGAATGCTACGGACGGTTTCGGGATATGGGCAAACGCTTACGGGATTGGAATGTGGTAGATGTTCTCGAAATGCCGAATGCGAGTGTGAGAATTTAGACGGTCTATGGGCATATAAGGCCCGCTCTTTCTCCTTCTTTTCTATTTTTATGTCTGACTTTCGCACAAGTATTAGGTTAATAACAAGCAATCTTCTACCACAATCCGAGCATTGTGTGATTCTTCCTTCATGATAGCAACACCTCGTTGGGCATAATCGCAGAAATGTCTTCAACCACCGCTGAATCGTCAGCAGGCACCGGATCGTCCTCCACTTCCTAGTTTAAACTTCCCAAAACAACGTCAACCCTCAAAAATAAGGTCGATTATACCGCATGGGCAAAAGAGATCAGCAGACTCTTAGAGTAGCCGAGTTAGATGATGCCATCCACATTACGAAGGGAGTGGCACCAACTCCCTTATCATTAGAATTCCAAAACCTCACAGACAAAGCCCTGACTACATTAATGGTAAGCTCTGAACCAGAACCCTTGCCCTAATCCGAGTATGCAATACTGCACTCGACACATTGAATATACTCAAACGCCATTACAAACGCACACACACATCATCTCTCCTCCTGGCCATCACTAATCTCTGCTTCGACGACAGAAGAAAGACTCTTACACAACATATTATAAACTTCGAGAATAAATGGAATCATCTCCGAACCAATGTCGCCTCTACTGCAGGACTACTAGATACTCTAGCCAGGAGCATTAAGCACTTCATTAACAATGACGGATGGAAGGCAATAATACTTCTTTTCATACTATCCCATCTCCCTACTTATCAGAATTTCATCATGAATATTACAGGGGGAACAGCCGAACCCTTCTATGCTGATGTAGCACTCAGACTTTGAGAACAATCGGACTATTTTAGAATGAGACCCCAACGAGACTCTTCCCCCTGCTGAACTACATTAAATACCTCCCAGTCAAATATTACTATTGCAAGAGCAAGGGATGGCTTGGCACATCATATGATGAAAAGGATTGCAGAATGAAGAAACGAGATGCCTCCGAGTCCAACAGTACATATTACTCAATCCAGCGATGTTTGGGATACTTTCTGCGGCATAACAACCACCGACGAGACCACGCCATCAATTGACTAGTTTGCGGACTCGTGTTCATCAATCTATATTACCAATAATATGGAGGCTAATCGACTCCTACCAACACTACTAATTAGTAAGAACCAGAGGAAGGAATGCCCATTTCACTCACAAAAGGACTGTCCAGATTGGAAAGATAATTCTTAACGATGTCCTCTACATTCCCGATTTTCCCCGAAAGCTCATTAGTATAGCCAAAATATCTGAGCAAGGAGTTACACTTTCCATCGGTATGAAAGTTATGCTCACCTATCAGGACCAAGTTATTCCTATTGACTTGAAATGCCTCAAATTTACTTCACAGAGAAAGAGGCCATGGAATGGTACATCAGGTATGGAAACCTCCCTGTTCCTGCATTTAGAAGAATTGCCGAAGTACCCAATCCACCTCTCTACCCAACAATGCAATACATATTTCATCACCAAGATGACCTGACCAATCTCCAAGTCACATGACATTAGAAGCACCACGGTGGGCAAATTGTTCACTCGGATTTATGTAGCCCCATGCTGGTCGAAGATCTCTGCCATGATCCACTTATTAAAGATTTCTCATGGTTTACAATAACTCAAGCCATCACCTCAAAATCCGATGCTGCTCTAGTACTTCAATATTAAGATCATTTTTTTCCAACAACCGGCACAAAAATCCAGGTACTTCAAAGTTACAACCTTCAACTCGATTTTCCCCCAAAAAAATGTCAACCGAAATCGTCAATATCGCAGGGAAGTTAGTCAAGAGGAGCCAAGGGCCCCGAGAAAGATATAGTGAGGAGTTAGCCAAACTCGAAGGACCAGAAAAGTGGGAGTTGGCCTTGGAAGTTGCCAGGTAAACTCAAGAACAGGCGGAGCAGATCTCTTCTTCTTCTTTTTTTTTTTTTTTTGAACTCCAACCTTAAGGGTCGCATGACGAGCCACCCGGAAGCCCAGGTGGATTCAAGAGTCAAATCGCCCGTAGATAACTATATACAAACAACGATAGACAGATAACAAACGAGATTCCTTGGCACCCAACTGGTGTCAGCGACATAGCCATGCTGACCTCCGTTCTACGCTTCACACAGGATTACCTCCATTCAACACAACGTCTTCCAACATCCTTGCTACATTCAATACTAGTATATAAGTTCCTCGACGGTGGGTCCGAACAGGCTCTACTAGTAAAGAAGAATAGCAAGGAAGGTAATCTCATTTGCTGCCCAGGTCCAGAAGGAGGTGATCGAAGCCTGGACTGATGAAGACTACGCAGAGATGCAAGTGGATAGGGTGACTGCTGACGCCGAGCTCGGCTTCACCTCAACAATCCTGCCCTTAGCAGACGTCCACACTGAGTAGGAGAAGAAAGGCAAAAGAAAGGCTGGATTACGTCTGAGATTACGCAGACTGGGCTGGCTGGCATGACCCGATTTAGTGTTGTGACGCGTTATGTCGCAATCGCATGTGGAATGGGAGACCCTGCTGTCCTATATATTCACGCACAACCTGTATCTGGCTCTTCGAGAATGTTCTAAGTTCAAACCACGCCTGTACGTGCAGCAATTAGGCCCGACTTTGTGATCATGACCTCGCTCGACTTCCACATACCTATATTCCGACAATATTGCCTTGATCACCGGCTCGCCCCTAACACTGAGAGCGACCTGGGGCACGGGGTGGGAAGACCAGGTGGGGACCTCATGCCACCATGGCCGGCTGAAGAGTTTCTAAGGGAGCTTGCGGTTTTCTCAGAGAAAAACGTGGATTGGGCGGCAGCCAAAGTTAGTTTGAACGATAGGGTTAAAGAGCGGCTGGCTGCAAAGAAGACAAAGAAGGTATGAGTGGTTTACCTCGCGTGATATAGCTGATAGAGCTATATCAATAGAGGACCATGAAGAGCCACCCGGAATCCCGGGTGCAAAGCAAGATGGAACAAGGCTGTGGCAGGTTCACAGCCGGAAACCCAGATTGGGGAAGGTTCCACTGGTCGGGCACCTACTAGCCCCCCGATCTTACTTTCTCCTTCCCATATTTCTTCTTCTTCTGTTACCAAAAGCTGCTGCCCAAGCTCCAAATGTGGATCTTCTGGAGCTGAGCCTGGACTGAGCGATGAGGATGATTTATCACACACGTAGGATTTGTAATAGGGCTACCTACGTGTGTGATGGGAATAAAAAGTTATTTTTGCGAATTTTGAGTTTCCGTGCATTTTGAGTCGCAATGAGTTAAAAAAGTGGAGTGGGATATTATGGATAGGAAGTTGGTCGGAGATCAGGGTAACAGGTCGAATACACGCATCGTTTTTCTCATACAAGAGGGGTGTGCGGTTTTTCGCTTGACTTCTTACCAGCTTGATAGCCAGCGTCACACGCCGCTATCACTTCGCTCTTATCTCTAAGACCTTTTGCCTGACACTCGCATAAATCTCAAATCACGAGACTTACGCGATTTCGCTCGCCGCAGGATGTTTCTGTGAACATTCTGTTAGATACAATAACTTTCCGCCAGCTCATACGACTCTCCGGGCATCTAGCGGCTTGTACGGTCTACTTGACTATTTGCGGCTTCTTCATAACGGGACGACTCCTTTATAAGTATTGCCAGGATGTGGCGACCTGACATCACCTCACTCCCTCCTTTGCCCTTTTTAATGGATCTGGTCTTTTAATGCGTCATGGCTGCGTATGACCTGGGCTGTCATGTCAACGCACAACCGAACCCAATGTACCTAAAATATCACCACACTCTACCCTGATGCAGCACGAACACCCAACCGAACCCAATGCCAATGTACCTAAAATATCACCACACTCTACCCTGATGCAGCACGCCCCTTCTCCCTCGCGCGGCACTTGTCGGACCTCTGTGTCCCTTACCCGATTGAGTGGCGTATTGAAATCACGGAGAGATTGCAAGCTGACCGTGGCGTTCCGATATCCCGGGCATTCCTTGCGTTGTGTAATCTCAACCCTGCTCAAGTATGCCCCTCTGGAGGAAAGAAATGATATTTGCAGGTCGTTGCAAAATAGTACCGACCGGCAAATTACGGCATTATCGCAAAGCCTTACCCTGGCTCTACGAGAATGTAGGTGTTAGTCTGGAGAGAATACTTTAGGTCATGTGGTTATATATATGGATCAGAGATCTGACCATAGGTGGACGATTTAAACCATGTGGTACAGTACCTGGGGACAATGAAAGTCTGCACGGTTTGGAGGATGATGATCATGAGGCTGATGGTGATGATGTTGGAGAAGGGGATGACCAGGGAAACGAAGAGATATTGCTGCAAAGCGAAGATGACTGGAACTTGACACAAGTTCTGGATCCCGGGGTGCCTATAGAAGTACGAAGGGATCCAATACTGTCTGGCAGGGTGGTTTTCAGATGCATTATCCTGTACCTCAACCCCCGGGGTTGGGTCAATGAATAACCTGACCGGCTTTCGGAAGCTTGGCCCCCCCCCCCCCCAAACTGGACAACTGGGGCATTGGCAGCCAGGTTAGGCAGGCTGGTAATGCCCTGTGGGCTCAATTTAAGACATACGCCCAGCAGGAGACTGGGCTTCTGGACAAGATCTTGCAGGATGTCTTAAAAAAAGCGAGAGATACAGAACGCGGGCATGCATTAGCCTAACTTTTAATTTGACAACCCCTGACCCTGTCGCAGACCTCCTGAGCATACATGCGAGTTGCCAGTGCGGCCGGAGCAACGGCAATTGAGGAAGACGAGTTATTTTGGCCAGATGAAGAGGAATAGGAGAGGCAAGGAGGAAGTACAGATGAGGCTTTATCCTATCCCATTAGGAGATTCCTAGAGGGAACAGTGTCACCAGAGGCTCACAGGGAAATTTTCTAGAGGGATCAAGCCCCAAGTGTACCACTGCCACTAGTCGTACTTACACAAGAAGCCTAAGCAGTTGCGAGGATTTGAATTTTTAAATCGTCAATTATTTTTGGCTGAAAAGATCATTACTTGTAATCATGTACCGTGCCCGGGAGTCAGTCTTTGGAGTTCCCACTCCATTCACTGCAACAACCAGAGCACCTAAAGATACTGTAAGGGGACAGCACCACGAGATAGCCCTCGCAGCTCACAACAAGAATATGTACACAGACCTCGGCGGAACAACATCGCGACCCTTTCTGATGTACTGTACAACGTCTCTCCATTGTTTTTTCTAACACTCTGGATGTTAGGAAAGCGCACAAAGTCATAACATATCTGTTGGGAACCAAGATTCTCTGAATGTGGCTAAGAGGTGAAGACATGACTAACATTGATATCTACACAGATGCAGGAGAAGAGGCTCTCGAGTCAAAGGCAACTTCCAGCATTCTCATTATTGCCGGAGAGTCACCGGTGGGATGGACGTCAAGAAAACAAGACGTCACGACCTTACCATCCACAAAAGTTGAATATATTACAATGGGGGCGGGGGCACAGGATGCTCTATGGATGCAGAAGATACTCGAGTTCTGCAACATCAAGCCAAGAATAAGGCTCTGGACGGACAGTAGTGGAGGGTCAAACCTGTCTTACAATCCCGATTTACGAAACACATTCGACGAAGACACCACTTTGTCTGGGAATGTGTTGAGGAGGAACTCTTGAGCGTGCATTGGGGCCCCAGGCCCCGGCGAAGAGAATCCGGCAGACATGCGGACAAAATGTATTGCAGGACAAAAATTGAGATACCTCATTTCCAAGGCAGGGGTGAGGGCATAACTGGCGGATTAAGGGAGGGTGTTGAATGCGGTAATCCTTGCCAGCTGATGCTGGGGGATAGGCAAGATTGTTATAGACGAGATAGTTAAGCTTAGGATGTTGCGGACGATTTCGGGGTGTGGGCATACGGTTACGGGATTGGAATGTGGCAAATGTTTTCGGAATGCCGAATGCGAGCGCGAGGGTTTGGACGGTCTATGGGCAATGGGCATCTTTCTTTGGGCACAAAGGCCCGCTCTTTTCTGTTTCCTTTCTATTTATGTCTGACTTTCGCACGGGTATTAATCTTCCGAGCATTGTGTAATTCTTCCTTCACCACTGGAGAATTGGATAAATCACCGCAACACCTATATTCTTACCTAGAGACCTAGCACACGCCTTTATCTGATGATTCTCAAAGCATTCGCTCTCAAAGCAAGAACCGCAATTTATTAATGTTCAATGATAAATCCTTCATAAAACGTACATCTAAGTGCTACATATAAGTATTGTCCTTTTTGGAGGAGAAAATTGCTGAGGGGTTGCCGATACGTGACTAGAGTATAAATATAGTATGGGATGTACAACACAACGTAGGTCTATGATGGAATATATGCGATTTATAGTATTTACTCCGGGATCGGGCGAGAAGTGGATTGCAATTGTCGAGATTAAGAAGGCACCGTGAGAGAGATTTGTTTTCGAAGGGATGGTAGAAGTAGACTTGTCAGAGCGGGAAGCAAGGCTATACAAATATAATAGCTCAACAATAACGGAAATAATTGATTGTCATTCCCTCTGCTCAATTGCAAGGGCGTTCAGCCAAAGGCAACACTCGTTAGAATTGTCCTCGTGATGCAGGGGTTTGAGGATCACGTCAGGTACGGCTGTAAGTTACACTGAAGAACCACTAACTGTGTAGAGAGTTGGACATCTCAGATCATGTGCTGGTTCCCACCAATCACAATCGAGCTGTAACGCTATCGACCCCTCAAAAAGTGCCTTGTCAAACATAACTCGGTACAGTGATAAATTGTTGTTCCAAAAATCAACTGGGACTGGCCAATGTATTCTGATCTGCACGCTGCATACACCATACCAGAAGAGGGTCAAGAATGTGCTGAATAATCATTGTTTTCGGACTACTTAGCACAACGAAACGTGTGGGGTATAAAGTGGTTAGTATATTTACCCCGCCAACATCCCTCCTTGCTATCTCATAATCGAGTGCAATTTTGGGGTACTTTTGGAATTTCTGTAAGTCTGAATTGGAAATTTTTTGTCCTAAAAGGCGGCAAATCCCCTATTTACGCAAAAACCAAACCATTGGGAGTTACCAGGAGGGTCTTTGAGACAAACAGAAAGTGGACGACGTCCCTAATAGCAAGGGTCGACTGTAAGTACCTTAGTATGATGGTACTGAGCTCATCTAAACGAATAGCTACAGAAGTATCACGATTTTAGGAGTAGTCTCTTGCTCTTTGAGCAACTATCTTCCTCGAAGCCCTGAGCCTTGACGTGTGTGGAAATTCGAAAAGACTGAATCAGTATCTTCTTTGGATTCATCCAGAATGTCAGCTACCATTGCGACACCCCCAGCACCTGTTTTCCCTCCTCCAATCTCGGAAACCAATTGGTTACCACGATCAGAACTTTACAAGTGGTTGAATGATCCAAATCTGGTTCCGGGAAGGGACTTTTTGTTGGTGGACCTGAGAAGGTTGGATCATGAGGGTGGTACGATCCGAGGATCGGTCAATATACCACTCCATATGCCTGGGTATAGTTTCCAATGGGGTTTGGGTAGTATATTACAGCTTGCGAAGGCTGCGGGAGGCAAGGCCGTATTTTACTGTGGTAGGTAGAATTTATTTTACTGAAGCTCCTCGGTAAATATATCAAGAAGGTCCTACAAAGAAACTTTGCAAGAATTCAACTTTTTGGATTCCAGCTAATATGAAAATATCTCAACGTGTAGGATCCTCTAGGGGTCGCGGAGCACGAGCTGCTGGATGGTTGCAAGATTATGCAAACCAACAAGCAAAAGAACAAGGCAAGCAGGAACCGGAAATTAAGTCATATGCGTTAGAGGGCGGGATCCGTGGTTGGGCAAATGCTGAACCAGAATATGTTAAGTTGATCGAAGGCTATGATGAGCAATACTGGAAGAATGGGGGGTCATGCGCTTAGTGATTAGTTTAAGCGGGTAGTTGTCTAGACCGTATTTTCAACTATTGGATATGGCGACAGTCGTTGTTATCTATCTATTTTATTCATGCACAGACCCCGTCAAACCTCCGCACCTTTAGTTGCCTCTTCCTTGTTCCATTAGGTCTCATCTCTCAACCTCCATGATCACCTGCATTTGACTTCCTAATCCTCTAACGGGTGGGTCATGGGTCCTTTCTGCCAAAAAAAACTGTCAAAGCACTGCATTTTCTGTGCAAGGACCAGTACTTCCTTTCAAACGGCCTTATCCAGTGTTTCCAAGTCTTTATATAGGCATGAAAAATAAAGATTTGGAATACACGAAAAAGGCAGTCAAAACTAGTCTTGAATATGTAAATCTAGGTTAATATATGTTTATGGAATATCCGGCGCATGATATCGGTGCAGTTCCATCCCTCCCTTCAGGAGGATATAAGGGCTTCGGGGTTTACTACAAACAGTGTCCCTTTATAAATTTCTTTCTGCATTTTTTATTCAATAGTGGTGTAAGATCCATGAGGCTATGCGGTTTAGTGGCAGTGTATTAGACTGATGATGAAATATGGAGGTTTCGTATATTTTTGGTTGCTAAATTGTACATGCCCTTTCGCTATTATACTGCCCGTTTCGATCTATTGATGTATGTGTATGTTACTGCATCATGTCCAACCCCCGCTACTTTGAATACATCATGTCCTTAATGGTACGTCTTGCTTAAACCCATCGAATTGGCTAAGAATTCCATATTTTACTCTATATACGGAATTACATGATGCATGATTTACCGGAAAGTAACTCCCTAACGCTTATATATCGCTCTTAGTGGACTGTTAGATATAGCTGTGGTAAATGGTCCTGATCAAACCACTTACTGCCCCCCACCTTTCCCTAATAGTACTCGAAATTCAACCTCCTTCTCCGGTGCACGGGTAAATCTATCTGTTCTATACTTTCCCTCCCCTTCTTCGGCATCCGCAACGACCTCATACTTTTCCAGCAGGGTAACCATCAACATTTTGATAAGAATATTCGCTACATTCTTCCCCATACATTTCCGTGGACCCATCCCATACCGGTGGAAACTATATCGAACCGCACTCGGGCTCATACCACGCCATCGCAATGGGCGGAAAATGTGACCGTCCGAACCCCAAATTGGCGATTGAGTATTGAGTATTTTGAGATCGATGATCACGGAGGTATGAGGCGGGATGAGAAAGGAACCTATGTATTTCGGATCGGGACCGGTGGTCTCGGGGATTGAAAACCCTGGCAATAGTATAAGAGTGAATATTGTACCGTTAAGGAACCCAATAAGGATCAGAAACACAACGTACATGAAGCGGGATTGACTCTAAGTGCTTCGAGATAGGCAAAGTGGAGTAATGCCTCATCATCCGTGATATAGGCATCCAGACCGTGGGAATACGATAGAATTTCCTGACGCAAGGCCGACTGGAATTCTCGATCTCGGGCAAGATTAATAAGAACATAGGCAAATATAGAGCTCGTTACGTCAACATTGGTGAACAAAATCTCATCGAGGCTTTGTAAAAACTGTGCGGATGTAAGAAAGGGGGCAAAAAAAGTGACCCAAATTACTACTATACCTGCTCCAACGTCATATCACCATTCTCGACGCCCTTATACATTTCAGTAACGGGGCAGTAGGTACCTGTCTATGATTGAGACGGATTCATTAATTAGCTCAATTCAACCAGTGATTTGTTTTGAATTTACCACTCTTGCTTCATTGATTACTGCCATGTTAAGCCTTGCCCAGTCCTTGAGATACGCTTCTAGGAGCTTATTATCTCTGGTAGGCAGAAAACTGTACCACTTCTTTGCGGGCAGGTCTCTGAGGAGTGCAGCATAGGTTATTCTCTCGTGGACTTCATTAAGTTCCCATAGTTCATCAAACAACTAGGTGCTCCTATTAGTAACAAGTGGGTAGAGATCTCCTTAGTAGAATGCATTCACCTTGTCAGTCAACATATCACGGTATAAAACCATAGCAATCAATTTGAAAGGCAGTTTCCGGCATGCAGAAAGGGCGTCGATAACAAACCCAGACCCATCACTGCGCTTGTATGATACAAGCTTATCCTCGGGAAGCTTCTCAACCCATCTGAGGTACTCGGCCTTAAACATCGGAACAGCAGCCATCGCAGCCCCATGCGCAAAGTGTGGGATAAGATGCACTTTTGCTTTATCCCACACGCTTCCATTAAGCATACCAACACACTCCCCGAGCATCCTAATCAGGTATGTGATTATAAGCTAGGGTTCCGCGGCAAGACTAATAATTTATAATTACCTTCCGAAATACACCCCGAAATTTGCATTTGGTGGCTTCAAATGATCTAATGTCTAGAAGTTAGGAATTGTGCATCTAACAATATATAGCCCCACAGTAAGCGTACCTTTTCCATCTTTCGCGAAAAAATCCCGCACATGCTCCGGAGAATGAATAACTACTTCCAGGTTTCCTCCGTTTCTGACGAGGTAAGGATCGATCCCAGCAAGCCTTTTGCCTTCCTGAGAGAGAGCGGGACTTTACGTCCGTCTGGAATATTAGCTAATTTCAGACAGCATTGACGATTCTTTGGTATACCGACCCATGTGTGAATCTGCTCACTCGGGTATCCTGTTTCAAGACCACCATTTTTCGACCATCCTTGGTCCTGAAGTCTGTGACTGCATTACCCTGGAAATTTGGATGGATTAATAGAGTTTCTGGGGCAGGGCCTTTGATTATGATCGAACTTACAATGATCCGAGAGAGAAGAATGAGAGAGCTTGGTACCAGAAGTAACGCAAGTGTATAAAGCAAGCGTGGGGACAACTGCAAAGCGTTCGTTAATGCTGTTAGAAATATGGCAAAACTTGTCATGGTGGTCACGGAGTTTGGGCAAACAAGGGAGAATAAGCAGAACTGAAGGTCATGAAGATCTCAGGTCTGCTAAGTAGCTATTACTTGATACACTGTATGGATGCATTGTCCAAGCTCATTTGTGAGACAATTACTAATACAAGTATGCTACCTACTATATATAGAGCTTATGCATTGGTGTCATCCTACTCGTTACCACGATGAATTGTTGCAGGCTGCATGAATTGTACTCCTAAATCCCATAGGCCACTTGAACTCCATACCTCAATTCAGCCTTGCATGCAGTGTGCAACAATTCATCGCGGTAACGAGTATATTCCACCCAGGCTAGCTTATATTATTTTATAGGTTTGAATTCTCATGGTTACATTGACCGTTTCTGCTAGCGTTTGCACAGCCAGTATTTGCAACATTATATCACATCCAAAAGTAGTTGCACTTTATACATGACGGATATTTTTATATCAGCTACAGGATCGTGCAATTGCCTTTGAAAATTTTTAAGGTCCAGATTTAGTCCAGCATCCTGGGATATACTCCCTATAGAAAAAAAAAAAAAAAAAAAATTATAGGGTACCGTGTTGAGCGTGCATTGGATTCTGAACTACACACTTGGTTCTAGATTGTAATCATCTCTCCTTTCAGTTCGACTTTGAATTTCTTTGCAACGCTGTAAACAGCGGAGAACGGGACAACGAGTCCCATTCATGTTGATCTAAAGTAAACCTGCTATTTCAGATCCAATGTCATGACCGTGATGACTAAGAACTCGGAAAACGGATAAAGACAATTTCTTCCGCAGCAACAGATGCTCCTGCGCTAGGTATCAACGATATCATGTATGGTGTAAGTATCAAAAGTGTCGCTGGTTCATGCGAAATTATTTTTGAGCAATAGTGCCATGCTCAGACGGCAGCAACCCAAGCAGATATAACGAACATTCTCAGCTCAGAACTCCCAGTAGAAGACTTGTCCGGGCAAACTAGCCTATAGCTGATTGTTTTATGTGAGTATGTATCATGAGTATGACACATATACGTATTATTTAGATCCAGAGTACCATCGTGTCATTTCACGCATTCGTACAATACCAGGTAACCCGACAACCTACCTGGCTCTATGGAGTACAATTATTGTTTCTACTTAGTATGCAGAAATATCTCAACTGAGTCAGATCTCAATTGGACCAGATTTAAATTGGGTTTAAATTTCGCCTTTGACTGTTTACACCGCAGTTACGTGATATCTTATATATTTAAGTCTGCAGCTAGTGCAGATCCAGACCTTACACTCCCAACACAGAAAACTCTTAAGCATGCATCTAGGCATCTATATATTGTGACACCATGCGTACATTAAGCGTGTTTCGGTCATCCTCTGACAGCTGCGGTAGCGGCGGTCTTGATTATCGGTATTGAATTCAATATCAAAACCACAAGGTCCACTCTTCAGTCTCTTCTTTTTCCACCTAATTCCACCTAACCAGAAACACCTTGCCCCATTGATTCGTCCGTAAAAGTATGTAATGCATCCTGTTTTCCTTGCAGACATAATTCGTATTGCATATGATTCCATCGATGTAATCTCATTCTCTTCGGTGACCTCATCACCAGGTGGCATAGTGACCCAACTCCCTGGGTTATATGCTTTGACAACCATATTAGTGATACATCTTAGCATACATGATGAGAGAGCTGGGTTTTATATCATCGACGATACTGAATCCCCTGTCCCACGGAGTCCCCATTAGGTAACAGGCATCATTTATAACCTTCAGGAACTCGTTCAAAAGGCCAAGAGCACCTGTCTTCAACTGACCAAGGGCCACGTCGATCCCCAGAAGCTTGGCCTTCGCAGCAAAACGGTGAGACCGGACTGCCGTGTTACAGAAGCTTGGGCAGACGGGACAATATTTTGACATACTCCCTAGCGAGTACTAGGCCTGGGCACGAGACCTCTCGAGACATTTTGTCTCGTGCTCAGGCCTAATGAGGATGTTAAACGGTAGAACAAGTATCATGCCACTGACTGCGGCAGTCTAAGGTGAGCGGTTGGCGCATCACGGAGCATGTTCGGTGGTTATAAGGATTACTATTTTCGTATTCTACAGAGAATTCGGGCGAGTTTGTGAGTTTGCGGACTTTGGGATTTAGAGTGATAGGAATAAGGGGTGGAGGAATAAGGGTGGCAGGGGGTTTGTAGCTAGTCCAGACTACATACTAAGTGGAAACTCCGTGAATTACAAACATATATTTTGGATCGAGACATGCCCAATTCGACGTTCTTCGAATTATCATCCTACATCTACCTAGATCTAGACATTGACAATATTGATATCGATATGAAGTCATACATTTGACCATGGAAATGTGATTGCAGTGATTACTTCTGCTCCATGTGCTGATTCAAGGTTGTCTCCTTTTCTGGCATGCGTTGAAGTCTGACGAAGTTCTCTTGGTAACTACTTCAGATAAGAGACGTGCCTGTACATGCACAATGCAAGACCACATGAACATGTTAAATCTAACAGGGCGCTGTATATGTACATATAGAGGTGGCTCTGCATAAATATCGTACATGTCCACCAATATTCCAATGCTTTGCAATTCTAAATCGAGAAATGACTGCCCGAATGAGTGGTTGAGTTTCCGTGCCAGCAAGGTATATACAAGACCTATGAGAAATACTTGCATACGTAAGTTTAGCATTTGTAAGTTTGTACATACTTACCAAAGCACAACTGCATGCCTGTTGGGGCTGCATTGGAGCATCATCCATAATAATTCGCCTCGTATTAGGAGAGTGTCTTTTAATATCATTGAATAACCAGAAATACCTTTGTATAAACGGTTTGACTATGGGAGGTATCTTCTTTTGATATTAACCAATTAAGCTAATAGCACCTGCTGGTTTTTATGCGGGGGCCTTGACACAAAATCACTCCAAAATGCATCGCCACTCATCTTTACACAATTCGATATCAGGAAGGAACCACTGAGTGAATTTCCTGCTTGTGTACGGGTTGTGTATGGGAATGTAATAGCGAGTTCAAATTAAGTACTGTGTCCAGCCTTCATTGTAGGGGCACTTAATACTACATAAGTACAGTACATAACTGTATAATTAGTCTTCATATACGCAGATCCCTTTTGATTAGAGAATTATTAGATGCGGAATGTGAGGCAGCAGGGTATTCATATTGCTCTTGAAATACATGCAGATTAGTCGAGTTAGGCATATCGATGTATTCAAATCCAGGTTTGGTGCTCCAACCTGCAGAGTTATTATCTATGAAATCAGAAGGGGATTGATTTTAAGGCTAATGATAGTTACGGCATCTAATCAAATTTGCCATTTTGGTGGCCTTTTTAGATCAGTATAGAATGGGCTCTCTAGTAAGTTTGTCAAAAAAATTTAGGAACCAAATCAAGTTGGTTGGAACCAGGAAACCATTGACATTGAAAGCGCAGAGGGTTTATTCAATTGGGAGGATCGTCTCAGGGCGCATCCTGTTCAGTATTTCGTTTTAAGAAATCTTGACGACTTCGAAATTGAACGAATCATCTCAACCAAACTAACTACCTACGCACAGACCGAGAGATTCACTAATCTGTGGCAGTCAGAAAATTTTGGATTTTGCGGCATAATAGGAGTAGTCAAATGAGAAATATTAAATATGTATCCATTGCTGTAACCGTAGCAGAATATATAAAACTTTTGTGAAATTCTGGAACAGTAACATCATACTAAAGCGTGAGCATAAATTCAGTCATAGAAAGTTACATTACATTAGGAAAACTCCCACATGCCACACTTGAATTATGAACCCTGAAATATACAACGCTGAATCTACAGATTCAAGTTTCTTCCTACCCAAACACAACTATCTAGCATCCCCATCCCTGTCGAAGATGTACTTCCAACGGTCTCACAATGAGCCTATATACCTGCTTCTTAAAGTCGTCACGATCGAGAGTCTTCCCTGCATGGTCTAACCCCTCAATGCACCTTCTCAGTGAATTAAAATAGAGATCGTTATCTCGACATTGTTTCTTCAAATAATCAACCATCTGCTTTGCCGCAAGATACCGGTTGAGCTTTAAATCTACCGATGGTTCAAGTAACAGATTGTAGCTCTTATCATTTTGGATAGATTCAAAACTCCTCCATTCCAGTAATTCAATGAGAGCAATTCCGAGAGAGAGTAGATCTTTATTTGGGGCCAGTACACGCCACACTGAATTTTGTGTAATGGTGGGAATGGAGACTTCCGTGATTTTGCTATGGGAAAATGGTTTATAAATCAAGGGGCGTTCGAGGATATGTTCGATAGAAGTATCCTGTTTGAGAAACCAAATATCAGATATTGACCAGAGGTCGTTTAACCATGCCGTGGAATGGAGTTGCATAACCGACGATGCTAGCGTGACAGCGAGGGCTATCCGACTTTTCAACGGAGGCTTAGGGAGTGAGTTAGAGCTGATGAGATATTCCAGAGAAACAACTTTTACCAGGCCAAGGAGTAGGGGGTTAGGGCTTGGTATCCATGCGCGTGTTTGTATTGTAGTATCAGTGTTCGGGGAGAGTATTCCAAGGCAATGAGATAGGTTGTTGTTGCCCGGGGAGATATTAATTGCACTGCAAAGGCTGTCTATTCTTTTGAGTGTTGCTCCATCCACCTCCAAATGCTTGTAACCTAAGCGATCTGCGAGGGCAGAATTATGGTGTTGAGAAGAATTTATATCATCTCCTCTGCTGAAGGACACAATCTTCTTCGGTTTCCTCGGTGGAATAAGAGTAGGCTTCAGTGTAACTGTAGAATCGGGCACTACGGACTCGTGAATTCTTGACTTCCCTTTGGGGAAAATGCTGGGAATAAATTTTCTGTTATGCAGTAAACCAAATATTAGCAAATACATATTGCGATTGTAAGATGTACAGCGTCATACTTCGCAGAGGCCCTAATGTGACTCCCAATACTGATCTTCACTACTGGTTTTTGTCCAGCTCCAGCTGGATCCTGGACCGGCTGAGGTGGTTCTGTTGAGGTGGGTATAACCAGGCTTTGCGTCCGAGGCTTGAAGCTGGCCCGCGATTCAACGCCCTCTAACAGTAGCTCCGTACATATGCTGGGTGCTTTTCGCAAATCCTTTGCAGATATCATCATGTTCAAAAATACTTCTGACTGACGACCACCCAAATTCAAAGATGAAGATTGTCCATTAACCCGGACCTCCAATTGCAGGCATGCGTAATGCGTCGAAGGACAGTCACAGACGGGAGGCAGTAGATATTCATCAAGAAGCTGATAAACGGTCTTTGCATGCACCCGAATTCGCTTGTACTGCTGCACGGCCTTTGTACAGATACTTTGGCTGACATTTTCCGGAGTATTGTCAATCATCATGTTAGCATTGGCTCCGTTCTGTGAGCTAATGAACTGACGAAGCTGACCGTTGAGCATCTGGAGACGGTTGATTGTCTCTTTTCTGTAATCTGATAGCATGCCGGTATCCCAGGCTAAACGGGCACGGTGGAATATCGATTTTTTTACTGCGGGCTATGTCACGAATGAAAAACCCGGATATTACAGGATGATGTTAGCCAATTGTAATCAAGGCCTTTCCGTTAAGAATTACCTATATAAACAGGTATATACAGTGTATATTGACGTTCGGGTCAATGACACATTGGCAACCCACCTGTGCAAACTTCGCAGCCACTTCCCGGAGTGTTCGATCCAAGTGCTCTGCAACCTGAAGAAAAAGTGTCACCCCATCCCCCCGCCGTATCCATTTTTCAAGTGAAGCTTGTACTCCAAGAGATTTCCATAGCTCTCCACCGGGCTCGCTCATCAACTGTTGGATATCATCTGGTGGCAAGTCTTCTTCCAATAAGCCTTCAAGTGTTTCTCGGAAAAAAAAGAGTTCGACTGAAATCTCCAATTCAAACAAGTCAAGCACTTGTCGATACCTCACAATGTCTTTGATGGTTTTGATACCGTTGCCATAGGCTTTGAGGGCTTCGATTGCGAGAGGGAAGGCACCCAACACAAGTCCGGTGATTTCGATTACCGGCATCTCGTTTCAATAGCAGATGCTTATTAGGAGGTCGTCAATCCATGGCACGAATCGCGGCAGCCGTTGTAGGCCGTTCATTTATTGAACACTTTATAGCGATAGCGGGGTCATGGTCATGTGCGCCACACTCAAGCATGTTTCAGCCAGGCCCAACACATGTGGGGATATCTATGTAAAATCAACAATGTAGGGGAATATCTGCCTCCGTTGTATAAGTACCTATCATATATTTGCCATGCCCTGTTAACAAACTGGGTCATGACCCATAGATGTTGCTTTTGTTGTTGCCAACCAAATACATAATTGGAGCTCGTCATAATCTAGTTGGGTTACATATATAATATTCCCCGCACTGTGCCTTCTCCGCTAGGAGATATAATAAACAAATCACCGAACAGATTTGGGAGTTCACTACCTCACCTTTTTGCTAGGGAAAAAAATTATCTATGGAACCCAGGTAATTTTTTAGGGCCACAATAAAATAATTCACCCTGAGGTGTGTCCAACTGATTATTATAGAGCCTATTTGAGCAGCATTCCATCAACGTCAATAACCGCAACTAGCTCGGATAGCATCTCCTCCGTATATCACGAATGTTTAGGCTATCTAAATCAGCTTTATTCTTTGAAACAGACCCAGACTGGGAATTTGGCAGGTTCAAGGGAAACAACAAGGTCCTATTCAATTGCCGACGAACTGGCACGTTTTCGAATTTGGGCCGCAAACTCCGGTGCGCATCACCCCGCTGAATCACGATACTCTCTGGACTGTAGACTTCAGAATGCAGTACACGCCAAACAATTGCTATTCCTTGTGTTGGGCAAGATGAGACTTGTGTTAGTAATTGGTATGTATAGCAAAAGATTGCTTAAACTCTTGATATTCCCCGGCAGATTAGGGAATGGGCAACAGATCAATCTAGGATGGTTTAGCTAGAGCTAATCACCAAAGCAAATGAGGAAGGTGTGACTCAATTTACCGAACTAGATACCCCAGAAAACTCCACCTTAGAAGACCTCTCTTCGACTGTAGGGTCCATGATCACCCTCCTCTACCGCGTATTGATGGCTATTCGTAAACCCTCCCAGGACAGTTACAATTCATTGAAATATTCCGGAATCGACGTATCCCAGTGGGAGTTCTTTGACAAAAGGCATTTTCAGGATAAATTCCCGCTCTTTGCCAGCACCAAGGAATATCTTTTATCACGTCTCGTGCAGGCAAGTCTTCACCGTCGACAGTTCTTTGAATACCAAAAGACCCATCGGGAAAAACTCGCTCGCTCGGGAGTTGGTGTTGTCAACCAGGGAGATTCTGTTGGGGAAAATAGCGAGGGGACAATAATCACCAAAATGTCTACCTTGGTGGATCTTCCGCAGGCAGGTAATGAGCTGCAGGGAGCAGTAACGGAAGTCGACTCAGATGAAGGGCGAACAGCAACGTCATATGCATCAACAATGGGTGCTCGGGTTGTGGGTGATAACCTGAGGGTGCCACCGCCACCGAATTCAGTACGAGCCTATGAGGGTGCACCATTTGAATGTCCATATTGTTCATATGTAATCACTGCACCGGGTTTCCCCGCATGGCAGTAAGTAGCCCCAGTATGAGACTCCCATAGTATTATAATTAACGTTCACCCGTCCCCCCAACATCACAAATGGGCAACATGCGTCCCCAAGTGGCTATATGAAAAGCTTTTACTAAGATCCTCTGATAGGCGTCATGTTTTCAGAGATCTTCGGCCTTATGTCTGTACATTCGAGGAATGTGTCACCCCCAATCAACTATTCAAGAGCCGTAGCGAGTGGTTCAGACACGAGCTGAAATTCCACAGACAGGAGTGGTACTGCAATGACTGTAGCGTTGTATTCAAAGATGGAAAAAGTCTCGAGAATCACTTGAACCATGTTCACCCCGATGCATGTACTCCGGTCCTCTTGCCAGTTGTCATGAAGGGATGTCAAAGAACTTCAAGTTCCCCTGAGCGTTGTGCTTTATGTACTATGGAGCTCCCCGCTATCAGAGTCAGGAACCACCTTGCCAGACATTTACAACAGTTGGCGCTTTGTTCTCTACCTCCAAGACAGGATCTTGATAGCGGTGTGGAAGGTGAGACTCTCAACGGTGCGGAAGACGATGGGAGTGGGGATAGCGATGTGGGAGACGTGACTCTCGACGGTGCGGAAGACGATGAGAGTGGAGATAGCGATGTAGGAGACGTGACTCTCGACGGTGTGGAAGAGGAGCTTGAAGTCTTCCCGTACGTGTCTTTCCGAATGCAGTGGCCACGCCACAAATCGAGTACCTAACTTCGGGAGCACAGTTTACAACGCGCCGCCGCGTCCCAGGAAGACTCGGATGAATTAGTCTCGATGGTTGACTCGATACGCTTGGTTGACCCGGATGACTCGGATGACTCGGATGGCTCGGTAGTCTCGGTGTTTATCTCGAGACCCTCGTTTGACTCGGTTATCTCGTCGATTCTCACTTATGACTGGGTTGGCGCGGAGAGAGGTTCTGATGTAGATGATTCTAGCTTATAAACCTCTTGTTATCGTCAGACTCCGTGGCATCATGACCCCCTATACATATACCTACTGGAAAGGAGGAACTTGAAGATCCTGTTTGTATAACATTCTTACAGAACCTCAAGGCTGTCGAGTATATAAAAATCAGGCCCAACCTGCAGATTCATCTCCCCCACACCCCATAAGCCTAAGTGTAAGCCTTTGGGTTCTATCCAATCAATCCCCCGAATGTGCGGAGACGAGCCCCCTAAACAAGATAGTTCAGACTAGACTAAGAGATCACTTTTGAAAATTGGCCAGTACTCTTGTTCGTCCTGTATTTTATCCTCTGTGATGTAAAATACCCTAAGGACGGCCATATTGGTTGTGGATTGCTTGGATATTGCCCCGTGGCATGGTTGGTTGGTTGGGGTAATTTTTGATACGGAACTACTTTAGATATCTATATATAGGCGCTTCACGTGGGTCCATTATTTGTGCGACGAAGGGGGTGGGGGGGGGGGGGTGGTTAGCTTGTTTTCATTCGATATAATTTATAGGAGAGGCTCGCCAATCTCAGGGTAACCAGCCTTCTCCTTGCTAGTACTGGAAATCGATAAATCCCGTTTGGCGGCACCTAGGAATATATCTCGCGCCTGTGTATACATGAAGAACTTTTCATATTTAGTGGGAGCAAATTTTTTTACGGCGGGTTATTTTATTAGGAACATGTACACGTTGTAGGTGGCCCGCCAAGAACCCTCCCACCATTCCAACTAATGATTAGGCCTAAGGCCGGAGTAGGAGTTGGATATCACTCGAGCTCTCTAGGGGTTTTGTTGTTGGGGAGGAGGTTAGTTTAGGGAGATGGCGAGGATGATGAAAGTTGGGTGTATAATGGTAGGATGTATTGGGCGGTCGGTGCGAGGAGGAAAAAGGGAATGCGTTGCAGAGAAGGGAGGATATCCCAAGGATGCTGAGGAAGGTGGTGGGGTTGTGGAGAGGTGTTAGCAGCAGGGGGGGGGTCATGAATTTTCGACTAATAACAAATTGATAATTTGAAGAACCTTTACTGTAAAAAAAGATAAAAGTATACACTGAACTTGAGCTAGGGCTTTGAAGAGATTTATATATGTTATTACAAAGATGTTTTACACATTTTTTATGTATATACAGTAAGTATATATGGAATGACTTTTTTTCCGGGGGGGGGAATATTATTGGGTATGAAGCATCTCCTTGCTTAAATCACACGAATCCTCAATACCACCTCTCTCCCCCCTCCCCCCTCCCCTCTCTTCTTTCTTTCCCAAACCGAGAATTCATTCATATTCATAGAGGGAGAGAGATAGATAGATATATATTACCAGCCCCTCCCCCTCTCTCCCTCTACTCTTTCCAGCAACGCAAACACAACCCCCCTCCACCGATCGCTAAAGCCAAGGGGCTAGCGTAATAGATATTTAGAAGCAAGTAGTTATATAGTACAACACCTCCTCTCATGTAGATAAATTTCCCTGTGCAATTTCACTTTCGCGCTGGGGGTGGGGATCCAGGCAGGCAGGTAGGGTAAGTAGGTAGGTGGGTAGATATCTAGAGTGCAGTAGAAGCAATAGTAGCTCATCCTGGGTATTATCGTGTGTGCTTACTTACAAGATTTTACTACGCACAAACACAGCATTAGCACCTCTCGACACACACACACATATACACGCGCACACGCATTATTGCGCAGGGTAACTCACCAAGAAATAATCCGCCAACGGCTTCTTCGCCGGCACGCCTCTCGAGTCCTGCGGCGCCGCCTCAAACACTCGATACCTCCTCCCTGGTCCCCCCCTCCCCGGCGCGCCAAATACATTCCCCACCTCCCTCGTCCCCCCTCCCTGTACTCTCTTCCCTCCACCTCTCGGCTCCCCCGAACTCCTCCTCACAACCCCCGTGCCGCCTTCCTCCCCCAGCTCCAAAATCGCAGCAACATTCCCACACCGGTAGCAGTAATTCGGGGCGCTCCAGACGGTGACAATACTGCTATCAAACATCTCCTTGAAGCCCTCCATGACCAGCTGGTGTGCGCGCGCAATGAGAGAGAGGTTATTCGTGTGATTAAATCGATTTACAATGTCCGCGCCAAAGAGGAAACCCGCGCCGCGGGGGGATAAGCCCCAACCGTCAATCTCGTCGGGGTCGGACCAGAGGAGATCGCACATTGCGCCTTCGTGAGGGACTTCCTGCTTGCGGTCCAGCAGGCGGATTTTGTCTACCGTCTCGACTAGTGGGGAGAGACCACCATGGACACAGAGGATCGCGCCGGAGGAAGAGGAGGTGGAGGAGGTGGCGGCGGAGGAGGCAGCGGAAGTTCCTGGGGTGCCGGGAGGCCGGGCCTGTGCGCGGCGAAAGGGCTTTGGGTTTGAGTTTGAGTTTGAGTTTGAGTTGGTTGGCGGGGCCATGGGGCTGGCGTACTGAGAGTAGTCCCCCTTAGTGCTCAGCTCCGTTTAGTGGTGGCAGATACCGAAGATGCTGCTCACGGACTCCTTTATACCGAGCCGTTTGCATACCGCCATAACGACGCTCCAGAAACTGATGGAACGTGAACCCCGGGACCACCACCCGCGTCGTTGGCCTCATCTTCAGTGGGGGCTGGGACTGTAGGGCGAGTTGCAGTCGTGGTGGAGAAGGTGGCGGTGGTAGGGGCTGCTTTGGTCCCTGGGGAGAAGGGGTGGGGGCAGGCGGCTTGGCAAGTGGAGGAGGAGGTGGAGGTGGAGGGTGGGGCTGTGGACCGTGGCGCCGCTTACACTCCAGCTTCAGCAGAGGAGTTTGCCGTTGTAGTAGGTGGCACAGATGGCGGGGCAGCTGAGGGTGCCGTCGGGGTAGGGCGGGGGGGGGGGCCGGGG
>ML121527.1:96224-231450 GCA_003788615.2 Terfezia boudieri ATCC MYA-4762 | reverse complement strand
CGCCGACGGCCCTCAGCGCCAGCTGAATACTGTCGTTTTGCTGAGCGGGATCGAGGGCGCGCGTGCCGTCGTGGGTTTGTCCATGTTTACCCCCTACCCATAAACCCCCCGCTTCCCCTCCTCTACTCCCCTCCCCCTCCCCTCCCCCTCCCAACACAAAAAAACATGCCGCCCGCTCACACTTTCGCGTCGCCATAGCTCGAACCCTTCCAAGAAGCCCCCCAGCTCCTGGATCCCCACCTCGCCTCCATCCTCACCCCGCTGAACGCTGGTCTCCTCGCCGCCTTTACGTCCACCTCGCACATCCACCGCCCCGCCGATGCCATCCCCGGCGGCTCCCTGACCCTCGCCGAGGGCGTCGCTCGCCTGCTCTACGTCCTGTGCAAGGTCCGCGGGATCAAGGTCGTCTCTCGCTTCTTTCCCAACGAGCCTCACTTCCTCCAGGCAATCATCACCCGCCTCACATTTGCCAATGCCGGTGGGAAGGCGGACCCGCTCGAGGCTGCTGTGGAAACGAGCTGGGAATTGCGCTTTATAATCCTGCTCTGGCTAGGCCATTTACTCCTCACGCCCTTTGATCTAAGCACAATCTCCTCCTCCTCCCTGGCTCCAGACCCTGCCCATCGCCCCCCGCAGGATCTCGATGCCTTCATTCCCTCCCCCGACTCGCCTTTTCCGGAGAAGCTCTCTGCACTCCCGCTGCTGTGCAAGACGCTGCTGCTGCTCGCGACAAAGATCCTTCCGTCGCCGTCGCAGAGGGAAAGCGATGCCGCTGCCCTGCTCATGGTCCGCCTGGCTATCCGGAGAGATATGCGCGCCCTGGGGCTGCTGGACGCCGTCGTGGAATGGTGTCTGCGGTGTTGGGAGGATAAGCCCGCAGGAGAGGATATCGACCTTTTATCCACCCATGAGAGCACGATAAACCCGTTATTCCTCCGCACGGGTGCGCTAAAGGTCCTAGCTGGCTTGCTCACCCAATGCGAGAGCGCGTGGGTTAAGGAGCATATCCCTAAGATATGGAGACTGGTAACGGCAGCGGAGGATAAAGCCGGGCAGGACTGGACTGCCGAGGATGCATCAGCGGGGGGAGGGGAGTGGGCGTCTGCTGGCGTGAGGAAGGTGGCTGCAAAGATATACCGGTGGATTGGGACACTGCTCCTCGCTGGGGGTATGACGGAGAACAGTCAGGTGGTGATGGTGGAGGATGTGATTGGGAGATTACTGAATTTCCTCGGAGATAGGGATACCAACGTCAGGTTTGCTGCGAGCAAGAGCTTGGGTGTGCTCACTTCAAAATTGCCAGAGGAAATGGCCAGTGAGGTTGTTGATGCCGTTGTGGCCGGATTCGACGAGGACGTATTATATGAAACCCAGGAGGAAATTCTCTGTGACGAAAAGTCAGTCACCTCCATCTTCGGTGATGATACACAAGAGTCTACCGGTACTCTTGAGAAGAAGAAACAACTCCTCGTCTCCGTCTCCCCCGAAAAATGGCACGGTCTCACACTCACCCTGGCCACCTTTCTCCGCCAGCGCGCAATAAAACCGCACACCGCCATTGTATCCGAGGATGAAGGGGAAGGGGAAGGGGAAGAGGAAGAGGAAGGCGAACCAACAACCCCCCTCTTCCAACTCATTATCCACCGCATCCTCACTGCGCTCACATTCGACCAGCGCCGCACTACATTCTCCCTCGGCTCCAACGTCCGCGATGCAGCGTGCTATGCAGCCTGGGCTCTCGCAAGGTCATACTATACAAAGGAACTCCTGACTGTCCCTTTACCGGAGCAATATTCTACTTACCCCGACCCCGCGCATGTCCCACCAAACATCATCCAGCTGCTGGCAACAAACCTCATTGCAACAGCATGTCTTGACCCACTAGGGAATATCCGCCGTGCGGCCTCTGCTGCGCTACAGGAGCTGGTAGGCCGGCATCCGAATGTCGTCGATGAGGGGATTAAAGTCGTACAGACTGTGGACTACGGGGCTGTGAGTGTTCGCCGAAGAGCGGTTGCAGAGGTTGCCAGAGATGCCGCGGGGCTGGATGTAGGATATTGGTTCGGACTGGCGCGGTACGGGATTGTCGAGGGCTGGAGGGGAGTGGGAAGCGGTGAGGTCGATGGGAGGCGGATTGCTGCGAGTGGGTTAGGCGCGCTGGCCATCGTACGGCTGCCGGACGAGACCAATGCTCAACACCTCGAGCGAGGACGGAGATTACTTGGGTGGCTACTGAGCCGCGCCAGGAAAGAAGCCGGGAAAGACGTCGAGGTTAGACATGGAGTGTATTTCGCCATTGCACAAGTCCTTGAAGGACTGGACTCCCTCCTCCTCAACACCACCCCGGGTACAAACGAAGCAATACTTACACCCCTCCAGCAGTCCATCCTCTTGGACATCTTCCACCCCCTCCAAGGACGAGACTTTATCCATCCCCCTCTTCGCCCTGAACTCACAGCAGAATCCTCCTGCCGCCTCGTCGCCGCACTCTGTAAAGTCTCTCACCTCAACAGCAATCACAAACTACAGCTCCTTACCCCGCCACTACCCGTTTCCTCGCACCGCCTCAACCTAGCGATCGTAGAAGCGACGCTAGAGTTTCGCGGGGAAGACGCAGTGCTTGAGCAAGTCATCCCCGCGAGCAGGGAGTTATTCCAGACACTTGACGCCCTGAGCGGTGAGAAGCTTGTCCAGGGGTGGTGTAGGCGGATCACGAGCGAGGCGCTGACGGCGGCGGACATGCCTGTCACTGCCGCCGGGGTTACTGCAGCGGGGGGGAGTGGGATGGGGAGGAAGAGGGGGTTTGTGGGGGGCTTGGGCGAGGTGATTGGGGTGATGCTTTCCCCCGAGTATTCGCACGTTTTACAAAATAATGAAAAAGGTGCTGGGCTGGTGAAGGAAGGAATAAACGTGCTAGTCGCCGCGGCGACAAGGAAGAATAACGTCGAGATGAGGGTCGCTGGGATCAGAGGGATTATGCGCGGTGTGATGACCCATGGAAGAGGCGGTAACTCCACTGCATGGCTTCCTGGTGTAGTCTCTGCTCTGTGCAAGGGCCTAGACGATTACAGCGTCGATACTCGTGGGGATGTGGGCAGCTGGGTTCGCACAGAGTCTATCGAAGCGGTTATGGCGGGGTGGAAATCTGGCGTACTGCGATTCGGGGTCTGCATTTCCGCCCCCGATGGTGTGAAGGAGGAGGAGGTGGATGTGATGACCACTCTGATCCCGCGGCTCCTCCGCCTCGCGGTGGAGAAGCTGGATAAACTCCGCTCAAAGGCTTTTTTTGCGCTGAAACTTATTTTGCATGACGATCCACCCCAATTGCCCCAGGAATCACACCCATTCGCGGATTTAGCTAGCTACATCGACTTCTCCCTCCCCCACGAAGTCTACCTAGATGCAACTTCTCCCCGGTACTTTACCAGTCTCCTGCCGATCCTCGCTCACCCGGATCCAGACCAGATTCTCACTCAGGCACTGCTGAGCGGATACGTCCTAAGCGCCGGCTCCGGCACGGACTCGCTCCTCCGCGATGCGGGTGGCGCCCTCTGGAGCTATCTTGACCGTCCAGAAGAAGTGTCTAGCGGCCCCCTCCTCCGTGCAGCAGAAGGTCTACTCCTCGAGCTAAAGGACGAACGTATCCTCGGCGCAACGCTGGAAACCCTCGGTGCGGGGTTTGAAAGCGGGGTATTAGGCCACGTGCTGACTATAGAGAGTGGAGGTGCGGATTGGGGGAAGAGGGTGTTTATGGCTGTGCAGGATGCGATTAAACTTAGTAAGGGGAAGGGTGGGGTGGGGAGGGTAGTTGGCGCGGTGAGGGTTTATAGAGGGTTGGGGGTTGCTTGTATCGGTGTTGGGGCCAGTGGAGAGGTGGGGAGGCAGGTTGGGGGGTTGGTGAGGAGGAAGTTGGTGGGAATGTTGATTCATCCGTGGCCGGTGGTTAGGAGGGAGGTCGGGGAGGGGTTGTTTTTGTGTTTGAGTTTGGCGGCGGAGGAGGAGGAGGAGGGTAAGGGAAAGGGGGATGTGAAGGCGGCGGTGGATGTGCTTGTGGAGACGGATTGGATGGGGAGGCTGGAGCCGCTGAGGGGAGGGAAGAGAGGGAGAGGTCCAGACAGGGGTGTGAAGGGAGAAGGGGAGAGGGTCAAGAAGTTGTTGGGGTTTGTCTGAGGTTAAGTTAGTTTGTGGCATACGTATCATACTGAGGTTTTGACACACACATGGGCCTCCCCCCCACAAAAAAATATATATATATATTTGTTGAGGGAGGCAGAGGGAGGGAGGTGAATTGAAACTAAAACCCTTTCCACTTTTTCCATCTTTCTACATGAAATACAGCCAGAAGAAGGGGGCCTGGATGTTCACCAATGGCCTGTGAATACGATCACCAATAGAACAAAGCGCGGTATGTTCAGAATGGCTCTAAAATTCTACCAGTTGTCTATTGTTCACCCTTCAAGTAGGACGTTAAGATACAATACGGAGAATACAATGGCAGCTAATATCGCTCCACTAGACAGCAGCATGAGCTGTACTACAATCAAAGTGCCATGAGATAGATGTACTTGGAGAAAGGAAGGATTCTTTCCTATCACGGTTGCCAATTGACACTGTGAAAGTAGCCATATGCAGAATAACAGCGCGTGACTAACATGCAGCCCACCCCCTGCCGCGCCCAGTTTTATGCGTCCTGGACACTTTCTGAACCAGACTGTATATATATGAATATATGTAAGATATGTAGATATGTAGATATGTATATATGTTCTGGGCTGCTCACGGGCAATTTAAATAATTACTCAATTTGGTGTATAATGCACTTGAATTGATAAAGGTTTACGAGAACTGATTTACCCCCCAAAAAAAAAGAATTGATAACGGTGTACCTAGCTGGAGCGACTGCAATAGATTTATGTATTTCCCAGTCGATTAGACCTCCATCTAATATTTTGCTTCAGCTAGAGCTGAGAGGTTAATACAGTCATGATCTGTTAACACTTTCGTATGTCAATAAATTGAGAATTTCGGATTATTCTTAGTTAAAGTATCGGCAATAACAATTAGAGTAGAAGTTTTTGCAAACACCTGAAACAAAAACACCAGTAGTTATACTTAGCAATCTGCATATAAATAAGTACCTGTGATTAAGAAAGTACTGTTTTGCTCCTTTCTACCCTCTCTAAGGTCTTATTAAATTAGGGTATTTTTCTCTGATGTCATTAAATATATATCAAGGTTACAAGATGTAGACCAAAAATAATATACTGATGATTATTCCGAACTTCACTGAATTCCATATAGCGCATTGATATTCAGTACAAGATAGTCTATAGAGCCTGAACCATAAGGCCCCATATATTAAAACTCCCATGGATAAGAACCCGTAGATAAGAAACTAATTTTCAAATACCTATTGCATAGGAAACGTTGCAGATTTCTACGGTAGCAATAAACTCAGTATCCTCCTCTCCATTCCATTCATCATCAGAGAAGAAGGTGATGAGTTGTTAACTACACAAGCATGTACTTCATCGTTTATAAATTTAAAGGGCTTGAGGTATTTTTTTCCGGAATTCCCCTTGTTCAATGTCTGCAAAATCAACAGGAAGGGTATGTAATGTGGAAGGGGGTCAAAAATGACTTCATAGGGTGTTTTTGGAGTGTAGCAGAATGTTTTGTTCGATTCAGTTACCAAATTGAGGAATTATATTAATTGCCCGCGACCGGCACAGAGGGTATGCCGCCCGCGAGCGGCCCAGAACATATATGTATATATGTATATATGTAGATATTTATATATGTAGATTGTAAGGATCGTATGTGACTTTTGAATCCATTCAGCAGGGGGAAAGCAAAAAAAAAAAAAAAAAAAAAAAAAGGGCCCTACGTTAATAAAAAAGTTTACACATAACACCCTCCTACCCCCCTCCCCTTCCATCTCCTCCTTGCACAACTATAAAAACCTAAACCCCCGAATCATCCTGTTTCTCCACCGACTTGCTATACCACTTCGTCCAGTCTCTACACTGCTCATCCAACTGCTTCATCACGCCCCTTGCAGCGGGTGTCTTGAGCAGCTTGGGGATATCGTCTCTTCTCTCGATCCACTGCAGCGCCAGACCCGCACTGGCATGCCACGCAATATGGCAGTGCATGAGCCATGTCCCTGGGTTATCTACCTTGAAAGCTACAATCACATATCCGTCAGCGGGGAGCATGACTACGTCTCTGCGTGGCGGGTTGAAGAGGTCTACACCGAAGGACTTGTTCATGTCGAATGTGGCGTCTCTGGCGGTGGCGTTTTCGACTTGGGAGAGGATGACAAAGTCGTGTCCGTGGAGGTGGATAGGGTGTGCGGCGCCGGGGATGGCATGGAGTGGGGCACCACCAGGTCTTGTTGGCTTGCCGTGTGCGACCCAGTTTGAAACGATGGCAAAGACTGTCCACTCTGAGTCTTGCCCGTCGATGTCGATGGGGACGTATCGAGGGTTTATGGGCGCATCGTCGTTGACGAGCTTGAGAGTCGGCTGCTCCCAGTCGATCATAAACGAGCTCTCCTGGTCGTTAAACTTGATATTCCACAAGTTGACGAGCGTTGCGTTGGACCCCGGGGGCGCCTGAGTACCCTTTTGATTCTCAACTTCAAACGGGGATTTGAACCTAAGATTGTCGTTGATATGGCCGCGGAGGTCTCGACGCACCCATGGGTTGATCTTATCCCTTGGGGGGTCGCGGCAGCGCGAGGAAGGTGGGGCTGGCCCACGCCAGTTCTTGTCCGGGGACACAGCGGACGTGAGGTCGTAGCTGACGATGCCTTGCCTGCACTCCTCGTAACTGCAGTTCGGCTTCCCGTTTTTGTCCACCGAGTGGCATGGGTCCCCGACGCAGTAGGTGTCACAAGAGCGCATTTTGACCCAAAAGTTGGGAGGCTTGCCTTTCATTGCTTCGCTGGATTTGGCTTCGAGGATGATTTCGTAGCGTTGGCCTGTGCCGTAGTGAGGGGGGTAGCAGGTCAGGGTCAGCACTGGATGAAAACCTCTCTACTTGGTTCATAAATTAGGAGGGGTTTAGAGGGAAGAAGAACTCACCAATCGCCACATTGACATAATTGACCTGATACGGCTCAATGGGGACAAAATCCGTGGCCACGATTGTAAAATCATGACCCTCAATCCAAAAGCTAAAATGTGTTGTCGCACTCGTATTGATCAAGCGGAATTTATACTTCTTCCCGTACTGGATATACGTGCTATACATTCCCGCATCCAGCGGTTTACAATTCTTCCCATCAGGGCCTACATCCTGCTCGCATGCAAAGATGGACAAGGTATTGTTGGAGCCCGGGGCTACTTTTGAGTAGGACCCTTTGCCGTTTATTAGTACAGACTGCGGGTCGGGGGGCCCTTGCGTGGTCTCGAGGTAGTAGATGCTGAAGGCGCTTTTGTGATACCAGTCGGTCAGCATCAGGGGGCCTTTGTCTTCGTCGAATTCAGTAGTGGAGGGCCCATCGATGATGAGTGGGCCGGCGATGCCGTCGGCGTCTGGGCCGGGGTTCAGTATCGTTAGTGACTGTTGTTTAGTCAAGGGAGAATGATAACACCAGCACCGCCCGGGCAGAGGGATTGCACACTTACATTGCAAACTGAAGTGGCTGCAATGCAGGGGAGCGACATCAATCAGTACATATACTCGATCAAAATAAACAGCTTTTTTTTTCTAGACTTTAGAATCCGACATACCTATGATACCAGCTAGTCCCATACTGAGTCGCCCTCCAGACATAACTCATACTTTCCCCTGGCTATATATATTCCCCCCACGCACATGGGTAAGCACAGCCCGAGTTTGAGAGTTCTTTCAGGAATTAGCCACAAACCGGAATAGGACACTGCGTGACCCCAGGTACACCATCCGCCCAGGTCGTTCGAAACTGCCTCAGTCCATGCCAATGAATCGCTGTACCATTACTATTAGTCAATTTGTTAATGACCGTGATATTGAACCAGTCCCCCCAGTTTCCTCGAATTACTGGGCCGGGATATTGGCCGTTGATGAGCATCACTGGACGACAGTAGCCGTCTCCGCAGAATTCATTGTCGCTTGTTATGGTTAGAGTGAACTAACGATTACCAGAAAAACGCACAAGCCTTAGTTTCAATAATACCCGTATCACAGATATACGCGCCTGGGAGATGGGGCAACTCACCTCTCTCGTAACCCCCGTTTTCGGGACCAACGCCACCTCTTCATAGTCTGTATTAATGCTTTGCTTGAAGCACCATCGCTTCCTATCACTTGGGTAGTTACATTCGTTATTTGTCTTGTAGTTCAGATCAGTGGGTTTAATTGGCAAGTAGCGTTTTTCCCATGGGAGAGGCTGCGGGGGGGAGGGTCTCTTTTTCTCATCCTGAGTCCCAGGACCAAAGTCGACCTCATGCGCATGGTGGATGGAAGGAAGGTTATTGTTGATATTCGCTTGCGGGGATAAGCTTTGGTCCGAGAGCGGGCCGAGGGAGGAAAGGCCTACGGTCTGAAGGAGGGCTAGGCCGTAGGTACACAGGTTCTGCCAGAGGGTCATTTTGATATCAAGGTGTACGTAGCAAGGGGGGACTTTAAGAGAGTCCCCTGATATAATAATCCAACCCAAAGCCCTGGACCAGGCCCCCGGTGGGGGGGGGTTAACTTGGGTATTTATCACAACTCCGTGCTTGTGCCATATGATAGGTATGGCGTATTTGCAGAATGGAGGTACTTGGGTTTCCTATCATTTGGATTGGACAATTGTGCCATCTCCGTATGTGTCGGATATGCAAGCTGATTGTCTCAGCTCAGTTCCCATCTTGAGGGTTCAATTACCATGTTATAAGCCATGCATATGCAGTTAACCTGCTAGTCTCGGAATATATCAACATCCCCACTTCATTACCCTTGGTTCACCCCAACATCGATACATCCCGCTTGTATCACGCATATAGTGAGTGCTGAGCTGACGGCGCCTTGGCAGGACCCCTGGGGACTCGGCAAATTGTGTAACTCGAGGGGGACCGAAAAATGCTTACCTACAGACTTCAGCTCGTACATTCGGGGGGTCTCCGGCGGTTTGTTTTGGAATCGCAGCTGAAGTTCTTTCTCAGCTGGGCTGAAAAAGGTGATCGGCTAGCAGAAGTATCCGGGCGATTTCCCCACCTGGGCAAGAGTGGTAAAAAAAAAGTGTTGTCTGCATGCTACTGCAGAAGGTCACCGCACATCAAGCCTTTTCTTATTTTTATATTCACCGATCCAATGACGACAACAACGGCGACGTGCAGTACCATCACAAAAAAGATGTACCTAGCACCATCCTATTTGCAATTTTAGCTAGGGTTTATATTCAAGGTATTATCAAATATAAATAACTTAAACAAAGATGTAGCTAGCTTCTGAAAAGCAGGGTTGCGGTTGGCATCCTGTAACGAGAATATAAGATACGTTCCCCACGTGTGATATCTACCCGAGTTTGGGGTCTTTGTCCAAAGACAGATAAGCGACTAGGAGACTACTGTAGGTTAAGTTCATATTGGAATATGTATATGCGGAGGCCAGATCCCACATAAGAAGCCCTGTTGAAATAATAAGCGCTTACTAGGTTCTTATGCACCTTGCCGGAAGAAGACCAAGACGAAACCTGGACTGTAAGTATTTAGGTATATCAGCTATCTATCCAGAGATTTATCTAGATACCGGTGCCCTATTTAACCAGTGTCTAGCCACTTATGTAAGTACTCGTTAACTACCCCACACATGAATCACACGTAAACTTCGAACTTACGAGACTAAATATGGCTACGAGTTCAGGTCCCTTGAGATGAAGAGTCGAAGCATGTGTACATATTGGCTACATCAAGATCAATAATTGATTACTCCGTGGTAACAGCCTTCAACTGGCTGTAGAAGATAACCAAATATGATGTACGAATAGCCAGAGTCCATGCAGTCCGTCTACCTTAATAGCTGCAGTAGTAGCGAGTATCGTCTTCCGATTATATATAATTTATCGTTCTCAACTATAAGTTTTGCAACCAATTTAGAGTCTACTTAAGACATTATTCTCTATGGAGCCTTAAACTATGGGACGGTAAGACATACTTATATCTAACTCAAGCGACCAACATGGTCAATCATCCACCTGCACAGCTGCACAGGTATGTGCCAGGTCTAATGAATTTTTTCACGCAAGGCCTTACGCAATTCAGTAGGAGTCTCAATCTCCGGTTTCTCCTGTTAGATCCGGACATATCCTTGGGGTTGCGCTATAGATTTGTGTCACCTGACGTTTTTGGAAACTGGGTATGTAGATTAATTAGCATTAGCTTCATCAACTATTTGCGTAATACGAACAAGAACAAAGCAATGACTAGCACTGCCTAATGCAAACTCGGCACTAGGTAGGTATTATCTCGAGAAATTCCCTAGCGCGAACACAGTCGCTAAAGCATACAGAGTGGAAAGTTATGCTCAAGAAGGCAAAGGACCGCATACAGACATATTGAGCAAACAATAATCAACCTCAAACTCAAAACCACAATGAAGCTCATCCATTTAGTTTTATGCTTAAGCCTATTTGTATATTATGTTTGGGGGCATCACCAAGACACAGACGAGTTTTGCAGCCTATATCAGTATCTGAAACCGATATCCTACAGCACCACCTGGTACTCAAAAGTCAATCCCTGCTACGCCACGAGCAAAAGCAAAACAGCGACCTGGACCTAAGCCAAAGAGATTTTCCATATATGAGGTTCAGGGGCCTATTCGAAGAGTAAAACGCAGCTACTCAAGAGAGAAAAAGATAGAAGTCCTAATGTTTCTTATACATCATCGACTTCCAAAGGATGGTGATGAGGATGATTGGAATAGAATATCATTGTCCTACAATGGTTTAAGATTCCCAAAGGATAATTGCAGAGTGACGAGAACAGATTGTGGGTCAGAAAATTGGCTCTCGACGTCAATCAAATGCATCATGGTTGTGTTTGTAGCCACAGTTGGAGAAGCTGGTAGACCGGTACTACGAGGTTGGTTTCGAAGACAGGCCAAGCAACTTTCTCAGCTATATCCTAATGCACCTCGAATCTTTATGTTTTCATTTGCTTGATATACCAACTTCCAACGAAGATGGAGTATTAGCTCTCGAGGATATTGAGCTGGAGACTTTCTACCGCTCCATTCCAGCCAGCGGGGATGATTCTGATGCATTTGAATATAACTGGGTCATTGAAAATTATGTACATACTATTACCTCCTCCACAGCCCCTCCCTAGATAGATATCATGCTCTTAGATCATTTTGATACTACAATATAGGCTCTCTGCATAATGTAGAAGCAGAATGTGCATTGCCGTGCTTCGGTTATTCTGACACCTCTGTTCGCGCTAGCGAAGTTCTTGACGGTACATGTGAAAGTACTAAGAGGGCATGAACAAGCCGTTGCACCTAATGACATCTAGAGTGTTGTTCCAACTTGTGAGATGTATAGGAAGAAAAACAAGCACATACAACAATACTGTGAACGTGGAATACACGCACACGTAGCTACGTACATATATGTGCATATCCATCAGCCGAGTTTAGGGTCGCAGTTACAGACATATTGCAAGATCTCAATCTCCGAAAGTATAGTCTTTTACGTAATTCATAGCTAAAATCACCATTTTTCCGGCAATGACTGAAATTATATATATATCCAATTTGTGGTCCCTGAGACTTGGGTGATTGGATTCGTTGTATTTCAGACATCGACGGAAAGAATTGCACTGTCTTGAATCTTCAATGAAGGTAGACCTGTTTCTTAGCAATCCACTCTTGATAGAGTTTGCCTTTAGAAAGTTTTCACTTTTAGTATGAAGAAGGAACTCCAGCTCTTTTGCTACCTTCTGCTGTAGAGCGGGCTTTTGTCTGGAGTACATAAGTAGTTATTCCTGAAATCTTATCCATTGCTTCCGTGATTTTTCGCTGACGTCAGTACCAATTTCACTTGCACTTAACCGGTAAGTACCGTATTATCTCGAGAAATTCGCTAGCGCGAACAGAGGTGTCAGAACAACCGAAGCACGGCAATGCACATTCTACATCTACATTATGCAGCGAACCTATACTGCAGTATCAAATGATGAAATAGCGTGATACCTACTTATCTATCTAGGGAGGGCAGTCTCGGGGCTGTGGAGGAGTAATACTATGTACATAATCTTCAATGACCCAGGTGTATTCAAATGCATCACAATCATCCCCCCGGGCTGGAATTGAGCGGTAGAAAGTTTCAAGCTCAATATCCAATGCTGGATCAGTACGCGCTGGACTAGGGAACTCTCCATTGCCAATAACAAAATCTGAGGCTGGAATGCCCTTGATCTGAAGCCGGTGAACTTGGCTTCCATCGATTGGCAGAGTAATTCCGACATCCCGAAATGATTTGCAAATCATATTCTTCTTGTCCTTACAAAATTGGGCCCACGCATCTCCAACAACATGCGTTGTCATAATCCGCTTGTCACTTAATGCCCACCCCTTGGTGATTAAGGAAGGTTGTTTCTTTTCTTGCTTCTCAACATACTGATTGGTAAACTCACGTAAATATTCCTTAAATGGTTTATTTACAGCGGTGTCGAGTGGTTGAATTAGACCGGTACAACCACCTGGAATTAGAGTTTTGCATCTCTTAGACGTGCTAGAACATCATCAGTAGTGTGAAAGGCAGCAGCATCTAAAATAAGTAGACTTGATCTAGATTCGGACTCGGAATTGCTGGGATTGCTGGGATTGAGCGCTGGAATGAGCTCCTTCTCAATAAACTGTAGGAAGAGCTTTTCGTTGTTGTAGGCTGTCTTATTAAATTCCACCGTAACACCACCATGATATCAATTGCTCTCTCGACTTTTGATTTTGGCATCGGGACCACTTGATCCATGAAAAATAAGCTTAGGTTTAATACGAGATACCCCATCAGCAAATAGGTATAGTATAAGTGTTGCTTGTCGTTTATCCCAACCACTTTGCTGTGTCTTAACAGAGATGGATTTATTTCCAATAAAATCCAAAGTTCGTCCATCTAAGTATTCGAATGGGATAGGTGTTTCATCTAGGTTAAGGATATTGCTTAGAGAGTAGCATCCTATATCGGTAACAATCTGATCCCGTTCAAGAAAGTTGCGGGGCTGGGAGTTTCGGCGATTAAATCGAAGCCACTCTTGAATAAGTTGACGATATTCTTCTAGAACTTTGGATGCCCTCCAAGTTATAGATCGTGAGCTAATGCTCTATCTTCGTTGGAAGTTGGTAAACCAAGCATGCGAAAACACAAAGATTCTAGGTGCATTAGGATATAGTTCTGAGAATAATTGCTTGGCCTGTCTTCCAAACCAACCCCGTCGTACTGGTCTACCAGCTTCACGCTCCTTAACAAAACACTCAAATAAAGTAATCTCCAACTGTGGCCATAAACACAACCATGATGCATTTGGTTGACGTCGTGAGCCAATTTTCTGACCCACAATCTGTACTCGATTTTTTCACCACTCAGCAATTGTTCTTTGGGGAATTTTAAATCATTGACTTGCTTCAATTTGAGTAGGACAACGATATTCATTCTCATTCTCATCCTCATTGTCATCCTTTGGAAGTCGATGATGCATAAGAAACATTAAGACCTCTATCTTTTTTTCTCTTGAGTAGCTACGTTCTACTCTTCGAATAGGCCCTCGAACCTTGTATACTCGATTTTCCAAACTCTTAGGCTTAGGTCCAGGTCGCTGCCTTGCTTTTGCTCGTGGCGTCGCAGGGATTGACTTTCGAGTACCAGGTAGGTGCGCTATGACATTGGTGTCAGAAAGTGATACAGGCTGCAAAACCCGCCTGCGTCTTGGTGGCGCCCCCCAAACATAATATACAAAGAGGCTTAAGCATAAAACTAAATGGAACAACTTCATGGTGAACTTTATTGTGAACTTGTAGTCTTGTTGTAAACTTGATTGTGGTATTGAGTTTGCTATCTACATCTACTGCCTTCGATGAGGTTGATTATTGTTGTTTGCTCAATACGTCGGTATCCGGTCTTTTGCCTTGTTGAGCATAACACTCCACTCTGCATGCTTTAGCGACTGTGTTCGCGCTAGCGAATTTCTCGAGGTACCAGACTCTAGTTTTTCGCTAGCGTAAAGCTGCATACACAGGCCAGACTAGGTACCTACCGGTATCTGGTAGTCATGCTAAGACCCTCGGCGCTCGAGCGTAACTTCTGGTGAAGGTTCCTTAGTTACGCTCAACAGCACTCTAGCTCTTGCGGCTGCCGACATTTTGTTTGCCCAGCTTGAATATATAAACTCAATTGGAAAATCCTGTTGATGTTCTTTGTATTTTGAAAGCAACCACCACCAAAATTAGAACTATCACCAGAGACATCTATTGTTCCCAACTGCTGGTCAGCTAGCACTTTATTATCTGTGTATATAACTCTTATTATTAATGGGCCAATTTTGTTGATTTCATGTCCCTATTTTATAGGTCTAATATAATTAATTTGTCCTAATTGACTAGTCTATAATTCACTTGTTCCAAGCTTTCTAACCATGATCCTTTTTAGAGCTATATCTTCCGTTCCCTGCCCTCAACCTCCTACAAGACTCTATTTCCTCCAACTCTTGCAAGATGGTCAAATATTGTAGCCTAATACTAATTTTCAATATTTCAATAGCTCTTTCAGTTACAATATTATCTATCACTCTCAGTTCTGTCGCTTCAAATCTTTCTACCCTTTCCATTTTCGTAAATAAGATCTCACTATCCTGTCCCGATACCTTTGCCAACTTCTCTGTCTTTTGTATCATTTTGCTGATAACTTCGTCCCAAGTTCCCTAAATCTCTACAACCTTGTCCACTGGTAACCTCCAACGTATATTGTTACCCACTTTTTGCCCTGACCATTCCCCAATTTTTCATGGAGCATAGATGGCTCCCTTCAGCGGTGCTATCTCTGCGATGTCGTGATTGGCTGAAAGCTCATTACATTGTGCAGCTACTTTTTCGATTTGTGGGACTCACAAAATGTCGTAGAAACCGCTGGAATTACCGTTGGCCAATAACAATCTGTGCCCCGGTTCCCACGCAGCTGAATTCCCAGCTGAAATCGCCCTGGAGTTCGAATAACTCGAACCTTGGGGGTTTTAATAAATAGGATCAATTAAATAGATTATCTTGGTCGTGAGATCAAGACGAACAAAAAAAATCTCTTGCTGACGTCGGAATCCTTGAGTACTTTCAGGCGCTCGTTCTGTCAGAGTTGATGTCGGTGGTGTCCATGATGATTTGCCAGTTGATGGGATGTGATGTGACCTGTCATATCATAATGTAGATAAGAAGCTGGAAGCGGGGAAATCAAAACGAGAGATATAATAGCCTCGTGTCTGCCATAGTAAGATATATTGTTCTTCCGCCCCAGAATAATTCCCTGGGAATCTTGCTTCACGACTTTACTTTGCAGGCCAATAGCAGACAGCTTCTAAAGCATCAAGCTTTACAACTAGTACCACTTTCATCCTCTTGTAACTGATTTCATTCAGTATGTACTGCATTACATTCCCTACACAAAGCTGCACTAACCCAGACTATAGGTTTCGAATATGTCTCACGTCGGGTCTAAATCTGGAACTCTTATCCTCTCCTACGTCCCCATTACAAATGGTACGGAGTTTGATGCCATTCTTTATCTATACGATAAACCTGAAATTACAATACGTGCTGGAGAAAAAATCGACAATGTGAGCGGTATTATTCGCTCAGTGCATATTAAAACAATGACTATGGATATGTACAAACCGGTCCCCCCGGGGGGTGTCTTAATATCCGCCTCACAAGACGCATTCCTAACTCTCCACGAACGCGATCGCTTGCCCTCCCCCTACTGCCTCTTGACTGATTGCGACGGCAACTCCATCGACATCCTGCTCAAACTTACATAAGGTATGGCATTCATTAATACAATCCAACCAAATCCATCTATATGTTTCTCTGGGTTAAATCATTAACATATAGTTATATACTCCGTATATATGTACAATGTATGATAGCGCGCAATAACTTTCCCCCACGCATTGCGTATGCTGTATGTACTGTACTAGATATGTACAGTAGGTACAGCTTCCGACCACAACTCGCCGGGGATCTTGGTGGGTGATGGCTGGGCTGGGAAGTGATGTTGTTAAAGTTTGAGTTAGCATCAGGGATGAGAAATTATGTATTTGAGGAGTCTCTTCAGACAAAATTAACCTTGCATTGTCCCTTAGCCCGAAGTGCATATACATATATACTGTACTATCCCCTTCAGATGGGAATTTAGCATTGGCCACATCCCTCTTCTGCCTAGCTTGCAAAAGTAATGGAAATGTACTCTACAATAACCAGAATAACCGACCGGTTTCGGGAATTCTGAATTTCACTCACTGTTGAAATCCGATCTATCGAAAATTGAAAAATAGCGGGTCCACAATCGCGGCCGACTCTAGCTGCAGAAGTTTTCTTTTAAAACAATAACCCAGTATCTTAGATACTCATGCACCACCCTTCGGGTGGCCACCGGGAAGACGGGGTTTTTTTAATGTCAGGCAAGTTACCTAATCTGCCGCTCGCGAATTTAATATATGTACTGTAGGTAGTCTCATGCCAAGTAGGTACATACTCTACATTAACCAGACTAACTCTACATGGTAATCGTTTAATTTTGATTAGGTTAGTCTCCATCTGATTAGGTATTTCTCCTAGCCCAACCAGACTAGGTTACAACTATTTCTCAACTAAGGCCCTATTGCGCTCTTCCTCCGAAGCGACGCCCAAGCGCAGCGCGGGAGGTCTACTCATAGGCATATGGCGTGGATGAGATGAAAATTGACCACACATTCGAGTCCGGAAGGGTACTAAACCGGCATCTACACGTGTAATTGCTATATTCTACCAAGGTACATAGCCAGTCCTGCTATTTCTTGAGGCAACTGGTTCTCGTGAGTTATCCGCAAACGGGCTGGGCTTTAATCATCCCGCGGTTCCACAGCAGGTATATAGCTAGCCCTACAAGGGCGTTTCCTATTGATCTTTAATTTCTGGATCTTCCGAAATCACCGCAGTTCTTGAGGACGTTTTCAAACTAGCAGGGGAATGGTGATACGAGGAGAGTCCGTAACGGTATCGCGCTGTGACACCATCCACTAGACATATCAAAATACTTCCCTTCGAATTCCTATCCCGGCACGTTTTTTTCGATTGAGGCTTCTATTCAGTAAGCCCCCGTGGCTTTTGGCCGATTCTTTCAACCCTGAATTCAACTCGATTTCCTTGGCAGTTTAAACATCTCAAAGAGGTAGATATATTGACCGAAAGACCACAAATCCCCCAAAAATTGTATTTCAAAAAAGGCATCAGCGTACCACTCATAGCCATATCTCATCATGATGATCCACCTGCATCAAGTGTTGTTCAACTTCCTTGCTCTCTTTTTGATTTTGGGAACCGGTCTTTTTTTTTTTTCTATTTATTCGAATCTCTAGCTCTTCCGGATTTCTACTTGAGCCCAAACTCACCTCCTGATGCGCCAAACAAACTTGCATTGGCTTTCTCACCGGTAGTACTCTTGATGTCGAAGACTCTACGAGCTTTTATCTCCGAGATTCCGTGTCAGTTGGGAAAACACGACGAGGAAGCTCCAGAAGAATGTACCTGGCTAGTGAGAAAAGAGGAAGGGTGTGATTTGGTCCTGGGAAATAGGGCTTATATCTCGCATGCCTCAGTATGAGCTCTATATATATCCCCTCCCTGGGTGACTTTGTAAACCGTATACTAAAATTTCAAATACTAAATTCACATAGTTACCAATAATAATCGACAGCTCTATCCCAGATGCCGAATTTTCCATCGATTTCCACCACTTAACCTGTGGCAACTCCTGTCGCACAGGTTTCAAAATCTCCCCCTTCCTGCTTATCGCACACTCTAAAGACTTCTTCAGCAGCTCAGGCTTCAAGCAGACCACTATTTCCGTAAACATTACGGGAGAGGACCTCCACGGTACATACCTACCAGGCCATACATTTAGGGTAGGGCCTCCTATCGTAGGACAAGTCGTCAGCTTCACTCAAGTGAATGTCACGAAGATGGGATGGGGAGTAGTAAGGAAATTGACGGTGACGCCGATGCTGCATATGGGAGAGTCCGTAGAGCCAGCGGGGGTTCAGATTGGGGCTGTGGCAGGACAAATCGACATTGGGTTAGAAATCTTCATTTGTCCTGATTCGGGTAGTTAGCGAAAGTTGGACATAACAGAGAGTCCAGAGCCAATGCTTTTAGTCATACATGCTCGGAAGTGTATATTTGAACTTTGTAGACCTTTTTGCGTGCGTACATATGAAATAAGTAACAATTTTATGTATAGCCAGCAATCTTGAAGCACTGGGCCCGCCTAGGTCCTAGAGGGTCCTATATGTACACTCTCGGCCTTACAGCAGCTGAAGTGTTGGGGAGGACTTCCGGTAAATGTTGATCACCTATTAGTGTATTGTATGGGGATTAATTAGCTAGATAAATTACGAGGTGCGTAGCATCCAAATCCTCAAAGAGACACGGATGCTAGTATGCTCTAATTCCTAACAATAAATTTACTTACTTTATAAGTAGTATAATTAAAAGCCAAAAGATCGCTTGACAAAAAAACAAAAGCTATAGATAAACCGCACGTGTCCTGACCGAGTGGTTTGTATGTTCGTTAATTTCTCGGCCCTTGAGTTGTCTCTTTGGGAAAGACCATAGGTACCGTTGTAGGAGTTTTAAGATTTGCTCCTATATTCGCGTGTATGTAATACCCTCGAAGAAATGGCCAGTAGTTAGAGAGGTGTATATTTAAACACTATGCAAAGTAGTGATCGGGATAATCAACGCTAGTGTCTAGTATACAAATACAAGTCTATTGTGAGGATTATCAGCAATGCTTCAAGTCCATATTGCCCATATACCAACTAATTATTCGATAATCGCATGCACGTGATTAAAACCCCAGAAAACATACCTATACTAGGTCAGTACCATATTGAGAAAATTTGAGGAAGAGATAATTCTCATAAAAGTACTTGGCAACCTCTAGTAATATCCTTTGATTGGCGAAATGTTGAAGTGACTACTCCTGTAGTTTTCACTGAGGCAATGCTGCCTACGAGTGATCTCGTTGGCCGGCCGCGACTGGAGGCTGAAATCCCCATTCTTTGCCTCTCCGAGCTCCGTGTACCGATCTTGCATCCCCCTTCTAAACCCTATTGGACATAGTTACTAGCTCTCGGGCACCACCCCGCTCTCATGGTGGCTACAATCCTTAGGTACCCATTACAAATTCCGCTCAGTTTGCTACAGTAACATTTTTTCTCGTATAAATTCTATGTCTCACACATGGAGTTATCAGGAATGTTATATCATGTTGTAGATACTGCCATGGGGGCCCTCAAGCTACGTCTTTGTATCTTCACGATTGCTAGACGACCAATGTTGTGTAGGATGCAGATACCTGCAACCAGACTAGATACCTGCCCTTAACTAAAACTGAGCTTAACTTGAACTAGGGAGGTCAATAGCCGATTCCATGCCCCGTATGGACAAACTCTTCTCGACTCGGCTACTGGAACAAAAGGCTTTCCATAAAGGTGTTGGAACCCCTACTGTAATTATACGAGTGCTGAGCGTTCCATCATGATTCACCTTCAAGCTGTTTTGTGTTGTCAGCAGTGTTATGCCACATGTCAGTTCTTACGAGTAGGCCAAAAATACCTGCTTCCAGCCAGCAAGCACTAACTTGAAGCCAGGTGATTTCCATATTAAGCATGTACGATGTTACTACCTACATATCTAGTTGTGTTGGTAGCTGGCTGAAAAACGCCATGAAACGTCTGGAAGAACTCCTGCAGATCTCCACAGCTCCAGGGGGTTCTTCTTGGCGTTGGGTCCTGTTCCCAATCAGGAAATTGAGCTACTAGCTTTAAGTAAGTGGCTTTATCCAGAATTAGAATGCTGTACCAAACAAACCGCTATGATGGGCCTGGCACAACCAAAGGGAGTTCAACGTCCTCGATTGGTGTGGCAATTGCAGGCGCGCCCATTAGAAACTAACTTTAACATTCGATCAACTCGAGCTACTGCAGCTGTCAGATGCAGGTACGACTATACAGCGGACTCATTGGAGGAGAACCCTAGGTAGCTCCATAAATGTTTGTGAGAGATGCGGGTGGAGATGCAGGAAACATGGAGAGAGAATTCGAAACGTCAAGGAGTACAAATAGGCATCCAATTGCCCGGGAATACTCCCTCCCACTCTGCAACCATCGAATAACATTCGTACACAGCTCTACTCCTGAAGAGTTTCCTTGTGTCTCTTTTCTTCCTTTTTTCTTTTCCTCCTTTTTTCGTTTCCTCCTTTTTTCTTTTCCTTCACTTTCCTCGTTCCTCTTTTCTATTTCGAAGCTGCGGTTGGTGACTGGGGTGTGACTTCCAGAATTTATATATCCAGCATATTTGCATCTACAACTCTCACTATCCCACCTCACTACCGCTCGTCTACCTCCCTCTTTTCCTTAGGAAGTTCATTTTGGCTTTTGATCTTTACTTTCGTATTCGACCCTCTTTTTCTGACGATAAGCTAGGCTGTCGTTCAGTATCTCTTCTTTGCTTGAATAGCATCACAGCTTCCTAGTATAACATACAGCTCCCTCCATTCATTCTCTAATTGATTGATTTCAAATACCCCATCTTCCTCGATGAAGCTCTCTGCAGCCTTCACGGCTGCTTTCCTCACTGCCTCTGTTTCTGCAACAGGATGGCGCCAGCAACCACCCTTCCCATGCCCCAAAAATATTGCCAACCAATGTACGGATGTCGAAAAAGTTGGCTTCGACTGGAACGACCTTGGTGATGATGTCCCTGTGACTGACTACAACGGGTATAAGTTCGAGGGTTGGACCTGTGGCAGCACTCCTGGCAAGAAGAGCAGGTTAACGGGTACCCAATTTGGAAAGAAACGCATCGGTTGCGGTCTTTCCAAGGATGAGTTCACTAACACCATTTCTTGCCCTAGCAAGGAATTCTCTGTTGGAGAAATTGATGTCTCTACTGATGTCGACAAGGTTGACCTTGAGATCCACTATATAATGCCGGATAATAGCGTTTGCAAGAAGTTTGCCAAGTGCTACAAGGACGGAGAAACTATTCCAAACGACCAGTGCGGTGGAGCAAAGTCTGTCAGGATTAAGATCCCGGCGACCTCCGGGGTGAAGAAGTGCAATTTGTTCGTCCACAAGATTAAGTTTATCTGTGGGAATACGACAACTAGTGTGCCAGTACCGACTACCACTATTGCACCACCCACTCCAACTCCCGACTGCGGTGTCCCTGGCAAGCCGGACTGCGCAACCTGTGGCGTATCAGGCAAGCCGGACTGTACTACTGACACTCCCACTCCTACCCCAACTGTCGACTGTGGTGTTCCGGGCAAGCCAGAATGTGGTACATCGACCACAGATTTTCCAACAACCACGGATGCTCCAAGCACGACGGATACTCCAACCACAGATCCCTCAGCCACCACCACTCCCGGTGCAGACTGCGGAGTTGATGGAAAGCCTGAATGTACTACGGAAATACCAACCACCACCGGTGTTGACTGTGGTGTCGACGGAAAGCCAGAATGTAGTGCATCAACTACAGATTATCCAACAACCACGGATGCTCCAAGCACGACGGATACTCCAACCACAGATTTCCCAACCACCACTACTCCCGGTGCAGACTGCGGAGTTGATGGAAAGCCTGAATGCACTACTGAAATTCCAACCACCACCGGTGTTGACTGTGGTGCCGACGGAAAGCCAGAATGTGGTACATCGACCACAGATTTTCCAACAACCACGGATGCTCCAAGCACGACGGATACTCCAACCACAGATTCCTCGGCCATCACCACTCCCGCTCCAGACTGCGGAGTTGATGGAAAGCCAGAATGTACTACTGAAATTCCAACCACCACCGGTGTTGACTGTGGTGTCGACGGAAAGCCAGAATGTGGTGCATCGACTACAGATTATCCAACAACCACGGATGCTCCAAGCGTGACGGATACTCCAACCACAGATTCTCCAACCACTACCACACCTGGCCCAGACTGCGGGGTGGATGGCAAGCCAGATTGCACTACCGAAGGGCCAACTACCACTGAAGGCCCAAAAACCACCCCTGGTGCTGAGTGCGGTGTTGAGGGCAAGCCTGAGTGCCGTCCCTCTACGGCTGAGATAACTACCACTGGTACCGCCACAACTATCCTTGGAGAACCAACTACCTCACCCCCTGCTCTGGATTGCCAGCAATATCCTAACGCCGAGGGGTGTGCTCCTACCACCACTCCCGTCTCTCCCGAACAAACCGACACTCCATCGTGCGGTGTTGAGGGTAAGCCAGAGTGCCAAGCAACCACTGATGCTCCAGTTACCACGACTTTTACACGCCCACCAGTCGTCACCACCTATGTTCCAGCACCGCCACCACCATCCAGCTGCCCTGACCTTGTCCCCAAGTGCCTCAAAACTTGGATCTTCAAGACCTCTTGTACAGACACCGCCGATGCCGCATGCTTTTGCCCTCAACCCGGGTTCATCGAGGAGGTTGCGGACTGTATCCAAGCTTGGGGTCAAACAGACTCGGAGATTGCTACTGGTCTCAGCTATCTTCTAGGACTTTGCGGTGATTACATCTCCAAGAATCCAACTGTCGTTACTTGCATTCCCGATACCATCACTCTCCCACCACCGGTTCAACCCCGCACTGAGATGCCAGTGACTCAGGCACCTGCTCCTACCCAGACTGTCATTGTCACCAACGATGTCACTGAGACAATTACTATCACTCCGACCCCATACGTCCCAGCCCCACCAGGTATCACCATTACTGCTACTGTCACCAAGACCGAGGAGTGTGATCCAGTGACAATCACTGAAGGGCCTGACGCCGGAAAGGTTGTGACGGAGACAACTGTTGTCAAAGAACGGACTATCACTGTTCCCAATGTGGAGCTTGTAGTTACCAAGACCGATGTCGAGATGGTTTACCCGCCACAGGTTTCTACCATCTACCAACCTGGACCAACGGAGTACCCAGTCCCAGAGACTACACCTGGCAGTATTTATGTCCCAACTACACTCTTAACCAAATCTCCATCAGGATTCAATGAGTCCCAGCCAACCATGCCGGTGCAATATGATGGTGCTTCAAGCAGCAACAAGGGGCCAGTCGCTTTGGCTGGAGTGATTGGTGGTATATTGGTGGTGATGTTAATGTAACTTTATGATGAGGGTGTTTCAGCGAAAGTATTAGGAAGGATAAAGGGAGGTAATACACTTGTTGCTAATCTCGGGCGTGTTTTGATTTATTATTGCTTTTGATTTTGTTCTGTATCAAGATTGTTTCGCGCTGCTTTGACCTTCATTGGTCTATACTTACATGCTCGCGACTTAGTGAAAGGCTAGGGGGTATTGGATTGCATATATATAAAGTGCATGAATATTTGCTGATTTATCATGGAAGGATCCAAAATGGAGACTGGTACTAAAATATATTACCCCAAAAATGCATCACATAAATAACAGTCAATCCTGTGGCACATTACGTGCCACGAGCCTTTTGACTTGATTTTCCTAAAATTTCTGTAATAGGCGATATTAGTCTTCGCGTAATCAAATGATTATTCCCAAGAACCCACGATCCGGCAAGCACCAACTGCTGGTTGTGTCATTGCGCTTTCTGACTTTGCGGCACCATAGTGAAGCTCCAATTGAAGCAACACCAGTCACAATTCCAATAATCAATCCGACCTTCTCTACCAATTTCCACGAATCCCACCTGCCGCCTCCGGAACTTTCCCGATCCCGTTTCCAACCGTTGGATTTGTTCTACCGGTAGTTGTTCTGACACGTTCAGCAATCTGTTCAATTAGCTAATAGGGCACTATCAGACTGGAGGTTATTGAGATGGTGCCCCTTGTCATACAGAAAACTGACTAGGCGGTACCGACTGCAACAAGGGTATATCTAAGTAGGATACCCTGGTCTGCCAACTCTCCTGACTTCAATTTAATTGGGTCTTTTTCAAGAATAACCTTTGACGCCAATGGAGAAACCCTTGCAATCGTCCTCATAACCAACAGAGCTAATTGTTGCTGCTGGCGTTACTTTGGAGTCATTCGTCGTGGAGGCAGCTCGACTCGCTGGTAATCATGTCTACAGAACCCACAAGATTGCCAGGGTGGTCCGACACTTTTAGTAAAATCGTACGCACGACTGCGTGAATATGTGTGAGAGAAGAGATAGAAGAGAAGAGATGTATTCGACGTATGTCCCATATCCCATAATCTGTATGGGCGCTCGAGGCTCATTTAAATACATGAACTTTTAGACAACAAAACAGAAACGTGATCTGGCGATATCATGCCTTTCTAGCCATATGCGGACATGCTCATACCCTCGCATATCCACTTATTCGCATCCGTATTTCTCATGATATCCGCCTATCCCCTCTTCCGCATTCATCTTTCCTTCGATATCCGTCCTTATCCCTGTGACGTCCGCCCTTATCCGTTCTTTGGCGAGCGGATTACTATTGCTCTTTAACACACCCCCCTAATCCGCTGGCCGATAACTTGCCATTCCCATCAATTCTGAGAGATGCTTCAACCGGTGTCCATCTATACATTTTGTAAATAAGTCAGCAGGGTTCTTTTCACCCAATACCCAATGAACCGTTAGCAGTCCCTCCTCTACACATTCCCGCACAAAATGGTGTCGTCTCCGGATGTGTTTGGTTCGCTTGTGAAAATTAGGGTTATATGAGAGATTCGCTCCTCCCCGACTGTCTGTCCAGAGCCAAATCGACACATCTATCCCAAGGAACTCAAGTAGCTTCCTTATCCACAGGGCATCCTGAGCCCCCGCTCCCAACGCGATGTACTCAGCCTCAGTAGATGACAGCGTTGTAACGTCTTGTTTTCTCGCGGTCCATCCTATAGGTGAATCTCCAGCCATCACAAGGATCCCCGTAGTGGCTTTCTCCTCCAGGTTTTCTTCCCCTGTATCTGTGTAAACATCGATACATTCCATTGTACTACCAGTGAGCCTTATTCCCCATGTAGCTGTCCCAAGTAGATAGCTGACTACTTTGATAGCCTGGTCGTAGTCATGAGTGGTCGGTCGAGACGCTTTGATGGAAAGGCACTGAACAGCATATCGTACGTCTGGGCGCCACATCCGTGAAATATAAAGCAGCCTTCCAACGACAGCTTGGAAAGCCTTTGTATCGAACAGTGTATCGGAGGTGCTGGCAGTATTGCCATAGGGGGTAGAGGTGGCAGTATCGCCATAGGGGGTAGAGGACTGTTTTCTTACACCTAGCTCAGTTGCCATCTCTCTGATATGATCTGCTCCGTACACTAGAACTTCTTCTTCTTTCCAGCAAAGTGTCATTCCAAGAAAACGAGACGGCAGGCCTCATTTCTCAATGGTAAAGTACTCTTCCATTGCATCTTCCCATTCATCTGCGACCTCCTTACTTGAAAATCCACAAAGAAGATCATCCACATGAATGACAATTATGTCTTTTCCTGTCATCCGGTAATATAGCCCTAAGTCGTCCTTACATTGAGCGAATCCCATTCCTTTCAGAATATCATCGATAACTTGGTTCCAATTGTGAGCCGCCTGCTTGGTTCCATAGAGTGACTTTAGAAGAAGCCATGCTCTATTTCCAGTAGCTTGCTTGTCGACCATATATAGGATCTCCTGAATTGGCCCATTGAGAAAGGCACCCTCGATGTCGTATTGCCGCATGATAAGCCTTCCTTTTAGGCCCAAGCATATGAGAATTCTCCATGATTCTTCCCGGCAGACTGGCACATAGGTTTTGTGTTGATCGAAGTCAATATCTGGCCTTTGCAAAAAACCTCTTGCAGTGAGCCGAGCCTTAAACCTCTTAGGATCAGATGGTTCTTTCTCAAGCTTTTCCTTTAGCACCCACTTAGTATCAATAATCTTCGCTCCATGTAGCACTTTATCTACCCATTGGTAGACTTTATATTTTGCTAGCAGAGCCAATTCTCACTGAATTACTTGATACCACTGATCCTTATTCCTGAATTCTAGTGCTTCAGCAATAGTTAGATGGGTGTAAGCTAGATCTTGATCGAGGCGAATAGCAGGAACGCCTACTGTAGATCGAGTTGATCGTCTTGGAGCCTGCTGCTGCTGGTGGACTGGCTGCGGCTGCGCTAGCTGCGGCTGCGCTGGCTGCTGCTGCGCTGGCTGGGACTGCACTTCTGCCTCCTCCTGGAGAAGCTGTTCCTCAGCTTCTCGCTCATTTCTCATTACTGGCAGAGCGTCAGGCCATCTTGATGCGTATCGCCTCCACCTCTCTTCTGGTTCATTGGATCTTGATGCGTATTGCCTCTACCTCTCTTCTGGTTCGTTAGATGACACAGCTCGTTCACTAGATGATGGAAGGAAAGTCGTAGCCTGCAGAGGGAGAGTTTGAGCTGTAGCCTTAATTGCTTTTGGAGACTCTGGAAAAGCGCCAGGCGCACTTTGTAGAGGAGTGCTTTGTTGAGGCGGTTCGCTGGGAGTGTGTAGAGGAATGCTTTGTTGAGGCGGTTCGCTGGGAGTGTTCTGCTGAATGGGGTTTTCTGGTAATATAGCTTGTAGTGGCGGTGCATCTTTAGCTATAGGGTTTTTTGCTGTTGTAACTCTTTTGGATGGTAGAATCACTTTATATGTACCATAAGAGGATGTAAAGCCGACAATTCTTACTTCAGTAGCTCTATCCGCCAATTTCCCATTTTCGTAGGTGTGGCAGAAAACCTTTTGGCCGAATGGCCGGAAACAAGCTCATTCTTTTTCAATATCTACTTCCTTTTTGATCTTCTCAAGAGGTGCCATTCCATTTAACGAGCTATAAGGAAGCCGGTTTTTGATGAAAGTAGCGTATTCTATGGCAAGTGACCATGTGGATCTGAGCATTCCCTTCAAATTGGTCCTGACAAGCGTCATAATAGTGCGGTTTGTACGCTCTGCAACCGCATTCGTTTCGCTATGGTAGGGCACTGTGGGCTTTTCAATTATTCCGTTTCTTTTAAGCCATTCTCGGAATGATGTAGATTTGAATTCTCCACCAAAGTCAGTTTGAAGGGCTTTTACCTACATGCTAGTAATATTCTGGAAGTAGATGATCATTGTTTGAAGGGTTTCGGCCGCATCAGATTTTGATCGAATTGCTCGTGCAATAGTAAAGCGAGAGAAGTCATCAACGAGGGTGACCATGTATTTCTGGTGCCTTAAGTCCTCTACAGGCATTGGACCACAGAGATCTGAATGGACAATATCGCCTATTTGTTATATTCGGATTCCATGAGATCGGGAGGGTGGCTTGGTCATCTTAGTAATAATGCAAGTAGGACATTGCTTTGCGAACAGGTGAAGATCCTTTGGGGCTTCCGAGATAGTCTTAAAGGAAGGAAAAGGAAGATGAGCATACCTTTCATGCCAATTCATTGCTTCTTGCTCAGTGAGATGAACCTCTGCTACACTGGTTTTCGCTGAATAGTTCTAGTGGGTCAGGTCTAGCTGGTAGATTCCATTGGTAATCACAAGCGGAATCGCATATCCCTTGTATTCGAGTATATTTGACTTTCCGATGTTGAGGGATCTGCTCTACTGAGAAATTTTTGCAATACTAATAAGCTTGCGCGGAAAGTTGGGAATAAATAGAACGTCAAGAAGAGTGAGGTTTCTTAGATGAATGGTGCCCTTGTGAGTGGACTGAATGCTGCCTCCTTCAGTTTTTACGAGTTGATAATGGGGCTGTGGATTAATTAACTCAGCTAGATTGTTAGTGATATGCATTGAAGAGCATGAATCCGCAAACCACTCATTTGGCCTGTGGTGTGTCTCAGTAGTTGTTGTACCACAGAACGTATCCCAAACATCGTCGGTAGTTGTCATATCACAGAACATATCCCAAACATTATCGGACTGAGTAATATTAGCTGTCGGGGTTTTTGCCAAGTCTCTCTTCTTAGTTCGGCAATCCTTCTCATCATGTGAGGTTCCGGGCCATCCTTTTGCCTTGCAGTACTGACACTTAACTGGTAGGCTAGTGGCTGCGAAGGCTGATGCAGGCTCTTGAGGTACGTTCCTTTTTGGGCGAGTTTTAAGGTAATCGGATAATTCACAGAGCCGAAGTGCTACATCTGCGTAGGACGGGGTGGCAGTTCCTCCAGTTATATTCATGATAAGGCTCTGATATATTGGAATGTGGGGCAATGTGGACAATAACATGGTTGCTTTCCACCCATCATAGCTGATAAAGTTCTTAATGGTGCCGGCGAGGCTGGAAGTGTCGGAGGAAACAGTAGCCACGTTGGCTAGCAGGAGATTCCATTTATTCTCAAACTTCATGATATGTTGAGTTAGAGTATCTTTTCTGTCGTCTAAGTGAAGATTAGTGATTGCGAGGAGCAGCACAGACATGTGTGTGCGGGTGCGGCCTTCGTAATGGGACTTGAGAGTGTTCCAGGCACTTAGTGCGCTAGATGATATGCGAATGAGTGACAGCGGCTCTGAATCGCAGTTCGCCATAATCGTGGCTAAGGCCTTGTCGGAGAGGTGTTGATACGTTTTTGTTAGCAGTTGGGGGGCTATACCCTCGACAGAGTTGATAGCCATATCTAGATCGGCTAGTCGGAGAAGCATTTTTACTTCCATGGACCATGAACTGTAGTTGTTCTCGTCTTTGAGGCTCTCGGTGGCCTTTGGTGGCTTGAAGGGAGTATGAGAAGTATTGGCCGGTGCCATTTCTGAGGTCATTGCTGAATTCTATCGATCGGATATGATGTGTTGCTACCAAGTAAAATCGTACGTACGACTGCGTGAATATGTGTGAGAGAAGAGATAGAAGAGAAGAGATGTATTCGACGTATGTCCCATATCCCATAATCTGTATGGGCGCTCGAGGCTCATTTAAATACATGAACTTTTAGACAACAAAACAGAAACGTGATCTGGCGATATCATGCCTTTCTAGCCATATGCGGACATGCTCATACCCTCGCATATCCACTTATTCGCATCCGTATTTCTCATGATATCCGCCTATCCCCTCTTCCGCATTCATCTTTCCTTCGATATCCGTCCTTATCCCTGTGACGTCCGCCCTTATCCATTCTTTGGCGAGCGGATTACTATTGCTCTTTAACACTTTTGGACCATATCTGTACTTGGCATTGAGGACATGGTGATCAAAGTATTTGATGGACGTCTCTTATACAGTACGGTTACAATTAGCCCTAGTTATATGTTGCGTTGCACCTTTCTATTATTGGTGGGGATGTGACTAAGAGACCAAGCTGAAACCTGCATACTTGGCGCTCAGCAAGCCCACGACCACCTCCATGCAACTTTATATTGCTTAAACTTGTGCTATAACCTATATCGAACCCGCTCTATATCATACGCATACTACAGAGAAAGTCCTTGGACCGCTACATATGAATCCGAGCAAAAAAGTACCCAATACCCCCCCTATTAACAAACCTTCTGGAGCAGGCCAAAATAGCCTACATTGAGGGGTTGCATAAGATATATGCTATATAGGAGGGGTACTAATAATGTATGATTACAACCTGTATTATGCAATAGCTAGTGAAATATGTAAAGAATAGCCATCCTCATGATTCATATTGAACGCTCGGGTATACCATCCAAATATGCACTTATCTTTAGGCTCTACATCATGCTTGCCAATCCAATGGGCTCCCCAAGTCTACGCAGCTTCATCACCATAAAAACCTTAGCACTAAGTGGGGGGAGACCGCTGTAAGAGGGGGGGGTGGGGAGCAGTTGAATGGGACAGTATTAGACCTACCACAAGTCTGCAAATACCAAGAACTATCATCAATTATAACACACATCCCTAGGTGGTGAAGACTTTGATAAGGCGGAAATTGGGGAACAGTAATGGATTTTACAAATTTAGGCGATTTTGGAGATAAGTAGCAGCCACATGCTAGGAGATCTATATTCGCTTATATGATAGATATATAGGGCCTTGAGTAATCTATAGCACGTATTGGAATAGGCTAACGCCTGGATAGAGCGCTTATATGTTAATAGAGGGGGTTCGATATAGTTACAGCACAAAATAAGCAATATAATACTGTAAAGAGGTGGTCGTGGGGCTTGCTGAGGAGTGCCAAGTAGGTATGCAGTTTTCAGCTCGGCTTCATCTCCCCTCTCGGTTGCAATCCCCATGAGAGTCATAGAAACTTCTGGCTTGCAACTGCTGTCCAATCAGGAGGTAACATAGTTGCCGCGTAGCAAAATCCTCAGCTGAAATCGCCCTTGAGTTCGAGAACCGGGACCCTCAGGGTTTATTAATGCTATCCCCGATGTCGGAATCCTTGTTGGTTGTTTGGTTCGTTCAAAAGCTCATTCTGCTAAAGTTGATGTTGGTGAAGCGGTTAGGGTTATACCGGCATTAGCCTAGTAAAATACACTCTACATAGTTTATTTTGACGCGGGGGGATGAGAAATATATCTGCTGGTATGTACTACACATACAAACATGTGCATGCATGGAAATTTAAGATAGCTCTTTTATTGTCGTAGGTATTATATACATCGATCGAACTCTCAGCACAAAAGTATCAGACGTTGCAAACTAATTCTTAAGCACCAGTCAGTCGCTAAGTACTGTACGTTATTTGGCATATGATATTCTGCATGCACCTTCGGCAACCGCGACCAATGTCCCCCACCACTACGAGAATTAGGGCATGGTCAGACAATCAGGTCGATCCTACTCTATGGTAGTGTGTAAGTAGTCATATAAGTCCCAATCATCATCAATACTTATATATAGATATATATCGTCCTATGTTCAAGACCGCTTTACAGGAACATAGACATACGTATACCAAGGGCGAAAAAATCTCACAAAACTCCATTTACCGTACTCATCATGGCCACCAGTGCCTTCACAAAGCGTAACCTAAAGGGTCTACACTTGTATTTTCCCGGTTCACCGGAATATGAACGCTCAGTCGCCACTGGGAATCTTGAATACAGATACGAGACACCACTCTTCGTAGCTACTCCTACACACATTTCCCATGTTACTGCAGTAGTCGAACTTGCCAACAAATTAGGCAAAAAACTTACCATGAAGGGAGGAGGCCATTCATTCGGAGGATTCTCCAACAGTCTCGATGGAATTTTACTGGATATGTCCAGAATGAAGAAAGTGGAACTCGAGACCAGCACAGATGCCAGTATTACTGTGAATCTGCAGGCCGGTGCCCTCTGGGGCGATGCGTACAGATTATTAGTCGATAAACAAATCAATCACTACACGATCATGGGTGGAAGATGTCCCGATGTCGGCGTTGGTGGTTTCACTATGGGAGGAGGCCTTTGCGTCTTTACAAGAAGCTACGGAATGGGCATCGACCAGTTAAAGGAGGCTACTCTAGTCACGGTAAATAAAGAAGGTATCGTGGAAGTGCACACAGTGACAGAAAACGACACTGATAGTAAAAAGAAAGACTTGTTCTGGGCAATCCGGGGGTGCGGGGGTGGTAATTATGGGGTGTTAGTTGAGATGAAAATGAAGGTCCAGAGGTTGTTCGATGGTGAAGGGAAGGTTACAAGCGGTCAGTTGGTGTTGCATGCAGAGAGAAACGACTATGCTGCAGTTCAGGAACTCATTGACTCAATCAAACCCTTGCATACGGCCAACTGGCCAGATGCCCTCACTATGGATAGCGTCTGGGATTGTGATACAAGTATCCAGAACCCACTTACCATAACGATTCCTATTTATCACAATGGCAATAAAGCTGACTTCGAAATTGTCCTCGCCCAACACTTACCGGAATCGAAGCTAGCAAGACAACTCTCCAGGGCAGCCATAGAAGAAAAATATTCACTGTTCCTTCAGGAAACGCTCCCGAATCAGTTTAGAGACGAAATGTTGCGTTATTGTCCACTCAATAAAACCTACAACCTCAACAGTTCCTTTATCTTTACCAACGACACAGTTACAATAGATAAGATCGCTAAGGTTATGATGGAGTTGATTAGAAACTTTCGGGAGACCTTCTCAGGCTCGAAGAGTCTCTTGGAGCTCAAGTTGATCCACGGTGGCGGAAAAGCAAACAGGGTGGGAAATGACGAAACTGCATTTCCCTGGCGTAAGGGGGTTTATTTCGGGCATATAATGGTGCAATGGACCGACAGGGCGTTGGGAAAGCCGATGAAGATATTTTTTGAGCTCAGCAAGACAAAGCTTAGGCAGCATTCCCTTGAGGGCAAAGCAGCATTCATCAATTTCACCGACCGGACCCTCAAGGTTGGAGAATACCCGTACGCATACTATGGAGTACATTATCGAAGGTTACAGGAGGTCAAAAAGGTGTGGGATCCCCTCGACACCTTTAGTTTTGCGCAAAGTATCCGTTTGCCAGGGACGACGGAGTCCGAATTATCCCTTCGCACTCAAGAATTGGAAATCAGTCAATCCTTAGATGACATTAATTCTCGGTGGGAACGATACGTACAACCAGACATCGGCTTTGATGAGCTTGTAAAAACTGAAGGACATTCATGCGCAAGTTGCTCCACCGAGTGGGTATCCCTCACTGTGTATATGGGAGGGTTAGGCTGACCTAATGTTATATCAGTAGGAATATATAGCCATATTCCTAAGGAAGCGGTGAGGGTTATATCTCAAAGCGAATCGCCCTATCCCGGTGCTTTCAAGATACTAGCTTGTGATCTTCGACATACATGGGTAATGGTGATTTCATTTTGGGGAAGTCAAGGGAAAAAAAATTGGTTTTCCGTACGTTTTATATCATGTGCTTTGCTCAATCTCATTCGCTGGTCTGACGTGGGTCGGGTTGGAAGTTCAATATATGATGGCTACGAGGAGCATGATCAAGGTCTACAGGGATGGTGGATTTCTATACCAATAAATAAATATGGCGAGTGAATCTTTCTCGTACAATAGTTAGGTTCTCCAAAGTCCTACAAAATGACAAGACTACTATAGAAGTGAAGTGACCGGAAGTCTGTTACCCTGAACTTAGTACTTTTCAGCATTCATTTTTGGGGTTGCGAATACTCTATCATGCCCGTACCTGTTCGCATTTCGGGTGTTTTGCAGTCTGAATTTTGTGTCTCTTTTAATATGTATTAGCTGGAGATTATTTGGAAGGATTAATTAAGTATTTAGCCGTTTTTCTCCAGTATCCTATTCGGTACGAATAGATGCAGACGTAAAAGGCATCGATCGCATCGTACTTAGAGAATCCCGCACTTTGAAGGCATTTGAAATCTTGTTAACCACAGGTTTTCCATTACATGCTATTTACTCTGAGCTCTTCTTAGTCTAGGTCTACTTACTGTTTCTATATTACCCTACAGTAGTACTTTAGTGACCTGGACTTGGGGTTTATCCAATATATGATAGCAAGGAGATCCAAGTATAAGAGGAAATATTATTCGCCGTGTACAGCACAAATTAAGATAAAATTGATGACGTGGGTACTTATATAACCTTTAACTTCTTACCGCCAATCTTTTCATAAAATGTAGTCATCAACTTCACAGCTTCCACCGTTGACTTATGCTCATTCCCAAAGACGAGAGTCTTTCTATCTACAAGATCTGTCAGGAGGCTTTCTGTCTTTTGAACTAATTCGGGTACCTGTTTCACGTCCATCAATTTCAGATACACTTGCGCAAGATTGCTCAGTGTATCCATTGTGGATCCATGGTAGCATCCTAAGGCGACTTCCAGCTGGTCTAGTGCCTCCTGCTCTAAGTTACGCGCATCCTCCAGTTTCCCAGCGCTCATTAGAGTGTAGCCATAATTTGCTTTAGCCTTGGCAACGTCCTGATGGTTCTCTCCTAAGAGCCTCTCTCGTATCTCTACCACACGCTTACCAAAGGCAATAGCCTCCTCATATTTCCCTTGACCGCGAAGTGCCCCTGCCAGATTCCCCATGCTGAGTAACGTGCCTGGATGCTTCTCGCCTAAGATGCTGAGTCGGCGAGAGAAAGCTACGCGGAGTTCAACTTCTGCGGAAGGGTAGCGACGGAGACGCAATAATGACACCCCCAAATTGCCACGGGCCACAGCGACAGAAAGGTGATCAGCTCCCAACAACCGCGTTCGGGAAGCAATAACCTCCCGCTCAAGCCTTTCACATCCTGTCCGATCACCGGCATCTGAAAGAGTGGAACCGAGGTTTAGCTTCGCTGTCAATGTTGTGGGATGATCGGGTCCATGTTCTGGGCTATGGGTAAGGAGTTCCACGGTTTCTGTGTCCAGCTTCAGGGCTTTCGGAAGATCAATTGTTGCTCGGCGATAGGTCTCGGCCAGGGAGGTCCTTGCCGAGATGATGTCTGGATGGTGGGTGGGGAGCAAGTTTTCCGTTCGCCAAAGAAGAATTGTTTCTCGAAGTTTCATAGCTATTTGCAGACGACCAACCTCATGATATACTATCGCAAAAGCCTCGAAGCTCCGCATTTGTGACTTTTGCGTTGGCCCAAAAACTGCGGCAGGGGCTTTTTCGAAATTAGAGAGAACCCAGTTGTCAATGTGTGCTGTTAGATGGCTCCGCATAGCGTAGGCTGTGGGCCCGGAGGTCCGAAGAATCATGTTTCGAAGTAGTGAAACCGTGCTCGATTGGATATCTATTTTCACCTGTTCATCCACGCTCTTCCGGTCCCGGATCCAACAATGTACAAGCGGATGTAGGGAGTATGTGAGCGGGAGGTCTCGATCCGTTGACGGCTCATTCTTCTTTATCAGTGAGTAATTATTCAGTTGGCTTATTGCATTGTCAAAGTGGAAACTCCTCCACTTTAGGGCTCCCGTCGAGTCATCTTTGGTGATACACCCTTGTAAAAGGGATTTCAGTGCGCTCAGAGTAACAGGATGACTCTCGTCGTCTGGAGTTGTACTTTCCAGGAAAGCTGTCTCAAATATCACCGTTGGAATTCTTTCATAGTGCAGATAGCCCATAACTTGCAACAAATCGGCTGCTGCTGGGCTTTTTTTGGTGACTGCCTGGAATGATATTTCCCAAGTCTGATACACAGGATATGCATATCCCGATGCCTCATACTCTCTCATATCAAGCAAATCCGCTCTGAAATTTTCATAGCACTCAAGATAAGTGTCTAAGCTTCCGTTGTTACAAATATAGGCACCTGCTTGGTCAATAGCTAGGGCTAAACACCCGAGCTTTTCCACGATCTTGCGCGCGTGCGACCGGTTTTCCTCACCCACAGGAACCTGCTCGTCAACCTTACCAGACATCCCAGCTGCCCTCAAAAGTAACTCCACGGCCTCATCAGGGCTCATCTCATCCACATGATACGCCGGCTGGTCCAATGGACTTAGGTACTGTCGAACCTTTGGACTCCGGCTAGTAATCAATATATTGCCGTGATTGCCCTGTGGGAGGTAAGGCACAAGTGATATGTCGTCAGCATTGTCGAAAATGAGCAGCCAATTCTTATCCCGCAGGTGAGCAAGTCTGTTTTTCACGGGCCTAATCAGGTTGTCTGAGCTTCCGACGGGGAGACGAAGAAGATCTGCCATTTCACGAAAGCTTTCCTCCACACTGGCAACGCTACTAGAGTTAATCCAGAATATGAAGTCAAATCTGTCTCGATTATCCTCCGCGAACTTCAATGCAATTTGCGTTTTTCCGGCCCCTCCCAGTCCGTATAACACTGCTCGGCGCTGGCGGTCAACTTTATCTTCTTCACATATACTAATGTCATCCTCATTTGTATCGTCTCCGGGTGCACCAAAAAAGGCCTCTTCCAATGAACTGAGTGCTATTTCCCTGCCAGTAAATATAGGACTTGCACGCTGTGGAATAGTATAATGTTTATTCTTCTTTGAACCTGAGAATGTAATGTTAGCTGACGCCTCAGCATCAAGACGGTGGTATAGATTAACTTACTGCGGGGAATGAGCCGCCTAGGTGGTAATAGTGCGAAGAGTCTCTCATTCCAGCCCTTCAACTCATTTGCCAACTCATACGCTTTCTCTTTATCCATCATTACCCACTTGAGACGCTGGACTTTTGTTAAATTCGTCTCGACCTCCACCTTCTTGGATTGCAGGGTCGCAAAAACCTCCTCAATCGGTGAATTAGCGATATCAATCTCATTTTTAAGCCTTGTTTCACCGGCAGAGGAAGGCTTGATAGGCTCGGTGAGCACCTTTGTTGTCGATGATCCTGCCAGGTTTCCCTCTCGTTTATTAGTTTTCTGGGTTGAGCTCTCCGCCTGCCTTGGTGCAGGGGATTTGAGGAATCCTGCCTTCCGTAAAAATTGACGAAATTTGCTCTCCTTGCTCCCCCCGCGGGTATTACTAGTGCGCTGTCCCGTTGAATATTCTGACGTAGTGCGCGAACCTATACGTCTCGTGCTCACGATAGGAATTTTTTCGTCCTCCTTCACGAGTGCCAGAGACATAACCTGGCCTGAACCTTCACCCCTCGAGGAGGCCAACATGGAGATTGTCGTCCCAACTCGCCCAATTCCCACCAGGTCGCTTTGGCTGTCTTTATCGGATAACCCGGTCCCTTTCCTCACATGAATGCCATATTTCCCTTGTAGCTTCCCGGCATCAACAAGCAATGTTCCAATTTTCGCCAAAATATCTATTGCCAGAAAACAGACTTCCTCTCCGATTTCGCCGCTACCCCGTATCCTCCCTGTTCGCTGGTTCACCCAATGCTTGATCCACAGATTGAGGAGCCCCATTTCTGTGTCCACTCGAAGTCGGAAATCTCCCGCATCTTCCGCCATGGTGGTAGTTGCTTGGAGCAATTCGTAACCGCTGATACATGCTTTGGAAAGGGGACCTGCGAGCCCCACGACACTTAGGGCAAGTCCAACGACCTCCATCTGAGAATCGATACTTAAGCCGTCGCTATTGTAACCTGATAGTAGCACCAGTTAGTTGTAGTTCCACGCAACTGTCAAGAAATCAAAATTTGGTCGTAGGGATGCCGATTTATTTGTTTGTTTTCAAATAATCCCTGTATGCAAAATGACCTCTTGCTTCCCCATCCCCCAGCGTTTTCATTTTTCAATTGAACAGTTTGATATGGGGCTGCTTCATATATCTGCATGGGCAGGCGATGGGCGGTAGTACAACTTACTATAATTACTCACGACATCGAAATTATCTTTAAAATCGAAATCCAGTGTTTGCTTGCCATACGATGTGCTGGACATTTCTCCGCCACGAATCACTGCATCGCATTCTTTGCCTCGATTGTCTTCAGCTTCACCAAGGTCGAGCTCGAAATTTTCCATTGGTTAACACTCTGCAGTTTCTCAAATGGCAACAACTTTATGATCAATTAAGGTTACTTTTTAAAGCTATGTACCTTTGCTCGTGAACTACATAAGTAAGAGCGAGTGGGTCCTGTACCCGTTGACGTCGGACTTCTCATGTTGAGGCGCAGTGTCAGGGGCTCTTGACCTGGGCTGTGCAGCCAGACCGCCTTGCTATCAACCTAGGCATCCAAGTACTGTACATTTCGGTGGTACTCCGTAGAAATATCCAATATGCAGTGTTTGGGTTTCTTTATGCAAGGGGGTACGGTAGACTGTGTCATCCACAATGATATGTTGTTGTTATGTAGTTGATTAGATAGGACATCCAGGAAATAATTGTAAAACCTCTTTATTTCACTCTTTGGTGTGTAAAGGGTTCTAAGTAGAATTACAGGGTATGAGATATGTAGGTAAAAAGTTGTACACCCTATCTAAGTAATACATTATGAAGCTGCTGTAGCTAGACCAATATTGGGAAAGAGAGAAATACAAGTACTACCGGTACAGTAAGCATATAACTAGGTGCACGTAGCCACGAACTGTACCCTACATACTCGATATACTGAGCCTCTGTAGTCCAACCTGTAGAACCGGCCATACCTATCTTCGAGCCAGCTCCAACACTCATATATAACCCAATCCTGATTGCATTCACCACAAGCCCAGACGTCGCAGTTCTGATTGAAAATCCTCTATCCGCCAGACCTCTCCCATATAGTTCCTAATTGCCTTGGAAAGTTTCAAAATAGAACAATAATGCAAAACTAGGAGAAATTATGAAAGATCACGCCTCAACTAAATCAATTATAAATATTGCCCTGCATACAATAAAAAAAAAAAAAAAAACAATAAATAAATAAATAAATTCAAGCCCTCGAAAACAACTTGCTAACAAAAACACTCTATGGTTACAGCTAACTCCAAAGCTCCGAATTTAGAGGCGCCCCCAAAACGTCCGATTCTAGTTCTATTACACAAGTCGTGATATATGACTTTTTTCATATACGGTGGGCGGGTTAATGGGTTTTACACCATTCTCACTCCCTCCGTATCATACCTTATCCCTGGCCCCTCCTCCAGGTCATGCTTCTCCAACGGTACCACTGCTACTAGTGGTCGCGGAGGCCGTCCGCCCCTCTCGGTTCTACTCCGATTGACTCTATATGCACTCACACGGTTTGTTGCCACCACTGCCACTGGACTCACCTTCCGTGCAATTCCTGCAGTCTCGCACGTTGGTGTTGGCATGCTCAAAAGAGAATCATTATCGTTGTTCGGACTGGGAGGATAATATGGCCCTGAGGTAAGCATCTCCCGCTCCTCCTGCGTCTGACACCTTGATTTACGGGAGGATTTTCGTGAAGGGGTGACTGGGAGTGCAGGATGTGCTTGGTGCTCAGAGCTGTTTCCCTCAGAAATCCTTCTACTCGTTCCAGTGCCTATAGCACCGTTCAAGTTGGACTGAGTTGTGACCTCCGTCGGCATGGATGGTAACGGTGGGAGATTCTTCATTGAGTTCGTTTTTGAGGGTGATGGGATTGCACCAAGGGGGGGTATTGGACCCATTGATCGACGAATAAACTTCGGTGCATGTCCAGACAATGATATGTTAGCATCGCCATCCCATTGCACTTCCTGTGCATCAAGTTCTGAGATGGGCCTAAAGTGGCACTCGCGTGCTTTCTCCACACCAATTGTCTCAGAAATATCTAGCCCAAGACCCGCTGTATCACCTGACAACTCTACTGATGACATTATTATCCCGTTGATCAGCCTTCCCTTCTTCTCCACTTCGCTTTGTCTGTAGTATTCTGCTGACAACTCCTGCGGCTGAAGAGTTGCAAGGTGTGGAGGACCCTCGGGACTTGCCAATTCTTTGTAGGAGTGACCTCGATACTGTCCATCAATGGTAGCACTACCTTCAGGTCGAGAGAAGGGACCACGACCAGGGGTTGGTGCACTCGCAGAACGCAGAGGCTGGAACTGGGAATTTCTGGCAGCGGGACTCTGCGTGGTTGGTAGTTGGAAGGCTGTGATATGGTCCACGGGACCATTTACCATGGGATCCCCTACTTCATTTATGTATGGGTACGCGGGATTCCCACCCCCACCTATTGGGTTCGCCAGGAGTTGCTCGCATTGCTTCTTGCGGCGATAGATGATGAAAAACCCGATCAGGATGGCCAGCAGGAGGACGCCCACAACAACGGGGACTATTATTGAAATAAGTTTTTTTTGGTTTGCTTCCGCCTTCGCCGGGGGGATTCGAGTGGGTTCCCTGGGAAGCGGAGTGAATGTCCTAGTGAAGAGGGTCTTGAGGGCAGGTTCACTGAAGCTACCATTCTCTGGTGTTCGTACCACAGCATTTCCATTGGGACTATTCCAAGATGGCATACATATTAGCTTTGGTTCTTGCTATAGGGATTTAAACCGAAAAGTCGTGTTCCTTACCCTCCACCGACAACATTAACGACTGCTCGTGGGACTAGATATCCGCCGTCCTGTTTGCTATATCCATACCACATTGTTTCAAGCTCATTATATGCCGACATGTCAAGATTATGGACCCCAAATCCAGCAGGAACATCACATGTAGTCTGATTAGGAAAATGCCCTCCCATAATGATCATCTGATGGCCCTTGACAACGTTACATGAAAGAGAGTTGTGCGGGTTAGTTCGGACTTTATCACTATCCGGATACCACTTAATCCAACGGAAACTCGGCATTGTAAGGATGTAGACATCACCATAACCTCTGTTGTTGTCCTGGGTAGCTGCACCTCCATAGAGATAACTTCATTATTACTAGAGCGTCAGTATAATATACCATAGGCCCGATATGCAAGAGGGGAGACCATACACATTATGTGACGAACCATCAACAGCGGCCCCAACACCGGCACAAAAGAGCCTCCGTGTTTCTGGAACAACTCCGGTCGCTTTCTGTGTATACCAAAACCCTTCGGCAAGGTCATAAATATCAATTTCGGACATCGGTGCCTAGACATAACCTGAAGATCAGCAAAAAAACGACGATTATTAATGGCCATATGGCAATTCCATTGAAGCCGTTTAGCCGTTTGATGGAAAGCATACCGGCTCGACGGTCCCATTTGGGTGAGCATAAACTCCTCCAAAAGACACCAACAGTCCTCTATCCCCTGCTGACACAAATAACAGCACCCCCTCCACTCTTGGAAATGGTCTTGCGGGGCCTGTCTCATTCCTCCATGTATTATCTACCATATTGTAGATGACCATTCCCGGAAGCGCCATCGTAGGACCAGTCCAGCCTGGCACATTCTTCCTCCCGACCCAACCTCCTAGGTAATACGCTCTGCCTTCATGCTCCAAGACGGTACCAGCACCAAACGATGGTCGTGTGTATTCATGACCCGCACTGCTCGCGTCTTCGGGTAGTAGCGACCATGTGTCGTTCCAGGTATCGTACGTCCACATGGCGCGCGGCACATCAAAAACCTTTTCATCTGCTGGGAACTCGCCTCCAAACATAAAAAGTCGACCATTAGCTTCGTCGGCCCATATTTGGCCTCCGACAACCCTGGGTACAGCAGGGGGCTTGCTCAGAGGCCCTGCCAGGGCCGGAAGATTTGCAGTATCGTTGTTAAGGTCAAGAAAGAGGAGATGATCCACTATTCATGTCCCATAAGTCAATATTCGCATGTAAAGGTGCCATAGAGTATGAGTTCGGGAAAAGGCTTACTCGTGTAATTTGTCAGATCGCTGGCTTTTGTGTTTATATATCCCCCATCGATGTATAATCTGTCCTTTATTTGTGCAGCTAAGACAAATGTACCATAAATTTCAGCATGAGAATTCCAATGGATAAGTTTCAGCTGGATCAGGATACTCACTAGCATGGCTATGCCTTCGACAAAAGTCGTCTGGCTGCAAAGGACTATAATCTATCCTCACTCCTGCGACTTGCATTACCATTGCCCCAATTGCCATCGCCCTCTCCATGAAATTGAATCGTGAAAACTTCATTTTGTCGTATTAGTGTTTATTAATATTATAGATTTCCCGGAGTGAATAAATGCGCAAGACGTTTTTAAAAATAAAAAATAAAAAATAAAAAAAAAGGCAACGCGGAACGTGGATGTCCAGAAAAAAGAGAAAAAAGTAAATCAACTCAAGAATCGACCTCGAGGGAAAACTTATATATCAAGAGTATATTTCCTGAAATTACTCTCAACAATATTGAAAAGAACAGAACGGCTTCGAGCCACCCACGTGAGTGGGGAGAATAATCGCAACTGATCTTTCTGAAAGCCACAAAAAGGGGGACACAACTGGGTATGCAGAAAAGAGCTGACGAGAAAGAGAAAGGAAATATGAGGAAACGAAGGGGTGAGAGGGGCTTTTGTTCTTAGTTGTGACATTTGGGCACTGCTCATGTCAGATTGTGCCTGGGCAAGGAGCGTATAAGACTAGAAGCGTATGCACAGATACCGGTGATGCTGATGCTTGATACATCCCAATTCTGTTTAGCCTAGAAAAGAATCTCGCTACTATATGTGCCACCAAAACGTGGAATCAAACCCAAGTAGATGCGCAGGCATACTTAACATCCAAACCAGGAGGGATCCAAAACATGGGTCGGGCTGTCATGTCTATATCTAGAATTTTTCCTCACTTGTACGCATATGGCGAAGGATGGGTGCGAATTTGAACGTTGTGCTGAGAATAGAAGCTCAAAAGAATATTCCAAAACAACGGCGGTTAGCGGTGAGAATAAGTCAAAAACACCCTACTTTATTAGGCTTAGCGCGTTGCGCACCTTTATCCGTCCATCTGAGTCTGTCTGAGGCGAGACGCCAGGCCAAATCCTCTTATCAACTTTGATACATGTACATATCAATTGCAATATTTTATCAATTTAATCTCTTCGAAGAGGTAAATATACCCTAGAATAAGATTGCAAGCTCGGGCACAGTACGGGATGGACTTACAGTCTTATTCACAGATATGGTCTATAATACAGGGTATCGTCATTGCACTTGGAAACGATCTTGAATCTTGAATGTCACAATCCTCGGATCCATCGATGGCAACTGTAATCCTAGTCTGGTTCTGTAATCCCACGTTTGCACGTTCTTTCAAGCCACGCGGCGTGGCGTTTAGCATACACAGGTTTTGACCGGCTAGGATCTTATACTTACCAGGTTATATGGTCTTACTCGCGCATTATTACACCGCTATGGAGCACTGCTCAAAAACGCCATTTCTTTCCTTCGCTCTAGCGAACCCATATTTTATGAACAATAACGCACGAAGCTAACTTCCATAGACGTCTTATTGAATTGCGAAGTTAATTTCACCCCTGTACGTTTCTATAAATATATTTCGCTGTCAGGCTATACTTATACTGTACTTGGCAAATATGTCACGTGGATTTGAGATGTTTGGATCACATGTTGTTCAATTCTACTGCTGTGTGTGCTGTCACAGATACCTATGACGTATCCTAACGGCCTCAATGCTTTCCAGACATCTGATCATTCGGTACCGCAGCAGCATATCAGTCAAAGTGAGTCAAAACCTGGTATAAACCCCACGCTAGTACCCAATTGGGGTTCACGTGGGGTTATGACTATAGATATGTGGCGAGCAACCTCTGGAAATAACATGCATTATGTTCTGTGAAGACGTGCGTGGTACATATAGCAAGGGACCTGGTCCGGTATTGCGGCTGACTAGGAATTATTCCAGTGGGCGCAATCTACGGTAGTACCGATAGTCTGGTAGTTTTGTCTCCGTGCGGGGTTGTGGTTGCAACTCCTAAGTCTATACGGAATATTACGGGACAATATGAATCCTCCCACCTCGAGAATTGCTCCATCCTCTACCGAGTATGCGAGAGGGACTTTGTAAAAAGAGGCAGCTGCATCAGGGGGGGCATCGAACCCCAGTCGAAATGATGGTAATGCCCCTGAATACAACTGGATCTGGACCACTGATGCTGCTATATATCAAACTAAGTGAAAATAAACGAGTATATACATATATATGCCTTAGTTCATCCAATAACTCGAATGAGTTTATGAAAAAAAAAACAAATATACATATTGAAACGCCGCTGCACCTTGTCGTGCCTAGACTTTGGCTGTGTGTCAAATAACTTTATGTGGCAGTGGGGGAGAAAGGTGCTGCCTTCCATCTTGCATTTGTGGGGGTCTATATTCTATCCACTGACTGCGGGTGGGTTAGGGGTAAAGCATCGATTTGTACCACCAGACTACATAGTAGGTAGGGTATCCATTTGTTTACAAACAGTTCCAGGTTTCAAGCTGCCAAACCCAAGATGAATCCTGGTCCGGGTCTAGGCCCCTTCCGTAAGATAAGAAAAGTAAGGTATCTAGCTATCACACGACTCAGGGCTGATTGCGGATCGATAACCTTTCTGTTTACGCTCACGAACCCCACTCAATCGGCTAGAGAAAGTGGATGTCCTGTGCTCCCCCACTACTTAGCAATCACCATCAGTCCCTCTCCCATTTTTATTTTTATTTTTATTTATTTTTATTTTTATTTTTATTATATTTTCTTATGGAAGACTTGACTGGCTCGTACCGAACACCTGAAGAAGCAAGCTCCCACATTACCGGCAATTATGTAAGTCTTTGTAATTAGGTAGAGTACTCTATACTGCACATACCGTACTTCCCCCATGATATTCGTGGGGCTTCTCAACGTGTTCCAATACTGTAAGCTGTAATGCCGTATGGGTCTCAGCTGTTAGCTGCAGTTTGGTCTTCCGGGGTTCTAGACATGATAAATCGTCGGGCAGATATCAACTATTTATGTGAGGCGTCATCACAATGGACGAAAGGACGTCGAAGGCTCGTGGGTGAACCCCAGCATACTTATAAATTTGATCCCTTGACACGCCACGGCTGAAGGACGTACCGAAGGATCTGGCGGCCGTTTTGTGCAATTGTAAGCTGGCACCGCTCCTGTAGCACTTTGGCCTGGGAACCCCTTGCGACATCGAACGACCCTTCCCTGCTCTATCGAACCACACTCCGAATAAAGTGGCTCCCACCCTTATCGATCGTCTTGGTTTGTTTGGGGCGGCCCCTTATCTCTCCCCTCTCGTCAACACAACAAACTTACCGGCAGTTTGGCAGATGCGATCCCCCCTCACTCCACCATACTTAAGCAGTAATGCGAATTTCATCTAGAAAAAAAAAAAAATAAAAAAAATATTAAACCGGTGCAAGAGAGCGGAGAGGTAGGTACTATAGTCCATACTCGTACATATTATTTCCACCCACCGGTTTCCCTGATTGTTCCGATTGCGATCGGCCCCACGCTTCACCAGCTTTGGATTGCCCAAAAAAAAAGCAATCGTCCCAGGAAGAGCTCACAACCAATTGCAACGCGCAAGACTTATCCCACGGTCTCGAACCCCACGAGCAGTGATTAAGGGACACTCTATAGGGCCATGACTCTAGAGTTCCGCCTGCTGCGAGCATAAAGCATAATACTCATCATGTCGGTTTTGAACTCGCAAGGACATGCCATCTCTAATATCATGAGTCCGCCGCCTGGCGGCTTATTGTCATCACAACAGGATCGTGACCCGGTGATGCCAACAGCGACATCGATGCCCGACGACACAAGTACCCCACATCCCAAACAGCCACCAAGCTACATAGGCAGCAAAAATGCGACGGGTGTTTGTGTTGGTGGTGCACCGTCGGCAACATCCACTTCCAATTCATCCCCAGCTGCAGTGGTTGATGCCCAATCTCGCGACGGGATGCATCGAAGAGGTGTGAACAAAAGAGGGCCCTCGAAGGCCGGAGGGAAGGCCGGAGAAGCCGGGGCAGCAACTTCCGCGGGAACTGTGACAAATAAAAGGCGGTGTGTGAGCAATGCGTGTATCGCGTGCAGGAAGAGAAAGTCCAAGGTTTGTGCAATACAAGAACTCGATCATCGTATTTTCATTACGTTTAGTTTGGTTCAGGTTGCATATTGGCGACCATGATTTAAAACCACTAAGATTTCTGCGCACAAACGTTGATGGGAATTACCGCTGATATATGCTGCGATGATTATATCGTTGTTTAACAGTGCGATGGCAATACTCCATCCTGCGCCGCATGTTCTTCGGTGTACGGGACAGGGTGTGTCTACGACCCCAGTTCAGACCATCGCCGGAAGGGAGTATACAAAAAGGATATCGACAATCTCAAAACTCGCAATGATACTTTGCAAACACTCATACAAGCAATTCTGGACCATCCGGAGGAACAAGTGCATGAGTTAGTACAAACAATGCGCTCAAGCGACAACTTGGAGGATGTTGCAGAGGCTGTCTTGGAAGGGAAATTTGGGTCCGCGATTGGGTCAACTGGCACAACGGGGCCAGTGTTTACAGTAGCCGCTCGGGGGCCCAGCACCGATCAAGCGCGACGTAGCGAGTCAATCTGGTCCGTGACAGAAGGCGAAGATGTCTCAATGGACCGTGGGGACCGTACAAAGTCACCATCGGATCGTGAGCCAACTTTTGAGACCGAACTCTCGCAGAGAATGAGTCAGCTAAGGGTGGATGCAGAATCGGGTCAGGTTCGCTTCATTGGGGGGACTAGTAATTTGATCTTGCTTCCTTCTCAGGTCCAAAACCATGATAGAAGTGGACAGTGCTCACCGAATTTTGGTAGAGAGTTGGAACGGAGTCTATCAGATCCATACCTGACAGACAGAGAACGAAATCCAATTCTCAGCTGGACAAATGTACTAGGCGCCTCGACTCAATCGTGCGAGGCTATTGACCATCTACTGCAAATGTGAGCATCCGTGCGAAGTCATACTGTTGATCCCTCTAGCATTGTTCCTTGGAAACTGATTTATGTCAAATCAAATTGGCAGGTACTTTGTGTGGCACTATCCTTATTTCACTACCTTGTCGAGGGAACTTTTCTACCGTGACTTTCGGTCAGGATACAGCTCACCTACGACTGCTCTATCACCAAGACACATTCCTGACTCGCCTTCATTTAACTGCTATTCACCCTCACCAGCGCCAGCAACGCAAACACAACCCATGAGATACTGTACTCCTCTGCTATTCAATGCTATGCTAGCCGTGGGTTGTCATTTCACAGCACATCCGTTAGCACGAAGTGATAAGAACGACCCAGACACCGCGGGCGATCACTTCTTTGATGAGTGCAAACGATTAATCCTAAAAAACGACGAACACGTGACGCCACGCTTGACCACAGTTCAGGCACTTGCATTGATGAGTGTACGAGAGGCTGGCTGTGCTCGTGAAGAGAGAGGCTGGAGTTATAGTGGAATGAGTTTCCGGATGGGCACTGAGATGGGCTTACACTTGGACCTTGAAGGTGGTGGTAACGAAGGGTCCCATCTCGACTCTACATCAGGCACATTGAGGCAAAGGAGTATTGGGAGAAGTGGGAGGATGAGCGAAGAAGAGTTGGATGCGCGCCGAATCACCTTCTGGGGATGCTTCTTGTTTGATAAGTGTGTTCACAGCATCCTCTTGGTCGTGTGAATAATGGAAATGCTGATAATAGGGTTTTCGCATTTGTATCAGATGTTGGTCGAATTATATGGGTCGGATGCCTCAATTACCCTCTTCCATGGCCTCGGTGCACAAGTACATTATTATACCTTCCGAGGACGCTGCAGTATGGAGCCCTTACACGGACGTGGGGAAGTCAATGATCTCGGCCCAGCCGGCGCGTACTAGGGCCGTGGCATTACAAATCATCGAACTGTGTGAAATAAGCTCAGATGTTCTTTTACAGTTCTATAATCCTAATCCCAAGAAGCCTGCCAGTGGCATCTCTTCTGGTGGGCGCGCAACTAACACTACTGGAGGAATGGGAATGTCCGACATACGAAACCTGGGAGTTTTGTGGAATCGATTGGAGGATTGGCGCAAGAAACTGCCACGCGAACTGGAACCTCAACAAGGCTGCCTTCCGTCAATTCTGCTTATGCATATGTTCCATCAATTACTCTATATCCATTTGTTTCGACCGTTTTTACAGTCGATCTCTGCCACGCTTCCTACGTTGTCTCTTGACCCTCGGCGGATATGTGTAGAGGCAGCTTCAAAAATCTCGAAATACCTGCGGTTTTACAAACGCGAATACGGGTTGCGGCAGATATGTAACATAGCAGCTTATATGATCCACTCAGCGTGCACAATACATTTGCTCAATCTACCGGAGAAGTCCGCAAAACGAGACATTGTACAGGGTTTACGGAGCCTGGAGGATATGGCAGAAGGGTGGCTTTGTGCTCGCCGCGCGTTAGTCATTATGAGAATTCTGGCAAAGAGATGGAAAATTGGGCTACCGGACGAAGGTGACGCAATATTGGCCCGCGCCGCTAAAGGAAGGGCAGAGCAGTTTAACTTGCAAGAGGTGCCGGATGAAGAGTCCGAATTTACTTATCTAGACTACCGGGGAAGCAGTGCAAGTGCTGTGTCTCCAATGAGCCTCGCCTCCGAGCCTAGGAACCATTCGGCTTCAGGTATGGACGCAACCACACCTGAATCAGGAATGCAGAATCAAGGGGGTGGGCCACAAGTCATGACAAGTAATCAAGCATCTATATCAGGAATTAGGAAAGCGGTATCTAATCGCAATAGCCCCGGGCTAGCCCCATCTCCAGAGCCCAGAGAGCAACAACAAATCCGTCAGCATCACTACCAACAGCAAGACCAAAGCCAAGCCGTATCTGGGCTACGATACCACACAGACGAATCCGCAGCTTCTTCTCCCGGAAGTTATGCCCCTCTTTCCTCTTTCTCGCATCAAGTACAACCGGCCTTTACCCAATCACAGGGCCAGCGACAGTACGTATCCATAGAGCGGGGGTCTTCGTTAGGAATTCAAGGCGGGCCAGCCTTAACCCCCCCTCCCCAAATTTACCCACCGACGACTTCCGCAGCCGCAAGCCGTACCATATCGCGGTTGTCACGGGTGCCCTCAAATAGCAGTCAAACGCAATACTCCTACTTTGAAAACCAGCACCCTCCTTCTAGCATTGCGTCGCCAAGTGCATTTTATTCAGACACAGGCATTCCGATTGGGTACGAGCAAACCCCCAATGAAATACAGGGTGGAGGAATGGAGCAGAATTGGTGCATCAGGGATCATGAGCTGGTTGCGCGAGGGTTTCTAGTACAGGGTTGGGTGAGTGGTGAATCTGTTTCTAGAGAAACTGTATCTGGCTTAAGTAGAGAAGGGGAGAATGAAGAAGGAACCAGCGGAGGTGGTGAGACACCTTGGGACCCTTTCACGGTCTATTAATGACCTTGACAGCAATTGTTTTTGCCATGTGAAACTTGATTATATTAGCCTTGTTTGTGCAAAAAATATATCCCGTTTGATGTTAGGAGTTTGATGTGAGTTTAGAGTTACTTATGATTAAAATGATTAAGATCAATTGCGATGCATTTGACTATAAGATGAGCAATAAGGGTAATATAGATTAGAGATTGGATTATGGTCGACTGTACAGCTCAATGCCTTGAGTTCAGAATCTAGAGCTAGTTATGGAAAAAATTCAATGAATGAGTGATACTGCCAACTCGGCTTGCCATATACTTATATTGAGTCGACATATATACAGCCTTATTCGCACACACCGGATTTTACACCAAAATTGCCTATATTCCCAGGCAGACCTACGCAATCACTTCCATTGCGACTGTAGAATGGGTAGTTGGAGGGTGGCTAGTCACATAAATTATAAGTGAAAAATCTAGAGAAAAATGAATGGTTAAGGCGATAAAGCCCCTCAAAGCTAGATGTTATGGCTGCTTTGTACCCTTTGTATTAGTCTGGTTGGCCCTTTGTATATGGAGACTAAACTAACTTTACATGATACTTAACAAAATGCAGTAGTCGGAAAATCTAAAACACATATATGTAAATTTGCAAGTTATTACAGGATATAAAATAGGGCGCCTTTTCGCCATTTTTGGTGCGTTTCTGCGTTGCTGTGCGAACAAGGATGACATGTTCCTGTATATCGATCGCATGGAAGCCCTTTGCCCTTGTGACCGACTACATACTACTGTGTCGTCTTGTCCATTACCAACGCTGCTGTATGTACTATATTCGAGATCACGCAGTTAAGATTAAAGTATGTCGGCATCCCCCGGTAATGAGCGAGCAGATATCCTGGCTAAGAAAAGGGGGGCGGAGGACCCTGACCCAGTGGAACCCCAGATCAAGGGGGGGGGGGCTGAGGCAGGAATGGAAGAGGAAGCGGGAGGCGGAATGAAGGGTGTTGGGGGCAGGGTTGGGAAGGGTGGTGGAGATGGGGAAGGAAAGCACGGATAAATTATGCCCACTGCCGAACAGGGGAAACCTTCAATCCTGGCGCGCAAAGCTGGACGATACAGTTGATCTCGTATGCCGAACATGTGGCCGACACGTGGAGTGGGGAGGAGATCAGCAGGATGTGGGGTAGTTGGGAGGAGATTGACGAGCGGGGGAGGTGGCTCAGGAAGGTGAGAGATGGAGGGAAAGAAACCACAATTGATCTGGTGGAGATTTTCTTCTCCAACCTAGACCTGGCATGAGCGGTGGGCTCGTCTGAAGGGGAGGGCCGGTATTGGGGCGTGGCGGTGGAAGATTTTTATGACGGGGGGGAGGCGTGGCGGAGGGGTATTTCTGCTTTTCTTTGGCTCGGGAGGTAGGGCCCGTTGTTGTTCCGTGGGTGTACCGAGTCTTTTGAGATGAGGGAACGGGACCCGTCTCATAGTCTTAGGCTCCACACAGATCAAAAAAAAAAAAGAAGTTAAAGTTTAAGTTCAATACCAGTTACCCTGTACTACCGACAGCCCTAAGAAATAACAATGCCTTGCAAAAAAATATATATACATATATATATATATAAATCCGAAGGTATGGAATAAACTTGAGGCAAGGCTCTGGAAGTATTGCTAAATTCTGGAAAGAAGTCAATGAGATAGTCATGACTATATTAGTGGATGAAAGAAAAAAAAAAGGGGAAGGAGGCGAGGCCGGAGGGAGGGCGGTTCCCACCCCCACCCCATCAAATATATAGTCATTGGCTATATAGTTGATGAAGAAGCTCCTCTCCTTCCTTGTCGAGGAATGGAAATGCTGGATCCCCTTTTGTGTAAAGACATAACAAAAAAGGCTCGAACTTCCTAAATTTCCGAAGCTTCGCACGTTTTCAACGTAAAACCTTCTTTTTCTTCGAAAAAGAAGGAAATTACATTGAAAACTATTTAGATATATATAGATTCATTTAGATATAAATATATTTGTGAATGGGAGAGAGAGGGGGGAAACTAAAAATAAGAGGTTGAAATCAATTATTATGACGAAAAGTTATAACGTTACAACATTCGGTATAAGTGAACAATTAAAATCTAAATTAGAGTTAATTGAACGAAAAGAGATTAATAAATTTGGAAAAGAATATATCAAAAAGTCATATAAACTTCCTGCTAAGAATGACTAATATAGTCATTAAAACGGCTAGGACAAATGGTAGAAATAAAGAGGGGAGGGGGAGACGAGTTACTAACGGCAACCATTCCAACATACAAAATCTTTGTACTCCGTATAGGAGCTTAGATTTTTTTTTTTTTTTTTTTTTTTTGCATTCTTGATCATTTGTATTACCCTCAAGTTGGTTTTTCAACCTGTAAATTAAACTGCTGAAACACTTGTGTTGGTGGAATTAAAAGGCTCTGAAGCAGTTCTAGAGAAGACCCTGATTACAGGTAATTTTTTGTCAACAAAATTAAACGATTCAAGCAAAGTTCTCACCAGCAGCTACGCTAGGTGAGTGCATCCTATGTGGCTGGGGGGTAGTCTGGTAGGCAGCTGGGGGGGGCGCTAGGTAATCGGTCCATATCGGCAAGGAAACAGCACTAGTGCTGACAAGGACAGGCCAGAAGATGCTTGTCTCAGGCAAATGTGGGATCGATACAGGAGCTAGTAAATTCATGCACCCTACATGTTCTGCTTTATTGCCATGAAGGAAAACCTATTAGGGGGGGAAATTCTCCAAGCGGAGACCACATTGCCTATTCACTGTCTGATCTAGAGTATGGAGTGAGGGCGATGATCGTGAGAGACATAATCTACCTTACGGGAGCATCCCCAGCGTGAGATGCCGGGGGGGGGCCGTTTGCATCACCACTGCGAAAACCGCTGCCTCGAGAGGATGTGGCCGTGCAGCAGCGACAACTTCAAAAGGAAAACTAGCTATATGTTTCTGGGTAGCTGCAAGAATGGAAGACAGCCTGCTCTCATTTGTCAACATCACGGGCTCGGATTCCGGGTGGCTAGTCATAACGTCCCGGAGGATGAGTACTGGCGTTTTAGAAAATAACAAAAGAGGCGAATTTGAGGTAAAACCCAAGGACCAAAGGAAACCAGAGCTAACCAGCAGTCGACCTGCCATCACCGGGTAGTTGTGTAATAATCAGCTAAGCAACTTAAGCTTCAATATACTATGTGCATTCTATGCTGCGTATTTTGCCCAAAGAAGATGATCATATTTGCTACTTCACAAACAGCGGTGGTAAGCTTTAAAGCGGTGGGTAAAAAAGAGCAAATCTACATGGAGCACTTGGACGACATCAATACAGGTATGGAGAAAATGATCAAAACCTGGACAATACTCTACGCAGTGGTCGGTCCCCTAAAATTAAAATTACAGAAGCAATGCGAAATAAGATTATCGAGATTATTGGAGACCGCTCAATACAAAAGTTCGCTTTAACCAGAAGGTAGTAGAAGAGCTGGTGGAGGTCTATCCTCATCGTACTTTGAGTTCGATATCTAAAAGGAAAAGGAGACGTGCCTGGTCACCAATCCAGTGGATAGCACATACTGAAGGTGGCAAACACTGTGTGTGCACACATTGATTTGTTGAGAGATTGATAGCTGCAAGATTGTGGAGGTTGAACCTTTCCATGCCTGTGAGCGCCTGGTCATCAATCACTCCAGTGGATAGCATATACTCCGCAGCACCTAATAGTGGGTGACCTGAAATCAACCCTGCTTTCCTATAGATAATGACGAGACTACTGATATCTTCTTCTATCAACAAATTGTTGGATCACTCATGTATAAACTTACTGGTGTATAATTCTCACAATTCTCCCATAACCCATTTAAAAAACACCTTGGAGCTGTTTAATAAGTAATTCACTACCCTACTTTGACCTACAAATCTTACACTGAAAGGATTTATAGACTTTGATTTTGCTATATTTTGAGACACTTGCAAGTTTATCTTTGGATCCATCTCCACCACCAGATAATTAATGAACACTCTATACTTGGAAAAGAGTGATTCTATTTTTACCTTCAGCCTATGGATATAGAGAAATTCCACATTGCATCTCATCATATTCCATGCAACTTTCTCCATAATCGCACCACCGTGGGCACTACTGCCTTTTGCTCCCACCAGCATCACTTCTATCTACGGCCAGGCCTCTTTCTCGACCCACCTCCTGCTCTCTTTCCCCTGCCCCTCAAGCGTATATACCCACCTCCTTCCTGCCCCGCCTCTTTCTCCAAGATCCACCCTGTCCACCCTTGCCGGAATTATCAACCCCACCCTAAAATGTTTCCTCGCCACCTCTCCCCTCCCTCCATCCATCCCACCAAACGGCACCGTCTCCTCATTGCTTAATCCTTCGACCGTCTCTGGCAGCTTATACCCTTCCGGTAATGGCTCACCACTCCTAACCTGCACAGCACCACCCACATCCCCCCTTTCCGCACCTGCAAATGATGCCCGTAACCCAGGGGAGAGGTTGGAGAAATGCGCTAAGATCTCCTCGCGATAACTTACTCCGCCTTCGGCATCTCCCGGCGCACAAACCCTGTCCTCTATCCTCCGACGGACTTCCTTTACATACGGCAAGTTGACGTTCTCAATATCCTCCAAGGCCAATAAATAGCAACGTCCCCCGACCCTCCACTGCGTCTGCGCAGGAGGGTCTTTAAACCAGAAGCAAGCCTCCACCCAAGCACCACCACCTGTCGTAGTCAACTGCCCTCCTCCTGCTGGTGTTCCCCACAACCGCGCATGCTCCACACAGAGGATGTCTGGCAGATTCTCATTCCCCGAATGAGGGGAGTAAAATATCTCGCTTGTCGCCTTGTGCATCCTCGCATCCGTCGTAAATGTCAAAATTTCACTTTCCCATCCTCCAGCATTATCCTGTCTAGCTCTGACCTGCGGATTCAATTTCGCCCAATGTGGATTCTTGTCATTTTCTGGTAATTCTAACCAGAAGCCCCGAAACACCAGTGTCCGCAGCCTGGGCGTGGGAAATGGAATCCCCTTACTAGGTTCCGGAGCAGATATGGTCGCCAGCGAAAACTCAATGGCACTGGTATGCGCAGAGGCGATGGCGATGTGGTCCTTGAGGATAGGCTTCCATGGGTTCGGATGTCTATGAGATCTTAGTTCGGATTCGGGGTTGGAGTTTGTGGACATGGCACCGAAAGATTGAAGCTGATGGTGGCTTGTTTGCGGAGGGCACAGAGGAGTGCAGCGTACCTTATGTACATACATACGTCATACAGCTAGGTGGCCAAAAAAACCATACCCTCACCTACATACTCCGTAAAGAGAACCCAACGATGCATATTGGAGAATGTTTGAGTATGACAGGCAATCAGTACATCTCATGCAGCGTTAGACAATACTTTGATTCTATGCATCGGCTTGTAAGTATGGAGTACAGAGTACTCCGTACAACTAAGCGCATATACATATATTTTGTGGATCAAGCTTGCATCTACAAGATAAAATCTAAGTTCAAACCGCTTCCAAAAGAATGACATTTACATTTCGAATTCCAAATCTGTAACGCATAACTACTCCATACTGCATTGAAGGGGGTCATATGTATATCGGAGTAGTCTTGCCAAATTGCATAGGCCAAATTAGCGCTGCAAAAAAACAACTTCACTCCTATGTAGTTAACTTTTGCCCACTCACTACTGTATGTTGATTAATCTCCAAGCATGATGCGTTTATGGTGTGCCCCCCCGAAGCTTTTCTGCATAGGAATCATCCAGTGGTCAAAGTAACCTTCACGTCTTGGATTTGAAAATTGAGCGAGATAAAACCGGTTCATTGCTATCTTTGACATTTGTTTTACATATGCTTCCCACATTTGCTTTGTCATTTTGAAATAAGGTCTGTATCACACGGTAGGATTTCACTGGCAGTTCAGCACCATGAAAGTCATAGTAAGATTTCCTTTTTTCCATAGTAGATCGAGAGCTCCAGTCTAGAACTGGTTGCTACCTACCTACCTACCTACATTGGGACTATTCTGGTGTCAATAAATGCTATTTTTGCCCCCCTCCCTAAGTTTGTCTCTATAAAGGCATCATTATAACTAATTCGAGGCATTCATCAGCAGTCTATGTGATTGGTCTTGACAAAAGAAGAGTTACCGAGGATATCGTTGGCCGCAAGGGTATGGCACTCCATCGCCGTTGTGCTTTCTCGGGATGGCTGCTTGAAATAGCCCTGGCATGTCAAGAAACACTGTCCCCTGAAAGCTCCCATCTTGAGGACAACAATCTGAGACACGAGGGATCAGTGCATGTAAAACGCTTTTGGCAGTCCCTCCTGTTAGGTAACACTCTCACAAGGAATCACGGGATATGCAGGTTGGACGGAAAAGGACAATTGGGATAAATGGGACAAAAGCCGGGATACCTAATTAGGGCAATTGGGCAAGCAGCGGAAAGCATAAAAAGAGCCTGGAAATGCCCACGGAATGAATGTTTCTGGAGATAGAGCACTAGGACCGTAAGCATTAAGACTTATAGAGATATCTAGATAGCTCTGATACTTTTGAATACACACAACTTCTCTCTCTCTTCAAGATTCCTCCGCTTAATAACCTCGTAATGTTACACCTCCTGTCTGTTAATGAGTTTAGTATCAAACTACCGAAGATAATGGTGGGAAACAACTGACTTTACGGAGCAGTGTATTAGGTAAAGCTATCGACGTCTAGTTTGTCGTAATTGTGCCTCGCAAAACACTCTTCGATTTTTCGCCCCCCCCCCCCAAATCTCCAAAGGGCTTGCGCTTGTTGTGGCTGCCGACATGATTGAATATACAAAAACTCAAGTGGAACTTCACAATCTCGAGCTACAGTAATACTTAACCCTCAACATGTCTGACCCGCTGGCCATGTTTGTTGGCTTACAATTGCTCTACATCTCACCCATTGAGTCGGGGGCTAATGAGCCTTGGTTAGCTGGCCAGCTCCACTGTTGTATATATACTCAGACCAGTCCCTACTCAATGAAACCCGAAGGAACCTTGGTACGGATCCAGAGTACGTCCACTGGGCTAACTTGCTCTGCATCGCTCTGATGAACATAAGTCCATCAACCAAAGAAGGGCTTAGTAGTATATATACATATATATGTGTGTGTGTTACAATTATGAGGAACTTTATAGCAAAATAAATCGTGCACACCAAATCAAATGCCACACAACTGAAACATGCCATATAAGTATATAAAGATGCCACCTGCCCAAAACTCAACCAAGGTCAGAAACCAGTAAGAAAAACACCAAGGAAACACCAACACACCCAAAGAATTACAGACTTTCCCCCTAACTTTTACTTCTAACGTGACCGATATCCAGAAAATGCAAACATGATCAGCACGCGCAGCCCCGGTGACCGTAAAATGTGGAAGAAAAAAAAAAAAAAGGTAGAATTCCTAAATGGAGCTGTGATGTGAATTTGACAACTGGAGAATGAGGCCTAGATCCCCAAGCCTCTGGTGGAGATTGGGTGTCTATGGAATGCCTTCTCAATCTGAATCTCTCTGTCTCTTGCTTCTTCTGGTGTAAGATAACTGGTATTTGTTTCCGTTGTCTCACCTCCCTTGAGAACACTCTTCAGCTTCGCTACAAAGCTCCGCTTACCGGATGGATTGCTGGTTGTAGTGGAATGGATGGTAGATGCCCTACTGGAGCACCTCGAACTCGTATCGGAATCCCGCCTGCTCTCCTCATCTTTGGTGCGTTGGTAGCCCGAAAATGGCGGGATCATGGCTCCCGCATAGCTTGGTGTTGGTAACACGGAAGCAGAAGTCACGGATCTTCCAGCTGCAGACTGGAACCGGTTTCTCCCACGCTGATCTGCTGAGGCCCCGGGGCAGTCGGATACAGCACGCTGGTATAGAGACGGTCTGGATTTTGTCGATATGAATGGGGAGATGTATCTCGCTGGTCTTTCAGCGGTACTATACGTGGAATGAGCGGATCTCAAAGACTTGGAAGGCATGCGGCCAATAGCCATACCACATTGCGTGGCGCCAATGACGGCATAGGCTTTGGAACCGCGACGCGTGGGTAGGCGTGGGGAGAGGGAGCGTGAGCGGAGGAACTGTTGTGGCTGATTATTGACGGTGGTTGTTGAATTGGGCTTCAGTATTGAAGAGGTGGCTGTAGGAGTTTGTCGACTGTGAGCCATGGAGAGTGAGGCAGAGTAGTTTATGGAGGACATGTTACAGGTGGATGGAAGGTGCGGCGTAGTAGGTCTTTTAATATACTGCGGCGAAGGCCTAAGTGTAAAACCTCTGGAAGGGTAAAGGTAAAAACGAGTGACGAAGTTTGCAAGCGGTTATATTTTACAGAATAGTCCTCCAAGGAGTGCAGATTGATATACTTGTTTGTTCCTGCTAATAATGCCTGCTCAAGTGACCGACGTTGCCTTCAAAGAGTGAGTAAGGATGAACGGCGTATCATATAGCTCCTGAAGAATTCTAGAAACTCAGTCTTCCGCCAGGGGGGGGGGGGGGGGGGGGGGGGGGGCGGGCGGGCGATCAGGCAACCCCATCCCCATGCCCATGTACCATCCGGTAGTGTCGACGGATAAAGCTATAGGAGTCCCCACCGGTTAGTCTACCATTTGTCAGCGCCAGTCCGATCGATCGTGCACTCCTCGTTCTGTACATATCGCAAGAGGCACTGTGCGCGTATACGATATTTGGAGTAAGGCGTAGGGACGTCAAATGTCCGCGCAGAATGTTCGGGAACAAGGCTTAAATTTTTGGAGGTGCTCATTGCTTTTGCAGGGCAGGGTTGACTCGGAGAAAAACTGGCAAATTATTGTACATAAATAATAATAATGTATACCGTTATGTACGACGAGGTCTGGGGGCTTCATCACATTCAATAGGTCAAGTTCGATATTTCTGACAGTACCAGATCTGATATTTGCGATGATTAAATTGCACAACGTTATGATGTACGTGAAACCACACCTGTCAGAAATAATAATGGGCACGACAGATTGCTGATTGTGTGCCCCTGAACGGTTGCAGAAGTAGCCTTCTGCTCGACAGCTTCCTACGCATGATCTGCGATCTTTGTCGTCACGGATAAATTGCACTTGCAGCTCTAGCGTACACACTACTAGTATGCCTCGATATACTTACATTCCCGTACCATCGTACATTTATATTACCCAGTATCCTTACATACATAAGTAGGTAGTTGTTATGTGGCTGTAACTGGCGCCGAGGTGGAGGGAAGTGTGGCAGAAGCCGAAAGCCACCGCAGACAACCCCATCGGGAACTGTTTGGATACTATACGTTTGTCTCAGGCTCGCCATAGGCAGAAATGGGCTAGTGGAGCAGCCGGTTTCAAATAAGATGCAATATCCTGAGCAAAGCAGCACCTAAGTGGATAAGCTATGCGACTGATCGCACTCAGGAGCCTTCCGTGTTTCTTTTGATTCCGATGATCCTGACTATGACTGTACAGAGTATGTAGTATGCCTATGACTACTATGACCAAAGCCCAAGGCGGCCCAGATCTCCATTCTATAGCAAGTATTCAGAATCCACATTGATATTCCGCATCAGCGATCAGCTCCTCTCCCTATATGGTTCGGGGAAATTAAGCTTCGAATGGAACCCGGGTATATTCTGCACCGTGGTTCATGCTAGTCCCATATCGTTCCTCCTGGTCTCCAGCCACAAGTCAAGATCCTTGTGGCTCCCTAAGCAGAGGCATAGGTAAAGTACCGTAGAAATTAGAACACAACTCAGAAGACAGTGCCCGTCTCAACCTCACTCCATGTTGACTACTAGGTTCTGAGCCTCGAAACGTCAGTGCATTTAGCTTCATCCGAAAATTCAGAGTCAAACTTGCCTAGATGTGTGCTTCGGGAGCCCTTGGATGTATAAGAACTAATTAATAAGATTCAAGAGCCGGTATTGTATAAAGGGTCCGCCTGAAGACCTAACTCGCTTTTTTCTACACGATACAGTCGCGTCACGGATTCGAAAGCAATACTTAATTATATTGTAAGCTATGTAAGCAAACCAGTGGTACACCATGTATGAAAACTGTTTGTCGAGTGCTGTGTAAAGGGCGCATGCTTTGCCTAGTCAGGTACAGCAGGGGAGGCTGCTTTGCCCATTTGAAATTCCATGGATCACTGGCCGAGCTGAGGGAATATAATCTGCCTTTTTCAATAAATTCATTATGCTTTGATGATATTTATATAATTTCCAGTTCATGCATGTAGCCCGTCCCTGATGAATGAGACCTTTGGCAGCATAGAGTTTGTGCTGCACAGACGAATGTCTCCATCACACAGAAAACTAGGTACCGTACAACTCTTCGGATTGCTTCTAACCGTATTTAGAATCTTGCTTCAGTTTCACATTTTGATTTATGCGAAACGAGCTCTTAGTGTTTATTCCACGGAGCATCGGGGGTCGACGCCGAAAGTGAATAATCTGAGCTGTACCTACGGAGTACCTTTCTTGGTTTTCCATTCCGCATCCCCCTTTCCCCGCGAGCTATGTCATGTGTTCTAGTCAAATACCGTAGACTGAGTACGAATACGAATCTCATGCCCATGCATTTGCTGCGATCTTGACCTAATGCTTGTATCCTGATTGGTCACTATATGCAGGTACATGTGGGTTGCCTTTGGGTTATCTTGAGCCGTAATACCTATATAGTTCGAATCCCCCACCACCCACTCCGACTATACTAATTAAAAGTACTGTACATACCGATACGTACATTACTTACTCTGATACAGTACCTCGGCTCTAAGTTTACCTTGCTTGCAAGAATCTCGATCTCTTCCACTAAGTACCCGCTATTAACTTGAAGGCTAACCGCCAAATGAAGTCGAAAAATATTTAAGGTGTTGTTTTTCGCTCCCAAGCCCAAGCCCAAGCGTAGCAAAATATAATTATGGGAATATCAGATAGTATTGTAGTTGCGCTAATTCAGGTACCGAGAAAACAAGAACCAAGTCCGCCAATCTGCCCACAAGAACATAGTAACGCTGCTAGCACAGACCCACGGACTTCAAAAAAAAAAAAAAAAAAAAAAACTCTACAATACAAAAGTGAAAGATCAAACAAATCCTATCGAAACCTTCCGTTAGCTGTAGCAAGGCGGTTTGATCCCGGGTTACTCTAAAGTTATCAATAGATCTTCCCTTGCAGAGTGTCCACACAAGGAAATAATAAATTTGCTTGATTGCTTTATATTTTTTCAGAAAATAAGTTCAAGAGGCCAAAATTCTATCTAGGTGCCCACAGCTACAAATACCAGTGCTCAGTTCTATTATAACGATGCCTTAATTCAATTTGCGCAGCGGAAGATTAAGAAGATTGGTCTAAGGCAGTCAACGACAGGGTGGCAAGTCAACAGAGATGGTTTAGAACAGCGGTTGAGGTGACAATTCGGAGAAGGTGGAGTGTTAGATCTGAATTCGCTTAACTTGGAGGGTTTATTTTCATTATTTTAGGACTGAAATTATTAAATTAAAATCGAAATAGGTATTTCAGGCATATCGATATATCTGGGAAGTAGAGAGGTCTTGTGGTGTTTAATTTTACTGTGTTTATTTACTGGAGTTGCTGTACGTGCCTGGCACTCCGACATGGGTCAATTCGAGCGTTTGTAACTATAACACCCATAACGGGTTTGCTCATCCTGGCTCCGTTTGGGCGGTCTGAATGTTGGCTGCACACGCACAGTTAAATTTTAAGTGACAGGGTGAGCATGAATCGTAGACTGCGCACACAGTTCTTCAAACATGTCTTGCCCTACAGTAACACTTATGCTTGTGGCAATGTGAACTCAATTATGAATACAGTACATACATATATAGAGAACTTGTAAAAACAGCGATATTACTTCGTTTCTGATGGTCTGAGGAGTTCACAGATTGAGTCCAAACTGCGAAAAGACCATACGTATACCAATGTAAGTAGACAGCGCAACCTAGAAGTCCTCTTTTGATTGTTAATGAATCTTTTTATCTCTGTTATTCCGGTTTATTTAGTTATGCCTGACCCAAGTATAGTACATCATCCATGGCCATTTCAGGTAAAACTTGGATCTGAGCAAGCCAGGTACTGTATTTTTACCAGTCTTCAACACCCCAAGTACCATATTAGAGATGAGACTGTGGATGCCCCGGTTAGCAGCCGAGTTTCATGCACATTTCGGACCCTACAGTACTTTAGGCTATGCCTGAGTATTTATGCACTTTGACCCTCCAGTTACATATACAGGAAGTTTGTATGGCTAATTTGTTTCCAGGGCTAGTACATGCTCTTACAAAACAATAGATGCCGGATAAGTGACTAGGTATACGTATCTTTTCCCTAAGTTGTTAGACGGCCCCTGCCCTAGTAATTAGGGGTCTGAATGCAAATTTGGAATCCCTAATGTTTGTTTGATATCCTTTTCTTTGGATATTCCTTTACGTCTAAGTTGAGATAATTTTCAATGTCATGGAGAGCTATAGTTATCCTCTCGCAGCTCTAGGGATAGTAAGTAGAAACGCGCCTGCACCAGAGCAAAATTGGGTGAAAAATTGTGGTTTTTTATCCCTAGGTTGCTTGACCATTATTCATGCCTCCAGAACGTTGCCATTTCTTTTCCAGGGCTTAGTACACCTGACGTCCTTAGACCACAAGATCCAGCAACAACAATAAAAAGGGTTGAATCACGATTCTATATACATGTGCTTTCAGCTCCTCCGCCGCTCGACTGTACAGTATACAAATTATTGGTGAGAGTGGGAGATGACTTCAATTCGGCTAAGAACGGTAGCTCCCGAGTAGCGAACTGTAAACATTGGCTAGCGACTCTTGGTGTGCTTTCCTTTAACCTTTAACTCTAAAATTGGTTTTTATGTGAAAATTTGTAAACTCAGTTTTTGATATTTCTCCCATGAAGGCCAACTTTGTATCTTCGCTATTTCACAAGATTTTTGGTCAAGTATATGCAGGGTATCTGAGTAATGATGCTTAAGCACACTGTGTCACATCTTAGGAGCAAAAGAAGACCATGACATCGAAATGGTGCTAGCAATACTGCGAGAAGGTGGGTCAGAGGGGTTTGAGGGGAGGTCCGATTTATCTAGTTGCATTCTTAATGTCCGTGAACAGGTAGATGAGTATCATGGACTTATGGAGGACAAACATAAAAAGGAGGTCAATTCCTTGAAGGCACAAATAGTGCTAGCAGTTGAAGTCTAGCCGTGATGTGGCGGAGGTTAAGATGGAGCTACTAGCTATGACAACAGTTTTCCATGCTGGATTGGAGTGGGCAGGTAGGGCAGTGAAGGCAGCGGAGAGAGTGAGAAGCCTGGAAAGGTTTATACAGGAAGGTGAGAGGGAGTCGGATATGATAATGGAGTCAATGAAGAAATTGAGAGCAGAGAAGGAAGCCGTGGAGGAGAAGTGGAAGGCACGAGCAGAAAAGGAGGTACAGGCGAAGGTGGGAAAAGTAGTGGCTATAGAGCGGAAGAAATGGCAGGCAAAGGGGAAGGCACTACCGGCTGAGACGGTATCGGCCGCATCCCAGTCAGGCCAGGCAGCAGTAGCGGTAGAGAAGATACAGGTGGAAGCGGCAGTACAGACAGAGGTAGAAATCGAGAAGAGGGGGCCAATAGACGGTGAGAATGTTGTAATGGTGGATAAGTCAGATATGTATGAAGACTTATCTGGGTATGAAGATGAGGACGAGACCCCGGTAGTAGTTGCACCTCCACCTACCAAAAAACAGGCTGCACCACGTTCGGCAGCAAGAGCTGGCAAGAATTCCCGACCAGCCAACACTCCTCCGCAGACCACATCATTTAGCAAGGCGATGGTGAGTTACGGGGACCCCTGCCAGAGACCCATGGCAGAAGTTATACAGGATATAGGAGTCAGAGGGATTATGGGAGCACGTTGGTTCTTGGGAGATTTGGTAGCGCCACCAGCTCCGTTGTTGTGTTTTGACAGGAAAGTAGACGTTGGGAGTCAGCTGAAGATCAGGGGACGCCGGCTTCCAATTGATGCTTATGCTTTCGACAGAGGAATTCCTATGGATGGCTGTTATATGCTTCTTTTGCCCCATTTGGCATTTCTCACTCCTATACAGTTTATATAGGTTGCGGGTCTTCTACAGTTCGCTTTGAGTTGACTTAATGGATAGTTGGCCCGTTGTTACATGGGCGTACCGAGTCTTTTAGGATGAAGGAACGGGGCCGTCTCATAGCCTAGAGCTCCGTAGACGTAGAGACTCAAAAAAAAAAAAAAAAAAAAAAAAAAGACTAATGAGGACTACAGAGTAAGGAGGAAAATGCTGCTCGGTCCGAGATAGGGGTCTTCCAGCAATTATAAGTTGTTCACTTCGTATAACAGTATCATAAGTGTGGTTCATTTACCCTGAACTAGGGTCATCAAGCCACCATAGCAGAAATTCAATTATAGTTCCTAGTCTGGTTGGAACGATGGTTAAGAAATCCCCAAGTCTTCAGTTGATGATTTATCGGCATCCATCCTGAGGGGGCGAAGGGAGAAGGCAGGCAGATGACGGAATTTGAAGGAGGAGGGCAGTGGCGGAAGGGGAGGCAGTGCGAAAGGTGAAGCTTAAGGGAGCTGAGATGGGAAGAGTGATTTAGTGGCCATGGAACTCTGAACCCGGCCCGTGGTTATTTATAGATAGAATCCCGTATTTTAGACACATGGCGAACTTGTTGGGGTACCTCCACCAACTAGTCAATCCTTCCCTACTAGTTCCTCGGACCATCAGCTACCGTAAAATCTCGCGGACAAGGCTGCAGTCTTATTTACGGAGGGGCGGTTTTGCCAAAAGTCTTATTCATGAGTACTTTCTTAATCATCCTTACGTTCTTAATCATAGGTACTTTCTCATGCATGGTGTACCCGAATGTTTTAGTTTTTAGCTGCAAAGTTGTAAATACAATCACCTCCGACATAACAACTCTTCTCACCATGCTTTCAAACAATCTCTTCACCTAACTGAATATAAAATGGAACTTGGAATTCTGTATCAGATTCTGTACTAGAACATTCTACCTTCCACAACACCTTTCTTATTCGCGTTCCATTACCCATAGCAAATCCGTCCCGACCTTGCACAGCATCTTATTGAAGGGTACTTTCTTGTCCACGAGATTTTACGGTAACTTTTTAATTTTGCGGCGGACTTCGATTCTTTTGGTTTGCAAGCCCATAGCTCCCGTCATAAAAGTGTAGATATTTCTAATTATATCCTCGTATTTCTACAGGCTGAATTAATAACAACACTCAGGATATCTTAACCCTTAACGTTAGTCAATTGTTTATGCGCTAGAATACCACCGGAATTACGCTGTGTATAATATGTTAACTATATCCCCAAGATGATTGATATCTACGGGTTAAGTAAAAACCGGTAGGGAATGAGTTCCCGGCAGCTTTGGGCGTATATAAGGGAAGAGAAAGGTGCGATAATTCAGATATGAAAGATGCATAACTTTCAATATGTGTACCATGGAGGTCAAGCAGCAAATTCAATAACGAAGACCTGTACGTGTATTTTCTGTTAATGATAACCTCTAGATCATACAGTGCCATTAAAAATGTATTATCAATGCATAAAACAGAGGGCAGGTGAGAAATCTGAGACAGGCTGATCACGGCTGTCCTGGGCTAGCTGCGGTCTGGGTAGCATTGATAAAACGTCTTCTTGGGCAATGGTACGTAAAGATTAGACTTCAGTTGATTTTGTAGGATTCATATGAAAAATAGTATTGAAAGAGGTAAATTTACACACACGATTTGGGTATTTTGCAGTACAGAAAGAAGAAGAATCTACCTTAGTATGTTTAACCGCAGCGAGCTGCTCAGGATTATTGTCATCATGATTTTTGTTCTTATCATGCTGCTATTTATCAGAAGAACACTAATTTCGGGTACGAGAATAGATATATAAGGAAGGTATTCTAGATCTTGTTTTCCAAGTTGATACTCTCCTATTCCTACCGCCAAACATTCATAGATAAGTACAGTCCGTGGACAAGTCTTGGTAAAATACCCGAACCACAGCCAAAGCAGACCTGCATTATTGCCCTCAACTTGTGAATTCGATGGTGGCTTTCTGGATAGAGTTTGAGCATTGTATTCAGACTCATCTCGCGTTCCAACTTGATACCTGGAGTATCAGGGTACTCCATGAACTGGGGCTCTTAGGCACTTCAGAAATTATTCTCTGAACTCATTCGTCCCTTTTGAGCCCCATATTGTCCAATTCCAATGAAAACTCATTGAGTTCTAAGTTCTACCGTACAGTCGTTTTGCTGCATATACCGTGTTTCTTATATACTAAAAACATGCACATGGACTTAGACTAATCTCTGACTTGAATAATTCAACCCCGCTGTTCCCACTGTCCCGAGATCTAACCCACCTACCGCAAGAACTCAGAAATAAGACCCCCAGCCGAACTAATGTTGGTTGCTATATACAGAGGCTCACACCAAAAGTCTTTTCCTCCTTCCGGTTTGGGAATCTTGCATATGCAATTCCTATGCACTGCATGCAGCTTGGCATTATTCAGCTCCAAACGGGTTCTAATGACAACGCATTTTATACCAGCCATGTAGCGATTTGTTTTACCTTTACTGTTGCTTAGTCTACGAGGGTCTGATCGAGACTACTGTTGCTCGCCTCCTACCCGGGTAGCTTCTTTGGGTGCAGAACGTCTTCATTGTCACCTATGTTGCCTTATGCAGCGTCTGCTAAAGTATGCCAAGGCTACTTCGCCTATGCGGATAAACTTGGCGTATGCATCACTAATGCAGCAGGCTTAGCATACTCCGCAAGACACATTATGGACATTAGGTATGTTCAAGGTAGTATGACTATTAATTTCAGGGCAAAGTACAGGTAACAGTAAAGGTAAAACTCATCATTACATGGCTGCAATGCCATTGCAACCCGTTTTGGAGCTGAATAATGCCAAGCTGCATGCGGTGCATAGGCATTGCATATGCAAGATTCCCAAACCGGAAGGAGGAAAAGACTTTTGGTGTGAGCCTCTGTACATAAGGCACTAATACTAATTCTACCTAGAGTTGTGGATTTACAGTAGGTAGGTAGAATTAGTATTAGTTCCTTTTTTTCAGAGTTCTTGCGGTACCCCATCTGGCAGTTGACCGCAGCCCGCAAATGCGTCTCCTAGTTCTTGGGAATAAAACTAGGCAGTTAATAACAGCCATGCGCACGCATGCAGATGTCATGTGCACCTCGTCCCACGCTCAACGCCCTTCCAAACCCCAGATGCACATGCATGCAACAATGAGGTCAAAATAGCGATGATAATTGGCCATGGGTGAATGTCATTCTCTTTTCCATAGTCAGGTCAGTTGTTGACAAGTTTGGTCCACTTACTCTATCCCTGTACAATCCGATATATTCCGAGACCTAAGGCCATGGCGCCTGATCGATCACGCACGCGCAACGACCAAGAGGTATGACATGAACCTCACGTGTTTACTGAGTAAGGAACCACGATGGCACCGGGGAGTTCGGAACCAAAAACTCTGTATGAAAAGCCCTCACGATGTCCAGTGCCCAAGTGAGACGGTCAACTGACCCGCAATCTTCTTGCGGCATCTGTACCGAGAATTTCATTCTCAGTTTATGTGCCAGCTTAGTCTCATGGAATAATCAACATGGCTATATATCGCAATGCCTTTGTGTTGTGCCAGTATAGTCTCATGGGACTAGCTAGGTAATTTGACACAGACAAGCGGAAAGATACCTTATACAGATCTAGATTCGATACGCATGCCATTGGAGTACCTGTTCATTGCCAGATGTCCACGCGTGGAATCCATACTGCATTAGGTTCCAAGTCGCCTGGTGGACATACGTTCGAGCAATATGAATATAAAAGGGATATGTTCCTCCTGTGCTTGCGGATTTGAAGGCGCCGCCAGATATCCTCCTTCTTCTACCCTCCGGAGATTTTCAAGATGTTCTACAAGATGAAGCTCACTACTGCATTTGCTATCCTTCTGGCTGCAATCTCCGTCGGAATTGTCAATGCGAATACCCCACTATCTGATGCTTTTGTCAATGGAGACTTGACCATCAATGAAGGTTTCGAGGTCGCTTTTGCTAGCAGGCCGTATATCACCTCCTTTACTCCACAATCCCTGGCGATCCTGAAAGTTATCGAACATACCACTAACCACCCTTTCACTCCAGTCTTTGGCACTTCGGCCAATCTAACAACAACAAACCGTGCTATCCCGCTCCCTGTTTCAACGCCGCCGGTCAGCAATACGGACTAAACCCGACCCCATGGCCGAATGCTGGTCAAGGGTGTCCAAATCCAGGTCCAATCGGCAGTGGCAACTCATTTCCAACTTATTATACCATCACAAGGTGTAACGATGTGGAAGTGAGGGTGGCATATAATTTATATTTCCAAAAGGATCGATGGAGTGATGTATTGGTTGCGAGAGGACATATGCACGATTGGGAAAGAGTAATAACTATCATCGACCGCGTGATTTGAGAGGGGGGGGGGCTTATTTATGGGGACAGATTATTGTCATCTGGCGCCGCGATTCTGATAACATGTGGCGCCGCAAAGAACTGCTCAAGTCCTTCCACGCCGGATACATGCATGATGACTGGGCAACCATCCAAAACACTATCAACTACAACAACCCAGATGAACAAGCAGGAAAAGACAAAGATGGTGCGAAGATTTATGTCGGCTGGGGAAAACATGCAATGTTCTCCACCCGGAACACCGGCTGGAATGATCCTTTCAGCCAGGGATGCTCTAGGGAGTTTAGAAGCAGGGATTGGAGGTACTTGCCGACTGGGAGAGGGGATTTGGTGTTTGCAGGTGGCAACAGTGATTTGGGAAGGAAGATCCAGAATGTGAATTGGGGTAGTGCTGCCAGTAATCCTGTAGTGGTGGAACAGGGAGTTTGTGGTGCACAGAAGGGTGGGTATACAGCCTGTAGCTTGGCAGATGGAGGACTAGAGAAAGGCGAGGAGGGGAACGGGCGCGGGAAGGAAGGTTAGTCTGGATAGTGGACAAGAGGATGCATGGAGGGAGTAAGCGGTGTGTGTCGCTGTGGATTAGAGTCAGGTTTATATAGATTTTTTCTACAAATTGATGAATAGCCATGATACTTGATATGAATGGGCCACGGGGATACCCATTCATGATCCTTGGATGATATTATCATTTTCGAATATATTATCGCACGAGTGGGATCGTACGAGCTAGGCAATATATATTGAAATTGAAAACCCAGTGGACATATCATTCATGATCCTCTGCTGGTATTTGCACTCGGTAAGGTTTTTAATTATATTTTTGAAGTCCCTGTATTTGTTTGACATTCCCTACATTGTCCAGTACGGTACCGATTACAAACGTCAGCTGGAGTTAACGTTGTCTCGCAGGCGTTTGACGTAAAATATACAACACTAGGCTTAGCACATATAATAATTAATATCATACGCATGGGAAGTATGGGCTTTTGGCAAAGGTTTTAGGTAAACTAGCCGTGGTAAGTCAACTGCTAGACTTTGCTCTCGACAACCAGAACTGTCAGTTTACCCTGAGGTCAATGTTTAATAATGCACCGAATATATATCATTTGACTTTTTTTAGTGCCAACCAGACTATCATTTGACCACCTTTAAGCCAGGCCGTCTGCCAAGCATTTATCTCGTTGCCCTGGACTCCAAGTTGAAGAGGGATGCGCATGGCATATGTTATTTACATGCACAGTTTCCGGAATTCCAAAAGCTGTCCCTCCTACGCAATATAACCAAACAGATCCTCCATCTGGATCGATCCCCTCTCACTAGAAATCCTACAAGCCAGATTAGTAAATAGAGTCCAGGCCGCCTGAGCCGCGTACATTGACTTGTGGGTACTAGATACAATATCCTACTTCATTCGATGGGCGCGCTAGATCTCGTGCCTAGATATCTAGACACCTACCTACTATCTGACTGAAATGACTATATTTTATATTTTATAGATATGAGAGTTGCGGTAAGTAGTTACATACTGTAGCTATCTATATACATGGATAGTACAAAGTAGTTGCAAAGTCGAAAGCCAACGTAATTATAATTCCGGGTTAATATTCTTAAACTGTACCCTCTTTGAAACCATGAATCACATAGATTAAAATCATATCACGGAGGAATCCAACCAAGAAATCAGAAATCTTTGCAGAAAACGTGTAGCCAACAGCTATCTCGAAGTGAGACTGGAGGCTGATGGTGCAACTGACAGGGTTCTTATCAGGACAGGTAGCTCTGGATCAGCTAGACTACCTTTACAATGCGTGCACGTAGAGAATCAAAAAAGTGTCCTACGCCTTACAATGGTCACAAGTGATGAAAATATTTTTGGGAATTTAGATCTCCACCTAGAGTACAATTATCCTTCTTCACCACCATATCCTTCTATGGAAACGCCACGGAGTAATACACCCCTCACGGCACTCAGGGCATTCTCGACTCAGCTTACTGAGAACTCATTTCTACTCCTACCCTCCAGCAGAATACTTTTACAGCTGCTAGATTCATGTATCACAATTGGAACACCATTGACCGAATGAATATCCCATGGTATATAATTCCAACTCCCAAACCATCCAAACCACCACCTCGAGATAAAAAAGAAAGACTACCCAGGCAGCTAACCTCACTCAATCACTCCTGCCTCTGTCGCTTCTGCCTCGCCCCCCCCTGCTAGAGCCAGCCACAGTATACACTTCAAGGTGGATTACCAATAACCCCGTCACAGTCTTTTGCATTAACTCAATCACTCCTGCCTCTGTCGCTTCTGGCTCGGCGCCCCTGATAAAGCCGGCCAATCATCCAATACATCCAACTACTCCATTAGCAACAATATACACTTCAAGAGGGGATTGATACCTACCAATAACTCCGTCACAGTCTTTTGCATTTCCAGCAGCCTTCGTATATTCTTCATTGCCTTATCTGCCTTGATATTATGAGTATCTGCCTGCGAATCCGATGTAGGTGGAGTGGAAGTCGACTCGCATTGTTGGCAAGATAATGCTGTATCGAACGTGCGCTTTAGATTCTGCGAGGGTCTGACGGTGGCGCTTAATGCGGCGGAAACGACTGTCATGGGATGCACCTCCGGCACCAGATCATCCCGGGAAATGGGCGTATGTATACGTGCAGATGTATGCACGGCAGGCACTGGAGAAATATACACTCGGGGTGTCTGACTCTGCGGAGAAGCAACCTGAGTCTGTTGTGGAGGACTCGGTGTAGATAATACCGGCGCCGTAGATTGTGAATACAGTGATTGCGTGGGAGCGTATCGATGGAGGCAGCATCCCCCACAGTCATCTCTGAGGGCATCGAATCCCGAGAAAGAGGGTACTCTCGCACCGGGGGTATGGCTGGTATATCGTAGTTCACCTTGTAAATTGCAGGGGGAGGATGGCGATGAATTTATTTTGTTGGCGATGAAGTGACTTCGAGTTGCACTGGAAGGGCTTGATTCCACATTCGTTTCCTTTTCATCTATATTTACCACTACTCTATGCTCCATTGGATCATCGGTTGTTAGTGACAACTGAGCAACACTAGACTCCTCGTATGTCCCACCGAACTCAAAAGCCGCAAGTAGCTCCGCCGTATCGTCGCCTAAAAAATCGGGGAAATCTCCGCAGTCGAGCCCAGATAAATCCACCACTGCAAATTCGTCCCTAGGAAATGCAGACGATAATGGAGTGGCTTCGATGCGAAGATTAGTAGTATCATTGGTGTCGATACAATCGATATGATGAACCTGCTCCGAGACCCTGGCTATTTCTATTCGGGGGGATTCGGTGCTGAATTGTGGAGTTGGTGAAGGTGGAGAAGAGGTGGAGATGGGCGATTTGCGAGCTTTGTTGAGACCGTCACATAGACCTGCTAGTTTGCTGCGCCCAGTGGCCAGAGCCTGAGGCGGAATAGGCAACTCATACGACGGGGGGGGAACCACCAAATCCGGGTGCCCAAAGAAGGGCGCTTTACCACACTGCTCAATGTGGTAGTTGTTTTCGGACGTATAGTTGTGGTTTGCAATCCCAGTGGTTTTTGTACCTGTCGCCGTCGGGTTCCTGATTTTCTATTGCCAAAAAAAAATACAAATAAAGATTAGTAGGACCCAGCAGGGTAGGGGTAGGTCAGAATCAATCCCACTCATAGCCAGCTTTGCCTTTCGGCGGTAGGTAGCTAATCATGACATTTTCTTCCTCGCGTCCTCCCTATCGATGGGTCCAGGAGCGTGGGCAAAATTGACACAACAGGCTCTTGCTGTCGGTTGGGGAGAACTCCTCATATCGCGAGGCCCATGCCCAAGCGGCAAGGCGTTCGGTGAATCAATGTGGGGGGGATAGGGGGATGTAGGACCCAGCAGGGTAGGAGTAGGTCAGAATCAATCCCGCTCATAGCCAGCTTTGCCTTTCGGCGGTAGGTAGCTAATCATGACATTTTCTTCCTCGCGTCCTCCCTATCGATGGGTCCAGGAGCGTGGGCAAAATTGACACAACAGGCTCTTGCTGTCGTTGGGGAGAACTCCTCATATCGCGAGGCCCATGCCCAAGCGGCAAGGCGTTCGGTGTATCAATGTGGGGGGATAGGGGGATGTAGGACCCAGCAGGGTAGGAGTAGGTCAGAATCAATCCCACTCATAGCCAGCTTTGCCTTTCGGCAGGTAGGTAGCTAATCATGACATTTTCTTCCTCGCGTCCTCCCTATCGATGGGTCCAGGAGCGTGGGCAAAATTTACACAACAGGCTCTTGCTGTTCGGTTGGGGAAACTCATCACATCGCTGAGGCTCATGCCCAAGCGGCAAGGCGTTCGGTGTATCAATGTGGGGGGTAATAGGGGGGGCTCACAGCCAGTTCCTGCAACGCCTTTAATCTCTTCTCTGGGTGAGAGTCATCCCTGGCGTAGTCCATTAGGAGGAATCTCCATAGTTCGGTCCCAAGTTCGTGACGCGATTTCTTATCTTTGGGGAAGGATGGGAGGGTGTCGAGATGGTTGAGGAAGCGACCAAAGTTCCATTGCTTGCTGTTAGACAAGTAGAGAAGTGCCCCCTCTCGAAAGTGTTGATCCATGGGTAGATGACAATAGGAATCGAGAAATCAGCTGTAAGTGGTGAAGTTGTGCGTCGGGATGGATGGGAGATGGGGATTGGGTTGATATATATATCCATGTGCGATGTTGGGCATTCTTGGCATTCGGGTGAGTATTCGGCATTCTTGGCATTCAGAGTTTGCGATATCGTCTAGTTAAGTTGAATCACAAATCAAATATGTCTTGGCGACACCTGGCGGCACCAAACTAGCCTCGTACTACAGAGACCTTTCGCACAACTTTTGTAAGTGATAGTGACCGGGGTGGGTCAGGGGGGGGTATAATCCAGATCAGCATGAAAGACCTTTCGCAACTAGAATTTGTAGCTCAAAACATCTCAGCTGTCGTGCGAAAATGGCATATGCAATACCTATGCACCCCATACAGCTTGGCATTATTCGGCTCCAAAACGGGTTCTAATGACAATGCATTTTTAGCCAAGAGACTCGAGTTATTGGCTAGCGTAATTTCAATCTGAGCTGGGCAAATTCTGGAATTTAAGCTCACATTTGCCCAGCTCAGATTGAAATTACGCTAGCCAATAACTCGAGTCTCTACGGTATCTGCTAAGGTATGCCAAGGCTACTTGCGTATGCGGAGAAACTTGGCATATGCATCACTAATGCAGCAGGCTTAGTATACTCCGCAAGACATATTATAAGCCATTTAGGTATATTTAAGGTAGTATGACTACTTTCAGGACAGAGTACAGGCTACAGTAAAGGTCAAACTGATCATTACATGGCTGCATTACCATTGCAACCTGTTTTGGAGCTGAATAATACCAAGCTGCATGCGGTGCATAGGCATTGCATATGCAAGATTCCCAAACCGGAAAGAAGGAAAAGGCTTTTGATGTGAGCCTCTGTACATGGCTGGGGATAGAAGATGAATAGTCTGGTTGGAGATGAACAATACCAAGATTCCCAAACGGGAAGGAGGAAAAGAACTTTTAGTGTGAGCTCTGTACTAGCCTCGTTATTAGTAAACATATACTTCGATCAGACCAACATATATGCAAATTTCTTAACGTACTAAACTCCCCGCTAACATAAGTCTTGTATTGTTATGCAACTTAGTGATTAAAACCAGAATTTTTGAATGTGATTTCATATGATTTCATTATCCATCCTTCAAAACTGGTCAATTATTGATGTATATTGTTACTATCTCAAGTATCAAACAATAATTTATGTCATGGGATTATCACAGTACCATTTTAGGCTCAGTACTCCTTTGTAGGAGTTATTGTAAATTAGCACGCAATTATCGAATGCTCTACCCTAGTGGTTCTAGAGCGCTAGCAATCTCTTTTCCCTCTATGCGTGTAGTAAGTTGCATTAAGAACTCGATAGTACTCTACTGTACACATACAGTACAATCCTTGGACAAAAAGGCACTCATGTATACGTATACTTACACCATAAGCTTTTGAGGGGACCTATTAAGAACTCCACATTAATCAGACTACTCTACATAATGGAGACCAACACACCTAATTTGGTCTTGACCGTGGGTTAGAGAGTGTGGAGAAGCTTTCTTTCCAAACTAGTGTAGAACTATATACGCAAGTTGAACATGAATACCTGGTAAGGTGTTGGAATAGTGTTCTACATTTATCATGAACCCTGAACTTTGCGACAGCATTATGGGGCGACGTTAAGCTACTAAACTGAATTCTAGCTGAGTTCTGCTGCCTCTGGCTCGTATCTAGTCTGGCTTGCACTAGCCCCTCCACAGAGGGGTCGTATCGTGCTGTTGAGGTGTTTTAAATTGAATTGCTTTGCGCTGTTTGAAGAATTACGTTCTTCGTATATATGGCGAGAGAAAGAATAGTATATTCGTTTACTAGGAGAGAAGCCACTTGCTTAATGATTATATATGAAAGTAAGGAAATACGTGCGGAATGAATCGACAATTCAAAGCAGTGGGTAAAGAGCATATCTTTAGTACATAGAGAACTTAGACTGATATTCGAGTATGCAGAGAATAATTGAAACTTGAACAATTGTGGTTGGGATAAGGTTCTAGTGATTATTAATGGAGGACACTTAGGTAATTCTTGATGCACATAACTCTCGGCAACAATTCTTATTGTGCTCTAATTTTGTTACAAGAGGAAGTGTGGGAGGTAGCGGAAGAGCATACCGCAAGAGGATTTGCACCAAAAGCCCTCCTTTCTCGATAGACCAGCTGCTGTTACAGAACGGAAGGAGGTTCTTACTGGCCTGCTGGACTCCCTTACCACATCTATGCCCGACGAGTTGCTGCAGTCTTAAATCTGAGTGATGGTACGCTAAGTATTGATGAGATTCTATCTTGCACATCCATTGTGGTGCTCAACTGGTTAGTCCTCAACTGTGATGTCACCTGTCTGCATATTGGGAGCCGATAGCTGCATAAAAAAGGGACGCGCGCCATGCACTGTATGTATGTATATGGTGAACATCGTGTATATCCCTAGGGGAACATGAAAATTTCGTTTCTATAATGCAGGTGGAATACTAAGTGAGGTCTCGACACATAGATACCTACTATACACAAGATACGGGGTACAAATATAGTTTAAATTTAAAAATATTTTAAGAAATACCTTACTGACTCCCCCCAAACATACCTAGGGGCAGTAGTGCCCCCACACAAGCATACAACTCCCTAGAGCAAGAGGTAGTGGAAGAAGGAATGGAGGGAGCTACCGCGGAAGGCTAGAATGCTAGGAGACAGCTATGGAGAGAAATCGACGAGCGAAAAAGGAGTAGGGTAGAAATGGATACAAGAAGGGAAGAACGCCTGGGCATGCGCCAGAGTCTGTAGGAACCCATTCGTCCTGAACGAGTCTTGTGGATAACAAAAGATATGTGGAATATCTGTTAGGCAGCGGAAATTGTGCTAGCGAGGCAGCACGGACAATAGAGCGCAGAGGACACTTAGCTAGAAGTGGACGATGCGAGCGAAGACTTGCTTGATTCTTCTCAAAATACAGGTCCGGAGTTTGGCCGATATACATGGAAATTCAGGGTAAGAGAATGCGCAGGGATGTGTTATTCGGCCAATTAGAAGCAAGAGAATATACAACCAGACTAGAGAATACAAGGATTCCGGGTGGCGATGACATCCCGGGTGGCAACTAAGTGGCACCTAAGTAGCAACCAGACATACGATACTTGCGTGTGCGAACGTACGATAGTAGCGTGTGCGAGTGGCGGAATATTGTAGTTGCGGCGACGGCAATGACACGGGTGTAGCGGGTGTGGCTTTAACAGCGGAGAGATCACACCGCACAGATGAGGAGAGGCAAAAAGGCCTTTGTGGCACATAACTTGGTCACCACTCCCCTGGCAGAGGAGTTTATGGACGAAGTCAAGGCGGAGACAAGACTGGCACAGCATCCGCCCCCCCAAAACGCAAAGACCCTCGCTAGAGTTCACAGGACCCTCCAATCGTGCAAAACCCACTCGGCCCTTGTACTAGTCCCTCCACCACACTACTCGGCCCCAGGATCTACTGGAGCCTACTTAAGATTTATCAGGAACACGCAACTAGGCGGGAGAATTTTGGAGGGCGTAGCTCCCACCGCAGACAAGACGTCCCCCGCACGAGTGGAGGGAGCTAGCGATGGTGATGATCTCGAAACCAGGCAGAGATAAGACAAAGGTTAAAGGCGCCTATAGAAGATCATGGCAGAAAGTCTGCAGGAGCTGAAAGTGCGCTGGCATGAGAGGGCTTTTGCGGGCCGGAAAGGGAGAGGCGCAATAGATAGCGTCATGTTGATGCGGGAGTTAATAGGCACGGGGGAGAGGTGGTAGTCTCGGCACCCGACCCTCGAGCTTGGCATACAGCGAAGAGGGAGAGGTGGCAGAGACCCATGGGAGATGACATCAGAAGCGCCTTCAACAACGCCCGGACTCTGAGAGTCCGGGCGTTGAGCATGACCAGGATACTAAGTAGCCGAGTACCTAAGTACCCAAGCCTGGTTCCTACTAGTCTAGTTGGCACGGTTCCTACGACTGAACATCAAACTGGATAACAGGCTCCTGTGGAGGTGTTGTGCCAACCAGACTAGATAACAGGGTCAACGGCAAGACTATGTTCTGGCACACGGTATCATTTCTACAACATACCTAGTCTTCCCCAGCATCACCAACCAGACTAAGCACCACCAGCACACACGAGATCCCATACAATACTAGTCTCGTTGGCACAAGCTCCCTGCCATACTAACAATAGGGGTATTCAAAGTTAAGTTGTACGCCCGTATTTTTGCGTATATACGAGGGTCGAAAATACGACCGTAAGTACGCATCACCATAGAAAAAAGATACGTGCAAGACCTTATTACATCTGCAAATTTACGCTCGTATATCTGCAATTTGTGTGAGAGCAAGTACGAACGTATAAATGGGAAGATCTGACTAAGATTTGACGCTAAGATAAGCGTGAGTGGCTCAACGCCAAGCATCGAGGTTGATTCAACCAAAGCTACCGCAGACTAACAGCACAGCAAACTGGCACAGCACACTGGCGATGCAACAAATTAGCGAGAAACGGCTTATCATCGAATGGTTCCTAGAAACCATTAATACCGAGATCGAAGATGAAAGCTATGAGCGATTTCGAAAGGCTTTTAAGGCAAAAATGGGCAAGTTGTTAGGACCAAGGGATATAGGGGCAAGGGGGGATAACGATGAGGGCAGCCTAAGCTGCGGAGTGAGTCTTAGTGCCAGCCACGAGGGTACTGAGTTGTTTGAAAGTGATGAGTCGATTTTCGGAGGCCCAATGGATGCAAAGAAGAGAAAGCGCAAAAGTAGGAGTCTGTAGGACGTTTGGGTTACAGGTTCTGCGATATCTACATGATCCGCTATTTGAGAGAAAGGCAAGGACTGGCAAAAAGTAACCAGACTAGGCAAAAAGTATCATGATATCATCGTCCAGTAGTCTGGTTTGTGTCGTAGGTTAAATCAGCATCCATCTGCACACATCAGCCCAACATCAACAGCAACGACTCAGGGCCAGGATAACTCTCATACTTCAATAAGGTTGGCCATCGCTGCAAAGTAACAGCCTCTAATACCAAATAAAACGACATCCCAGGGAATGGAAAAAGAAAGGGCAATCCCGGAATAGGCCTGGGCTCGAGCCGAAATCTCGAGCCCGACCGGGGAAAAGCTCGAGCCCCAAAATATATGGTAAAAGCTCGAGCCGGCTCGTCATTTTCCAGGACCCGGAAATATGGATCGAGTAATTTAGACCCGGCTGCCAATCACCAGGCACCCACAACCTCTGTCCATCAACGGATACGAAGGCGATACAAGCTTAACATGCTACTATAGCCACATCGGTGTCTATCCTTAGAAGTCCATCAATAGACGCATCCAACGAATACGCAAGCGACAACGAAACCACAGACAACGAAATCACAGCAGACCGAAGCCCAGGAGCTGTTCACGCGGTCAGGCCCCCGAGGTCATCTGGCATGCAGCCGGTTAATGACAGCATGGAGGTCCGCGTTCAACGAGTTTCTTTACACAGTTATCTCATATCGAACACATTTTTGATTTACACATTTTGTTCTACACAATGTTTGTATTTAGTCTTCTGCTTTCTGCGCGCGGCGGACCTGGCAGATTAACTTGCCTTGTCCTGAATCCACCCGGGTTTCCGGGTGGCTCCTCATAGTCCCCTCACTGGGATTGAATAGGAGTAATGAGTATTTAAAAAAAAAAAAAAAAAAAAAAAGCTGTTCACGCGGGTAGGGAGACTAACGATGAATCAGCTGAGGCTAACCATTTTCGTCGAGCGATCATGGAACTACCACGTCCGCGTGATCGTAAGAGCGCTCATTAGTACTCACGGCATATCTTCAAGTTGCCTCCGGCAGTCGATAAGTCAGCAGAGGAACATATAGAGACAGAGGCGAGAGTAAGGATAATAGCAGCCAAGACGTGATATGTAGGCGGATGCAGGTATACAGTACCTCTGATTACTCCGATTACCCAACCACCAACGTCGGACATACCGGTACCACATCTTCGACCAAAACGAGAACAGCGGAGACACAGACATCGGCACAGAAGATGATGACATGGAACAATGTTTCCACCAACACCGACCCTCCTGTCAGGCCCTTCATCTTGTAACAGCCGGTAAATGACAGTATGGGAGTTCTCTAATTACACTCGTTTCTTTTATATGCCGTAAGGCACTCGAGCTTTTTTCAGTTTGAAGTTCTGCGCGCCAGACCTGGCAGATTAACTTGCCTGTTCTGAATCCACCGGGGTTTCCAGGTGGCTCATCATGGTCTCCTTACTGGGACCGCATACTGTGTACCAAAAAAAAAAAAAAAAAAAAAAAAAAGTTCTGGCCCATTCACCAACCATATCGATTTATCAATCGGTCCAATGGGGCGCTATTTGCAGTTGGGTTGAACCGTTCATCAATGGCGATGTTCGCGCGACCCATTCACCAATCGTGATGGTAAGTAGTGCTAATAGATTGCTTCTGAATAGTTCAACTGCATGATCTAGCATTTTGGTGTATGAACTGACGGTATGCATGGCGCAGTGGTAAGTTCTTTACTTTACGGTCATGGTTACTTAAATTCAAATTTCGTTTGTTTTAAGAAGAATTGAAATATTATATAGAACAAAATCAGCGGAACAAGTTGAGAGGACAGTGTAAGGATTATCAACAAATTAGATGCAGTAGAAATGGCAGTCGAAAGGAATGACGGCTGATAGACGGTACCAGTCACGCAATTAGAGTGAGCACAATGGTTGCATAGAATGAGTTTATATGAATTGCTCGGAATCACCTTATATGAGCTATTTGGAATAATGAACAATCATGGTTAATATGACACCTCCAACTAGGGAAATTACTATAATCAGATACTTGTTGTCTATCCTAATGGCAAAAATATATAAGGATCTCAGATGTCTAGCCTAGTTATATATAACAACATATGTAGTTTCCTCCTTCCGATTTGGAACACCTACATATGCAATCATATGCATTAGTATTTATGCATAGTACAGCTACTTTGCATATGCAATTCTATTGGTATACGGTGCGGCACAAAAGTCTTTTCCTCCTTCCTATTTGGGAAAAGGGGCTTGGCGCGCATAAACCGGGAATATGCACTAACTATGCACCCCTCACGGCATGGCATTTTTCATACCTTGGGCAGGGTTAGCGCCTCGTATGAGTAACAACAAACGTGCAATGCATGACCACATACCTCATATCAATAGCCCTGTCATCACCTACAATAGAATGTCGTAGTTGTTGCCAACAATGCTTGCATATGGGTGCCGTGAGTGGCATGCGAAGACTACTACTCTGTAATGCATAAGCTAATGCATAAGCTAATTATGCCTGCATATTTCTGCATATATATGTATATGCGCGCCAAGCCCCATTTCCCAAATAGGAAGGAGGAAAAGACTTTTGTGCCGCACCTCCGTATATAGCATAAGTAATTGGATTAACTAGGTAGTTTGGTCTACACCATAGCAAAAGCTACAATTGCCAATATCGACAAAGCAATTATTTCCTACATGAAATACATCAACAGCACCTCCTAGGTATATCCACCCTTCCCTCTACCAAAATATCAATCTTTTCCTCCCTCACCCTTCCACTCTGGCTACAATTATGTAGATGCTTTAGCCGGGCATTATCGGCTGCCTCTGATTTAGTAAGATAGATCTTGCAGAAAATGATAGGGGGAGCGCTGAAGTTGAAAATTGGCACTGGAGTTGGCAGTACTACTGCAAGTGACATATGAGAACTTGGTCCTCTAATTAATTGTTAGTTAATCCCACTCCATATATTCTTCAATTGCACATTTACCATGTCAAAGAAAGATAAGAAAGAGGGTGGTACCTCCATATCCTCAACCTCAGTGGATATTAATCAGGCATGGATATACTTGCAAGGCTCTACTATTAGGTTGCCAGCAAAGTATGTTGCGCGCTTTAAGTCTCTTGTTGGCGGAAAGTCATGGAGGATCTCAACACAGAAGATTGGTATCACATGTCTAGATGCAGATGAATTTGCAAGTATTGATCAGATTAATATGGTGATCACAGGGGCCCCTCCTAATGAAGGACGTTACTAATTCACAAACAACTTGTATCGGCGCAGACATAATATACCACTAGATATTGGTCTTGTTTCTTTCCAAGTAGTTAACGCAAACCCCTGTCATCCGTGTGGTGGCCCCATAATCCCCTTCCAGCGGGGTACAATCCATCACATCCATCCTTCACTTCTCACAGGGACCTCTCGGATCTCGTCTTGGAAATAAGGTAATCATCGCCGGCTGACGATGGCCGGTGATAACTGGGTTATATGTCTTCGTCCAAGTGGGATCACGGATTGCGCGTTCTATATGTTTTCGCCTAAGGTCTTGACGGGTTATACCTTTTCGTCTAAGTGTAATAATTGAACGTTAACGTCTATGTGGGAAATATGATGTTTTTGTATCAGCGTCTGTTGTTTTTGGTCGTTGCCTTAAAAAAAAAAAAAACAAGTCTTTGGAAAGAGGTGGAAGTGTTCTTCTCGGGTATTTAAAAAGCCGAATCGTCTTCTCTCAAATATTCGGATTACTATTATTCATTCAATTCTCTCGCATAGAAGCTCTTCTCGCAATATAGCACAAACCGTGTTTGTGTAAATTCATATCTCGGAGATCTACAGAGTATGACTGGGCTCTCGTGCAGGTCGATCTTCCTCGAAATGTAGCTAGCGCCATGCTGACCCACATCCCTGTGGAGATCCGCGTGCCAACCAGACTAGAGATTCGCATTCCATGGTAATGTACATACATAAGCAGTTACTGGCATTATTTGGTAAGATCGGTCAGCTGGGACTCGGCAGAGGCATTCGATTTGGGGGGGTGGCCTGAGGCCCCGAAAGTGGAGAGACCTCTATCTGGATTCAAATCTAATGAAGGATATCGAATTCCCTTTATACCAAAGAAAACTTATACCTCCCCCAGCGGAGCCGGATGGATGGGAACTAAAGATCAGGGCAGTAATGTCGACGGTAACGGAATAAGCTCGGAGGAAATAACACCGACGAAGAAGCCTCAAGGAACAGCTAGGCCATAAATCCTGGGCCGTGCGGCTGAGTGTTTCGACAATGCATATGTGGTTGCGGGGTGCCTATGGTTAGTTAGGGATCTCAAGCATCAGAAATCAGAATGAGCTAGGTAACGCGATTTTAACAATTTCATCTGACTCATTCATATCGTATCCATGCCAATGCTGTGAAACCATACATTCCTTCACCGAATCATGGTCCTTCCTAACCTATAATCTCCGTGCCGAGCCCCAACAGCCTTACGCATTGAGGCTCCACAATGCTATCAAATCGGCCGGCAGCTTTGTCAAATGGACTGCAGGTCCGTGCATAGCCTGCCATTCTTCCAATATTACCTTCCCCTTCACGCCTCTCACCTTGGTTCTACAAGAACTTCCCTTTGCGGTGGCAATAATCTTACCTAGCAAATCCACTAACTGCCCGAGCTGCTTCTCATGCTGCTTCTCCCACTGAGAAATTGTCCCTTCATCCACCTGGTATTTATTGATAGTATGGAAGGTCCCACTGTTATGTAATCCGATAAACAAGTTTCTTGTATCTGAAAACCAAAGTTGGGACATGCATTCAGGGATTCCAATGGCCCTATGTTCAACCCTTGTTTTGATTTCAAGAATTCGGTCCTGCGGGACGGGTTCTCCGGCTTTCATCACTCCGAGCCTGGATGCCGAAGTTGGAATTCCAAGGCCACTAGAAGTTGGAGTAGTGGGAGGGAGCACGTCTTGCAACCCCATTGAAGGCAAATCTGTAAGTATCTGCTGACTGCTTTTCGCTGGTGTCGCCTTAGTGATATTAGCTGGGTCCATAGCCGGTGGCAGAGCTCCATCAGCCTCGAAGCGAACAACCATATTCAGACCTCCAAAGTTATAAGTAACAATGCGGTGATGGCTAGTACTTCTTTTCACGCTACTTGGGTACTTTGTGAATTCCTTTTCAAACTCATGTCCATATCCCCTGAATTCCTGACTACCAATGACCTCGCTTGTACATCGTTCCAAGCGAGTAAACAGTGCTGTGTTGTTGACAATCTCCACTGCGATCTCAAAATCACGATGCTTTTCCCCGCAAATCGCCTCAAACAACTTGCGTAAATTGTTACGGTCGGTGATTAATTGTACCTTGTTTAGATCAAACGACGGCTTAGTGATGTGCAAAGCCTGTAGGAGAGGTTCAAGCGGAATTTTGGGATGCCGATAGGCGTTTTGGTCGACAAAGACAAGCCCATTGTCTGGGCGAACAGCTTTTGGCAACGGTGGAGGGTCCCAGCGCGAGGGGCAGCCTAAGGTTGGTCTTAGCATTGACAACGACTGAGGGTTAGGTATAGGGAGGAACTAACCTGGGACGATTATGGTGCTATTGCTAAGATCTTGCTCCGACCAGTTGTATGAACTGAGAAATGCAAAATTTTTCTTGTGCACCGAGGTTGTAGTTTGTTGCAGATCCGCAACTGTCCACTGCGCCAACATGAGCGATGTTGTACCAGAGGAAGTAGGCATGGCGAGAGTATGACGTTCGATCTTGCCGAGAGGGTAGTTAACAGTGCTTCTAGTGAGGTACTGCAGAAGTTGAAATCTAAGTAGGCGTGAATCGTGTCAGCCTACTTATGGGCGCTCGCGATCCTCGAGGGCTGTGAAGAATGCGTTCGCAATTTTCCTGCAGTTCATAGAAGCGCAGTCCAGTTGCACAAAAGGCACACACGTACCATGGTACCATGATGTACCTTTTCGTTTCCATCGATACAACCGGAGTACATTGTAGATCTCCGACAAGGCCAAGATCTGTTGAGTTATCTTTTGTGTGTAACTGAGCTCTGCAGTGTCAGCGCTCCACCCAATTGCAAACAGCGAACTATGTATGAAACTAGGACCGGAAGCGATCAATACAGGTGCGAGAACATTCGAATTGATCACGTCTAGACATAAACACTCCACGACGCCCGCATCCTTCAGATAGTTATGACTCCCTTTACATAACCTGAAACAGGAAGAAGCTTTATAGTAGTATTTTCGATACGTCCTCGTGGGGAATCGTTCACTGTAATTAAAGTTGGAGTCTGCGACTTAACATGCTTTGCGGAAGACGGGTTGCAGGGGTGACTTTTGTTTTCCCAGAGTGCATCCATAACCTTCCGTGCTGTAAAGGTCAGGATACTTATCTAGACCCCCGTCTCTCTATATTCTCGACGCGGGAAAAATACAAACATTACCTGTGGACGGGTAAAAACGGTCGGAAAAATTGAATATAAATCAAACAAGCTATCTGTCTGGTCATCCAACCTTTTTGCACATATAGTACTCATACTACTCGATTAGTCATTACAAGTCGATGGGTTGCTCACTGTTACGGGTCTTGGCATGAGACTACTCACTGTGTTAGGTGTGAAATATATATACCATACATTGTCGCAATTACTATTTCACAATAATCATTGTATACTCAAAGGTCATTGAAACCTAGCATAGCTGTGTATAATAAATAAAGCACTTACCATGAGGTTTGAGCCAGAATGGATAAGTTAGGGAAGTTCAGGCTTGCACTAATAGAAATATAGGACTCTCTGGCTGCTCTCTATGCTTCATCATCTGTGGTACTCAAAAAATGAATTCGAGTCATAACCAGATCATCTCATGCAAATGACTATTGGAGGAACTTCGTTCCGTATTTCAGGGATTCCATTCACAGGCAGGTAATTAGAGATACAGAATGATTTCCCACGGATTGCTTTTTAGTCACAGATATACTTAATAATGATTTTCCACGAATTGCTTTTCAGTCACAGATATACTTAATCCAACCAGACCTTCATATAAAGTCCATACCAAGCTCGCACTTTATCATGAATCCAGAAAAAGAAAATTCGTGTCAACCTCCGGACCTTATAGTTACCTACAAGTGATTGTAATATGGGCATCTCGCCTTCTCACATCTACAATTCGTAGGCATTAGTCATGGTGAAACATAGATCGACGCTGGGGAAAAGTGTAGAATCACGAACCCGACAACGGACATTAAGATGCCTTCTAACATGCGGCGCGAGATGACTGTAGTAGAGACGGGTATTATCCTCGTTCTCCGCCACCCCACAATATACAATCATCATGATTTCCGTGAATTCTGGCCTCCCTTGCTCATTGCTCAACCGTCAAAACCTTTCTAAATTGGGTAAAGAACGGGGCCGTATTGAAAATGCTCTGAAATCCATACATCTATGGAGCCTAAGGCTATGAGACGGCCCCGTTCCCTCATCCCATGAAAATGCCCCTAGGCCCGGTAGACCACAGAATCCAGCAAACAAGATAGAAGGGCTATACTTAGATTTGTGAAGAAGAATGTGATACAGACCAGAAAGCAAATTCGATAATATTGTTGCCTTCATATGTCACTAGATATCGTGGACCGCTACTTAAGAGAGTGTGGCCTACGCAGGTGAGTAGTACTACTTCTCTTGAAATATTGCCGTATTGTAACAGGAAGCTAATTGTAAGTACCACCGTTTCTAGGCAGCCTTCTGGCTCAGGGGAGCAACTAGTGAATCCAAATTCAGGTCAAAGTATAACAATAGATACATTGGTCAGTATACATTTTCGACCCTCTCTATCGGAGCCTAGGCCAGGTATATACTGTATGCATCAATCCTTAACAAATCATGGAATATGTATATCCATCGCTTGTCCACCTTGCAAAGCAAAATCCACTACTCCAACCGTTGCCATTCCCATCAATCCCCTGACCAAACATTACTTGTCCTTAATTTTTCCACAAATACACACTATATCCCCCATCCGGAATATCTACAGTCTCGTTCAGAAATTTCACTCCAATCCATCGCAGATACCATACATGCCGGTCACCCTTCTTCCCATGGGCATTTTTTTTCTTTGGAATGATATACCACTCCCCATACCCCCTATCTCCACCAATATCATAGTCCAACGTTGCACCACCGCAGTGGCCACCGCAGCCACGCCCAACCGTTGTGAAATTCCTCCAGAGGACCCCAGCAATTTTGGGAATCCCTCTAGAGTAGCGCAGTTGATAGTGAGGCAGATCTGTGTCCATGCCGTGAAGGGGGAATAGATAGCCCATTTCTCCAGTGCCATTCTTGTGGAGTGTTCCTTCCTCAGGGGTGGGATCTAGGTACTAATTGACACAAAGCTAATGATTAACGTGATTTCACCAAAACGATAGAAACTTCTTACACTATCAAATCCAGTATATCCCGCCGTCCGATTAATAATGGCATCGCCGGTGGTGGGGTCTAGCTCCACATAGATACTTAGGGGGAGGGGGTTGTTAAACCGTGAGTCTCGCCATGCTCGGAGACGGAACGGATATTTCGTATTCGTCTGTGCTGTGACTACCGTAGACAGAACGCTGGCGGTCAAGACGACCAAAGTAAGTGTAAATTTCATTTTGACGGATGATAAATTGATATATGCGGTGGCACGCCAGAAACGAGAGTGAACTTAGCGAGATCCAAGAGTCTATGATCTAAGAACTAGCTATAGGGGCATCTGGACTCGCGGAGTGAAGAGGGGGTTTTATACTTTTTTTGTTAATATCTAATGGAGATATATTAAAGTGTGGTTGTACCTCAACACTAGCTGTCATCGTCAGCCTGCCACTGATCACTATCAATGTACAGGTGCACCTGCCCCAATCTAAATTCAACCCGTCCACGCACCTCAGTGCATACTCTAAAACCTCTTGAACAAGGTGGGTCACTGCAAATGGGGAGGGCAACTTGCTACCGTCAGTCTAACTGGTCCTTGCTTGTCACAAAACCCACCATTACAAGCTTAAGCCTTCTCGGGACACATTCCGATTAAATAAACTGTGAGTTGTCGTCTAATTATATCAGTCAATCAAACAAATATATACAGACAGCCTAAATCTGGATGAAAAAAATCTCACGTCATACAATCCGCAACAGGCCATATCACCTCCCCAGGGCTAAATTGAACCAACAGCCTTACTTAAGCTGACATTCGGCAAATTCTAGCCGTCGGGTAGTTCAATTTCATGCTTGTAAATAAATCCTAAGCGAAGATTTTGCAGAAACGCCATGAAGCTAATCTGTCCCGAGATGTGTTACACAAGGCTAAATATAGTAGCAGCACAAAACTACCCATTTGGGGAAAAAGGGTCATTCAGGTGATAATCTCGATCAGAGCCTCGTAGTGAGGTAGCAAAACAAAATTACCTAAATTGCGAACTCCCCGCCAAGAAGACAAGTGCTTCTTGATTTTTTTTTTTTTTTTGTGGCTATACCCGCAATCGACCTAAGATCATGAAGGGGCCCCGAAGCCTCCCCTTCAAAGGTTCGACCTAAGCTTTCGGTACCGGAAGGTACATCTGTGACCCGCCAAGGTAAAGAAACTGTATATGACCCAACCTACCCTAAAATCACACGAAGCTCGGATCGTGGTAAAGGAGATATATTAACAGTACGACTCACGGAGTCTGTTGTATCTGATATGTGTAACTCTCTCAGAAATTGAAGGGAAGAATGGGCATTATATACCTCAGAGATTCTGCAATAAATCCAGTTACCACCCGTCGCAATTATTCCAAAGACACGTCGCAATTCCAAAGACCCTCGCAATACTAGAGACCCTCGCAATTCCAAAGACCCCTCGCAGTTCCGTCGCATTTGTAAAGAACCCGTCCATGTCACAGTCCCTGCCAGCACGACAATGAACGCTTCATCAGCCGGCAGTGATTATCATTTTCAACTCTGAACCCGAGCCCGCTCCCTCACCCGACCTCTATTGAAACCATATGCCTCAACCTGAAACATCTTCCTCTCAACATCATTCTTGTATGACCCTCCTGCACATGAAAGAGACCGGCTTCGTAAGAAAAATACCACTGAGCTAGTGATTTTATTACATCTCCTACTCCGGGAGCCCCCTCGCTCCCATAATACCCCTCATTCCCGTTCGTTTCACATCCATCAATTTGTCCGCCGGGTCTATGGCATGGGACACAATGAACCATGAAGGATGAAGGCTTTCATGTCGACATACTCCTTGCCCATACTCCTTGTCGGCAGCTTTCGTAGGTCTTTCGTTTTTGGTGACTTGGGGCCCAGTAAATTTGACGTACAGTAGCCTGTTTTTTATTTTTATTTTTTATTTTTTATTTTGAAGTCTGTTTACGTCTATGGAGCCATAGGCTATGAGACGATCCCTCCTTCCTTAGGACAAACCCATACTCCACCTCCTCCATACTCCTTGGCTGTTAGGAAATCTTTGAGGGAGGCAGGATTCGAACCGACGAACGTAATTGCATTAACCAGGATGGCTTCCAACTACACCATCCACTTAACCCCCCCTGTTTTTTTGGTTACCGAGGGTGTAACCAGAGCCACGTCTTTTCCCACTCTCCTTCGCCCAAACTGGGTTGTGTTGCACATGAAAACTGAACTGTAATATTTCAAGTATGAGGTTTACAAAGTGCATAGTATCATTTTCATCACTTTTCAACATTGTCATCATCACACAAACATCATCCAAATTTTACTTTTATTCTTTTCCAAAGTAGTGGTGTCACGTGTCTTCCCTAAAGGGTGGATAGTTGAGGGGACTTCTGATACGCCAGAATATGTTTCTGATATGTATTTCTTTGATTCGGGAGGCCATAAACTCAATTATGTGCCTGTCGTGATGAAACTACCTTCTAGGCCTCAAGCATTGAATTTAGAATGATTTGAAAGAGTCTTATGAGAATATTCTCAGGGTAACGGGAAGCTTTGGTATTCGAATTTGAGTGCTTTGTAGGACCTGACGAGCCTAGCGTTTTCGTTATGTGCGGTAGGAACGGCAAACGTGCACGTGACCGAAATTTGGAGAAATGCCCAATAAACGAATTCTGTATATAAGCTGTTATTTGCTCTTAGGTTTCAAACTATAAGTTATTGTATGTATAAAAACAGCAGAGAGAAACATAATCAGGTTATGCAAAATAAGTCCTGGAACAAAATCGCACAATAATATGAAATCACGATTCAGTGATTCAGTGTTTGATAGATATTTTCGCTCAGAGATTTATCGGATGCACATCCCAAACTCTTCGTAGATTCATTCTTGGTTTGAGGGAAATTCTTTTATATCATGACCTTCGGGGCTCCGTAATCATTCAAAGCCGTTGCGGGTGGCTATACCTGAATGGCCTGGATTCCGCAATTGCCCAGGCCGCTACAAATCTAAATCTTTTTTGCACTTGCCTCAACATCACGGTACGCAATGTATTGCACACAACCACCATGCGACATCACAGTTCTCACCATAGCTTTGCTTGACCAATGTCAGTTGCAGAAGATAATAGCGGGATAGATCTGGACCAGTTTCATTCCCTAGGTTCTGCTCCATTTTGAAGTAATTCCCCAAATTTAATACAAGTACCGCATCCACTGGCGGACAAGACTCCTTGTCAGCTTAGAGACATAGGTCGAGCTTATGCAGTAAGTGATATCGGAATCAGTTTGCGCGGGATACTTTTTCAAAAAAATGGAGTCTTGTAGATCAGTTTGCGCGGTAGGTATCATCCACCTATCTTTCGCGCTCGGATACCCAGTGCACTTTTTCCCAAAAAAATGGACCGTTGCAGCGTGCTCCGTATCACTTACTGCATAAGCTCGACATATGTCTCTAAACTGACAAGGAGTCTTGTTCGCCAGTGGATGCGGTACTGTACATAATTAGCTAACCGGGACGAGGTTCGCAGCATACAACTTGAAGGTCCCAACAGGTGATTTACCAGCAATTAAGCTGTGGTGGAAGGCATTAAATGAATATGAGCTTTACAATGATGCACTGTTATTTTTGCTGGCGAAATAATAATGAGAAACAAACGGATGTTATAGCACATGTTCATGATGTGTAACTTCTTGCAGGAAAGAACATAATCTTTGCTAATGGAATTACTCCCAATGAGTTTTAATCTGCTTGTATTGTATTTATACTAATATTCTGTATAGGTTGTTGAGCTTTTGCAGTCAGCATATACGCAATAAAGCAAGTCAAAGACGCGGTTCACTACAACCAATAGTTGTAAGCGATATGCAAGCTGATCCAATGCATTTTACATATTCGAGATCATTTTAGCAAGTATTCCTGTTCTTATTACTGCTCAATGGGCATAAGCCATGTACTAATTCAGCACGGGGATTGAGCAAGGGGAGGTTTTCTTATGTATCTATATCTTATGTATGTATGATAGAATAGACTCGATTTCCTCTCGATTACCTCTCAATTTGCTTTCATATATATGTATGTTCTGGGCCCCTCGCGCGCAGCGAATGTCTCCCGCGGGTGGCATACCTACTATATATGCCCCTCGCGGGCAATTCATTTAATACTGTATTTGGTACATGTCGCACTTGAATAGTACCTAACTAGAGCTATTGAATGAGTTCACGTTGTTCTAATTGAATGCGCCATGAGCCTGATGGACAATATAAATGGATCTGTCATATGAAAGATCATTTATAGTAAGTGGTGTTATCATACTAGTATTATTAGTCGGAATCTGTTACATCTGCGATGACATTGTGGATTCAGCTTTATGGCCACCTGAAATTCACAATGGTGGACAATTCAAGGGAGCAATTTTTTTTCTTTTGAGTCTATACGTCTGTGGAGTCTAAGGCTATGAGACGGTTCCGTTCCCTCATCTTACAAGATCCGGTACACCCACGGAACAACGAGCTGACGAGCTGCATAAACGTCCTACCTTCCAAGCCAAATAAATAACAGAAATAACCCCTACCTACTTCCTCCGCCACGCCCATTGCCAGCCGTCGCCCCTATCATGAAAATGTCTTCTGCCGCCACGCCCCTACCGGCTCTCCCCCGAACACAAAAGAAACCCAAATCAAGGGAGCAGATAAGGATTTATTCTGAGCTTGGGTTATTAAGATTAAACATGGTATACCTGGCACACCTGAAGTCCAAGGGCTTGTTGAGCAAGTCAATGGATTTGTACAATCTTATCTTGCTAAATGGAAAGATGAGTGGGCCAATCCAGCATGGAATACAGCACTTCCGAATATTGCATTAGGTATCAATACTTTTCAACTCTCAAACTCCCTATGACATTGTCTTTGGCGGACCTAATCCACACCAAGCACACATTCCATTTGAGGAGTGGGAAACTGCTGAACTTGACCAAGAGGGGGAATCCGAAAAAAAAATACCTCTAGTGACAAATATCTAAATGAACAATGGAATTAAGACGAGGACGATGAGTTGTTTATTGCCAATTTTATTCCCTTGGTCTTAGACCAAATCGAAGCTGGTTCTAAACTTAGAAATAGGTGAATGCTGCTTTACAGCATCGTTGACAAGTTGTTCAAGATTGAAAGCAGAACATTATAATAAACGTCATACAGTCCATTTTTTTGTAGTGGGCGATATGGTTAGTATGGAATTCCAAGAGAAGACCGGGCCACAATCGACAATAAAAGGCCTATTGTATGAAAAAGATATTGCAAACCACAGCCTGAATGCTACCAATTGTTAACTAAGATGGTTTACGTGTTAACCTTGATCCAACCAAAGACTCCAAACCAGCAACTGACCTTATGGGCCTAGAAGCTGAAATTGCAGAAACTCCAGCTACTCGGCAATCTACAATCACCTTATTTAATGCTGCTCGGCAGGCATCTACAAAATCCCGGGTTTCTGTGTCATGTATGCAAAATGTCCTGTACCAGTTGTCCCTGCAGATGCTTCAATAAATCAGTTGAAATGCTCAATCTATTGTCATACCAAAGTGTTAGCAGATCATGACTGCGGTACTCTAGACTCTAGCTGAACGGACACAAATTGGACTACTGGATGATAACCCAAGTTACCCAATTGATTTGGAGAATGACCGATCAATCCTGAGCTAGATACATTTTCCAGGCCAGCTTTTGGCCGATACCACCTGCATCGGGAACGCTAATAGCATAGTTAATACATTTAATATAGCTCTAGTTAGGTACTTATATCTTATTGATTCAAGTGCGTTATGTACCAAATGCGAACCGCGTGTTGCAGTCGGGCGGACGAGGCAGTGCAGAAGGTAGCAAGGGAATTGCACCTCCCATGGGGCAGTGCAGAAGGTAGCAAGGGAATTGCACCTCCCATGGCCACTGGAGGACTCTAAGCACGAGAAGCTCTTGCTCAGAAAGAAGAGAAGGAGGAGACAAGGATGTACAGTGGGTCAAATGGGGGGGCATAATCATGGATGACAAAGAGCATTGGAACTTGGAAGAGCTGGATCGAAAAGGCTGCATCAGGAAAGAATTTCGTGATGTGGGGCAGCTGAACGGCCTGGGTACCTCCAACTGGGGCATAAGTGCGAACAGCTGGAGGGCAGCCTACACGGGGATGATAAAGGCGATAGCTTTGTGGGGAGCCGAGCTGGGCTGGAGAGGCTGGAGAGACTGGGAAGAGGAGTTTAAGAAGCTCCAATCCAGGCCCTCAAAAAGTACGTGAATGCAACCCACGGCTCCCACAGGGAGCTGGTGAGCCAGATCGCAGGGTTGGAGTCGCCTAGAATGGTCCTGGACGCGGCTCAGGCGAGACTGAGTGGCAAAGATGTTGCGTGACCCTACAGCTTTGGGCGACCTCTGGCTTGGAGATGGAATGACCAGAGCATCCGAGCCGGAGGAGTGGCAGAGGAAGATCGAAGAGGCCAAAAAGACTCTATCATTTACACCGACGGAAGCAAGAGCGAGGGGGAGTGGATGGTGTAGTTGGGAACCATCCTGGTGAATGCAATTGCGTTCGCAGGTTCGAATCCTGCCTCCCTCAAAGATTTTCTAACAGCCAAGGAGCACGGGTTTGTCCTCACGGAGGTTTCCCGTGCTTAGTCAGTGAAGTTCATACTGAGACAGTCCCAAATGGGCCTTGGTAGTGGTGGATTGGGGGTTAGGGTGGCCTGTTGTTCCGTGGGCAAGTGTGGAGGCATACCAAGTCTTCTAAAGATGCGGTAAACGGGGCCGTCTCATAGCCTAAGTCTCCATAGACGTACAGACTTCAAAAAAAAAAAAAAAAAAAAAGCAAGAGCGAGTGGGGCCGGGTAGGATGGGGGTGGTGCTCCTCTGGGAGCAAGGTGAAGGGCATCGGAAGGATAGCCACGGTGTGGGACGGGGAGGTAGTTGGGATCAAGAAAGCCTTAGAGGAGACTGACAAGGAGTGGAAACTTCTAATCCTGTCAGACTCGCAGGCTGTGCTGGCAGCCATCCGGCAGGCTGGGTACGCCTGGGCACGAGCCGAGCCCGGAGGTCGTTGCAACCGCGAAATACCGACGGTACCCGGAGGGTGGAAATCTTCAAAATACGTTGCAGTCCCACCCTTACATCGATTTTTTTTTCTACCTCCATGAGACTTCACGGTCCAGGACCCTTAACTCCCTTAAGAAGTTCTTACAAGATGGCCACATTTATTACGATGGAAAGTAGCCGCAAATTTTACAACTGCAATCGCTCCATTTCCGACATAACCAACCACGCCTACCAACACAAGAGGAGAAAACTGCACAAATCAATGAAATCACCGCTGTATCCCGCTGTGGTTGGAATCCAGAATTTGCTCGCACGCGTCACTACACATTGCAGTCCTATGTATCTCCGATTTCACTGCTGAAAATAGGTGGGATGAGGGTTGAATTTATTCTTTCCTATTTCCATCTCTGTTTAAATCCGTAATAATTCCGTATCCTTCCTATTCTGCCTCTTTCTTATTTTCCATGGCCTACACAGATATGTACAAGTAGTGTACACAGTTTATCAATTCACTCTTGCAATACTCGCGAGCCAGCTCGAGCCCGTATGCGAGCCGGCTCGAGCCCAGGCGTAACAGTCTGGGCAAAGCCAGGACGGCCGACCTGAGGGAGGTCGGCGTGCTCGTCAAGCAAAGGCAGAGGACGGCTGGTGAAGGAGCGGTTAGACTGGGCTGGGTCAAGGCTCATGTATGATGTCGGCATAGAAGGCAATGAGCTGGCCGACTCCCTGGCAAAGAGCGGAGCGGAGACAGAATACCCTGAGCACCCCCTAATTACCGAGGCAGGGTTCAAGCAGGAGTGGAAGCGGATACGGGGGGAGGAAGGAGGGTGGTGGGGTCAGGTAGTAAAATGGGGGAGGAGGGCTCGGGTGTGAACTACGTCCACTGCCGCACAGGGAAGGGCAACCTTCAGTCCTGGCGTGCGAAGCTAGATGATACGGTTGACCCTACGTGCCGCACGTGCAGACGTTATTAGGAGACAGGTAGGCATATAGCCTTGGTGTGTCCACGAGGGGAAGAGATAGGAAGGCTCAAGAAGGTGGAGGAAGGGGGGAAAGACACCGTTATTGATCTGGTGGAGACTTTCTTGAAGTTTCTTCTCAACCTTGACCTGGAGTGAGCAGGGGGCTCGTTGGGGGGAGAGGGCCGGAGCGAGGCGTGGCGGTGGAGGTTTGATCTATTTTAATTGATGGGGGGAGGCCGGATAGCGGGCGTGGCGGAGGAGATAGGGGTGCTTTTCTTTGGCTCGGGAGGCTGGGCGTTTATGCAGCCCGTTGTTCCGTGGGTGTACCGAGTCTTTTATGATGAGGGAACGGGACCGTCTCATAGCCTTAGGCTTCAAAGACGTATAGACTTCAAAATAAAAAAATAAATGTAACAAATGTAGTCATTAAATAAATTGCCCGCGAGGGGTACAGTAGGTATGCCGCCTGCGGGCGACCCAGAACATATATGCCATTCCGGAACGGCCCTGAACATATATATGATATTGGATGCCACTGGAAATATCGATCTATAAGCAGGTCGATGAATCAGGGACAGGCCGACTAGGCATTTAAATTGTCGTACACTCATGCTAAAGCTCCTTTACCTCACAGTGGTACATCTCTTGAGATTCTGTATGAACGCCTGCTCATAGGATTACATTCGGCTAGACTTATTCCTCTTCCGATGCAAGAGTGAATAGCAAGCGTAGGCATATGGGTTGCTAGGCGCTAACCCTGGGGTGGATTAACGAGTGTGATGTGGTAGAGTGCCAACCAGACTATGTGGTAGAGGTGTGTATATTCTATCTACCTGCATAACAGCAACTATATCGTCCCAGAGGACCTATTACTAAGCTAGCTAGCGTATGATCTACTAAGATCCTAGAGATAAGACCACAACGAGTGCACATTGAGCAAGTTTACCACTGTATGTATTACATATCAAAACTCTGGGATCCCCATACATGCGACCGAAGTTTTTGGCTTACTTACATATAATTCAATCTGTGCATCTCTATAGGAAAATACTAAGATCAGATTGATTCATTGTGTGGTTAGGGAGCCAAATTTGGCATGGAGATGGGGGCAGTCAGGCGTGGAATGAAGTCAAAGGCATATGCATAAATGATGAGGGGAGTCTGCAGGGATGTGATATCTTGGGCATGGTAGTTTTAAGAGGGGATGCGTTAGGACTCCTCCCCAGATCCATTTCTCCCTTCGATATGACAAATGTACCACTGGGTCTCCATTGCCATGCTTGCTTTTAACAGGAGAATATTTTTATGGAACCAGACTACTAACATACATAGAGACGAAAGATTCAGATCAGTACTATTAAAATAATCATCTACCGTGTAAAACGGGTTGCTCCTGAAGATGACTAAGCAATACAGTTGATACTTGCAATTGATGATAATTTATACCCAAATTTTTTGGGTTTTTGCGACTTCTGATGCTCCGGCCTGATTTGTTAATATAGGTAAGAATTTACCAGACGTTTGACCCCTATATTCAGAAGGTTCGAAGACCAGAACTGTTTTGTAACTCGCTGAATATATACACACTGTTCATTACTCCGGTATATGTATCACGAGCATAGGCCTAGCGGAAGTAAACACACCAAGCTATCTCTTTGCAATTCTTGCAGAAACTGTGCCTTGTATTTCAACAAAAATTCACTTCTACTTATAGCAAGGTAGCTCAGAAATTTGACACCTCTACACGGCAAATTGGAGAATCCTAAGCAACCGGGGAGCGGAATTAATATTCGTTTAAACCCTCCTTGGTATAGCAACAATTGCAATAACAGGACGGCCAGTGATTGCATAAGGGGGATTGGCCAAGTAGAGATCTAGCATTCAAAATATTAGTCTCAGGGGTGTTATTCATGAGGATGAATATTTTCCACAACATACCTCCCCCACTGAAAATTGACCCTTGCTTCCCTTTATTCTGCATGCTACAATTCCTCTTATTGACCCAGAAGTTTGCACCATTGCATTTCACATCGGCGGCGCATTTATTCTAATGCCCAACATTAGTCCCGTATCAGATTTCTACACTGAATAAATGAACTGACCAAGCAGGAATCGAATGTGTCACTGCCTGCGGGCACAGTATTGGTTGCAAGCATGAACAGCGATTGCGCAGCTTGCCATGGTGGAACCCATTCCTTGACAAAGTGGTCACAGAAAACCCTGAAATTGACACCATTGCGGTTGATCCATTGGAGGTGGGAGCCAGGGCAGCTAATGGTTGGAACGGGAGCGGGAGGTGTTGTCTGTGTCGTACAGATACCAGAGCTCGCACCAGCTAGATGGCATTGCAATCAGTACCTTCGGCATGCGACGGGTAACAAAATTGGTATCAATCAAACTCACCGCTCCATTGGAAGACCTGAGCCGGGTCGCAACACCCAGCTTCGTTAACACTTGCATCGACTTTTAGAACTTGACCAGGTGGGCAGCAGATTTTGGCACCAGTCTTCGGATGGTTATATCTGAACGGCCCTGACCGTCAATATATGTCTAGGTGGGAAAGCAACTTGTTCTTTCGCTTGTAATTTGGGAGAACTAAAAGTAAAGTGCCAGGGATCACTCACTCGGTTCCCAAGCAGACTGGATGTGGAGCATATTAGTGATGCTTCGACATTCAAGAGCAGAATTTGGTTAGACTTAGAACATACCAGTTATGGGAGGAGTCACACAGTTTCCGTTGAAGGCTCCAGTGGCGTCATATTGTGGGACATATTGTGGTCCAAAATTGGTACGGCAGAAATCCTGAAGGTATCCAGAAAAAATTAACTATGTTTTTCCCCAATTTCAAGCATCCACAATTAACCTCCCTGAAGCTTACCTCAGGTGTACTTTGCGCTGATGCAAATTCTAAAAGGCTAGTAATTGAGAGAAGGTACAGGAACAGTCGAGAGGACATTTTGATCCGAAATTGTAGGTGAAATACCAGCGTTAACACCGGGAGGGGTGGAAAGACAGTAGGTATATATACGAAAGAGTTGTTAAAGGCATTACCTGAACTTCTTGTACCGCATGGCGTCACTACTAAGGTGTCACACTGTAGACCCTTGGGGAGCTTATGGCCACCATACAACTGATGCACACGGCATATGCTTAGTGAGGCAGCTTGGGGAAGCTGAAATCTTAGTGGAGTTCACAATTCAACAGATCTAACTAGGTGAACGCTGTGATCTGATTTTTCACGCGTTGAGAGCGTATTTTGGATAAAACAACGCTGGTTTTGCCAACTCAATGGAGTAGGGATAATTGTGAATTACGATATGACTGAATCGCAGAGTAAATGCAATCTCCGAACTTTTGTCTTAGCTCACGGCTATGTAGGATGGGAAGAAAAAAGGAAGTACCATACTTGCTTCATTGGGCCGATATCCCAGGCTAGACGCTTGTGATTCGTATTCACTGTCTGTTGGATTTCAAAAATATACTATATACGAAAATGTTACACGAAATATGGCGTTCAAGAAGGGTCCATATGCGGTAGATCCGGAGTATAGGCGGAAACATAGCCTTTCTTAGACAACGCCCCGCATTTACGAATGTGAGTACTCCACATACAAATTATTCCCCTCCATTGGCTGATCTTAGTGAAGAACTGTACAGGTCCACTCCTTCTTATTATTACTTTTCATTAGGAGATCTCATTGTACAAGGATAGGTGACCTAGGTCCGCTTGCGCATACTGTACATATTGTCTTAGATTCATCCAAAAAGAAAAAGCACTCACCTTTTTATTTTAAAAAAATCTCTCATTAGTGCATTCCGCACATTTTTATCGGAATCAGTATAGTGGATCCTACTTCGTTACGGCTGTATAATCTCGAGAAGGGGATAGGAGCTGGCGGCGGAGGTGATGGGTTTATGTAGTTAAACCTCCGAAGAAAGGGGAGTCTTCGGACCCCGTCATGATCTTAGGTCGATTGCGGGTATAGAAGAAAAAAAAAAAAAATTCGTTATGGCCTGATGTATAATCTCGGTTCTTGAAGTATAGAATATGGTACCGGAATTACGCCTGTTGGGCTGCCAGACCACTATAGATGTGATAGTATATGCCCTATCTCGATACAATACTGATAACCAAGCCGAAGACATGCTACCAACTTTCACTAACCGAACCACTTCGAGCCGACAAGCAGCAGTGAATAAACGCTTTGACCGAAGATTATATATTGTAGGATGTAAATTTCTACCGTGCACGAGCAAACGGTCAATCCAGACGCAAATGTATATATTCAAAGGCCATTGTCACAACCTTAATTCATCTTCTATAGACATACTAGAGGGTTGCAGCAAGATAGACTTGTGAGGGTCGGAGTAAAACAATCCGCATATATTAGACAACCATATAGCCCTTCAGGCATGGACATAGCTCCATGTCACCTAACTCCGCTTCTTTACTGGAATCGCAACCACGGCCTTACCCGGCAATTGAGACCCTGATGGCTCGAATTCCCATTCTGAAGCATGCACACAGCCACTAGCCTGACCGTCATCAAAGAAATTGACCCCATGACAATCCGGGTTCGCAGCTGAAGGAAGATGTCAGTATGCCCCAGTGTGTAAGTAAATACAAGGCTCCAACTTACAGCAGTCTTTCATGCAATCCTCAATGTCCGGGGCATCAGTGGCATCCGATGCCTCAATGGTGCTTGCAAATGACTTGGTGCAGAAGAGTTGGTACTCAATGCCATCAATGATTACCCGCTTTCCTTCTGCATCTGGACATTCTTTGGGGATGGTAACTGGGGGTACCGCGACTTCAATGAGATGCGCACTATAGTACGGGTCAGGTGTCACTGGAACGGGTTGATTCCCGTGGGTGCGGAGGTAGCAAGTTTGGGTGACTGGCTCGTAGATAGCGCGGACGCAGTTGCCAATTCCAGCGCAGCGGTTAATACAAGTTGACCAATCGGGAGCTGGGGCAGAGCCAAGGTCATTGTCTCCATGGTTGACTACGAAATACAGTCAAATTAGTCCTCATGTTCTCGGGTTTTCTGGGGTGATTGCATACTGAGGTTGCAGTAAAGTTTGAACTGCTTTCCATTGGAAGCAGTGAATGTCGCGCCGTGTCCGCTCGGGCAGGTTGCTGGAGGGGGTGCCCTGCAAAACTTTTAGTTCCTGAATTGACCAGAATGTATATATTTTCATGTGGGCAATTACTTGCAGGAACAATCACAAGAAAAGTCATGACTAGCTGCACAACAACCCCCTGACCCAGTGATAGAGTCAACCTTGAAAACGCCTCCTGGAACGCCTGCAGGATTAGGGGTAGATTAGTCGCTGAATAGGAGGAACAAAGTGCAGGTCGAAGTCTTTCTCTATTGAGGAATAGGGAATGGGATAATACATACAGCATCCGCCTTGTCCAGAAGTGGTATCTATGGAGTAGGCCTGCCCCGCAGCACAGCAGCCTCCTTTGCCAGTAGCTCCATCTACCATGAAAACCTTACCAGCATCACAACATTCAGCTTTATTAGTAGCCCTGTCAACGCTCAGAGTTTGCGCTGGTGGACAGCATCTCTCAAGACCTGACGCCGCATCTGACATGTATTGTAAACCAGCTGGGCAACAGCCAGCTTTCGTTCCGGAGACTTCAACGGAGAGAATATCAGGAATCTCACAGCATACTCCAGAGTTAGTTTTAGGATTTGTAAAAAGCTTTGTTCCCACAGGGCAGCAAGCTTCAACATTTGTCGCAGTGTCAAGCATCCATCTTCTGTCAAGTGCGCAACACCCTCCGTTTCCTGCACTGGCATCGAATGTCCATCCTTGGTTCGAGGGGCAGCAACCACCCCGATTTGACAGATTATCGAAGCTGTAGACATTTGGAGAAACGCAACAGCCACCTTCTTGCGGGAATCGCGAGTCCGTGGAGTATGTTCCCTACAGAGTTGTAATATTGTGAGTTTCCCAGCCGACACACTCCCGGTAAAGGGTACCGTCACATACCTTGTCTCTCCCACAACAGCCATCCGCTCCCGTTTTAGCGTCCTTGATAGCATCTCGTTAGTGCATTCCACCACTAAAATACTTTGCCAGCGGACATCTCACCGTAAAAGGGCCCCAATAGCATTTCCACTGAGGCGGTGCTTCACATTGTCCAGTGGGCTCTAGATTTTATACAATTAGTTATCCAGAATCATGTGCATGTCAAAATTCAAATCAATAGACATACTTCCATTGACATCGAATGTCATTCGGAATTGTTGTCCGGCCTCTGGTTAACGGTTAGCCTCCGATCACATCACCAAGGAACAACGATTTCTCGGTGATACTTACTTTCCATACAAACTGCGTCCCATTTTGCCCGCTCTGATGGTGTCGGATCAAGAGCGAGTGCTGCAGTAATGAGCGTGAAAGCTGCAAAGATTCTGTTTCTGACGACCATGATGAAGGTAGAGAGGTGGTGTTTGAGGAAAAATTCGAACTGAAAAGGCAAATGGTGGATGAGCGTCAGAGGGGTCACTTAAAAACCGACTACCATGGCAGCACTCTAGCAATTACAATCTGTACCCCCGCCATTTGTTAGAAATCTATTTTCAACTACAACAGCAAAGCTGGACTCCACTCAGCTGGTGCTAAAGCTCCAGGGCCAGAGATCTAAATCTTCCCGATACGCTTATCACAAGACTTGTCTCACAATCCACAATTTTTGCTTCCGGTGGGACATCTTGCATCATCATACAGGATCTTCAGCCTTTTCAGGAACATACCTTCATCCCGATGCAGGATATATGGCCATTTCCTGCAGGCCTCCATTTAAATCACAGTGGCTGATCCCTAAATCAGGAAATACTTCCGCTAGCCTAGGGATACTCAACTTTGTGATCGACTACCCATAACGGAATTCGAAGTAATATGCTACCTTCTCTATAAGTATTCCTTGAAAAGGTTGCAGAAAGAGGAGAGGCTGGGATGCAAGACAGTTCAGTAGATCGTGAATTCCGAATGTACAGTATATTGCACAAGCATATATAAGCTCGTATTACTCTATCCTAAGACAATGATCTCCATGCAATGCTGTAGAGTACAGCAAGCTCGCAAATTTTGTACGGCTGCAAGTTTGAGAATTGAATAAAGTTGTGTAACCAAGCAGGGCTCGGCTGCAGTGCCGTTAAATGCTTAATGCGGCAAAGGCGTAATTGCATGCCCGTGTTCGCACGTGCCGTATTCTGAGACATATACCCTGGTTATGTATGTTAGACAATGGTCTGCATCGGAGCGTTACAGTTACAATAAGATCGCGGGGTGCCTAGGTAAGTAGTTACCGATGGAGGAAAGTACTCTAAATTATACGACGGTGAAACATGTTAAGCACATGCGCACACGCCCCACCATATACCGAGTGCGTCAATTGCAATAAGATCGGCATTAGATGACCTGGCTGAGTTTGGCAGCATGGCGAATGTGGAATTTGATTGAAAATGAGTAGGAAATTGAGACCGCTCTCCCCGCCCTGAGTCAGCCCTCCTTCTAGCTCTGATTTCATAGCACTGAATCGCGGTCAAGCCGGGGCTCTTTTGTACCTAGCTTTATTCTCTGTATGGCTATGTCGATTACTAACTTCCTGTCTATACTTCTAGTCTGTAGTTGCTACTTAAACCCACCAAATACCCATTGTGCCCTCCTCGTAAGCAGTGGAAGCCTATTTGATACACGTTCCATAAGGATCAAACATCAGTTATTTTTCACAATGAGCAGAATGGAGCCAACGTCTGTCTTCTTGCAGCTTCTTTTTTTTGTTACAGTCACATTATTCGCAGCACAGGCCGAAGCCGTGGATGGGCAGGTGAGGCCAAAGGTATACGCCTGTCCTAGGGACGATGGAATCAAACATACATCGTAAGTTCTTTATAGCGTCTCAGGGCTATGTCTCTATATATGAACTAATGAACCTCAGTCCAAACGGAGTCACTTTCCAGCTACTCTGTGGCCGCGGGACTACAGTGAGTATCATGCAAGCTCTCTGATTTTTTATCCAAATTTCTGACACCAACGCAAGGCAAACCGCATAGACGATACAAAGAAATTCTCACAGGCTGCCTGTGCTGACTTTTGCTCAGAACATCCAGAGTGTCAGTCGGCGGACTGGAACACAGACACGAAGAACTGTGCACGTTTTAGCGAGGTGAGTTTAGCATTCCATTACCTTGCCCCTAATAGGTGTCAGGCTGACAGTGAATCTGCAAATAGTATATTCCAGTGAGTTAAGACCAATAAAGCAGCTGAATACCAAGGGCTCTTCCGAGCTCTCATAGCCATGGATCTATGACTAACCTTGTTTCCCGCAATTCCAGACTGTCCCTAATGTAAGTTTGCCTTCAATCACCACGTACCTATTTTGAACCAGGCTGATATATTTCCCAGGCCGGTGTCAACACATGGTAAGTCTTTTCCGCAGCCCAGGAATAATGAGCACCGCAGATAACCAAGCCTAGGTTTCCCCTTGAGAAGCGTGAAAAACCATCAGAGAAACCTGACCCAACACCTCTCGACCCGCCAAACTGCCCAAAGAGTCCTGACATGATTGTAGAAGCTAAGAACTCCGCGAAGTGCCCTGAGAGTCAGTCGTGCACCAAAACCCAAGGTTATCAGGGAGCGCTGGGCTAACATAGCAGAATAGATAACGGTCAAGTTTACGTCACAAACGAGGGCTCTTACTTCAAGCTCAAATGTGATCATCAAAATTGGGACACGGTGATCACTAGCACAAGAGCAGTCGACCTCCAGGAGTGTATTGAGCTGTGTGGATTAACAATGGGTTGCGAGAGGTATGTTTTGCCTGGGTTGAACTGAACATGGATTAGATATCGAAAAAGATTGCTAAACCGCCGCTGTACGTGAAGTGTTGCCTTTTACAACTATCAGTGTGACCTTTACCCAACCGGGGAAACCAATCTTGTTATGTGCGCTGGGGCTGGTAAACATGACTATTTCTACATGCTAGAGGTGATAGCAATGCTAATACATATAGGAACTCCCGCACATCACGATGCCGCATTCCGTGTTGACCCCCCGGCCTATGACGTCAAAGACGAGATTACCATCAAATGCTCTACCACTTGCCCCGGCGCTCATGGCCAGACCTTTGAAGCAAATGGCGTTGTATGTCACTATGTTCTTGAATTTACCTAGATTTATCCAGTCCCTACCGTAATTTACTGACTGATTTTCTCAGCAATTCCGTATGAGTTGCTGCAAACGTCATGGTGTTGTCACTTTTGCCTCCGAACAAATGCCATCTTTCACTGAATGTATGAAGACTTGTGCCATGATTACATCTTGTGCTTCAGTCGATTACCACGAGAGAACCGGTATGTGCTACTACGGGAAGCATTTTGGTGAGCCGACAGTGCAGGTCGCGGGTTGGGCGTCCGCTTATTCGATTGGGTGCGCGGGGGCGTGTAAGAAAGATGGTGGCTGCTGTGGTAGCACTCAGGGTGGACAACCAGTACCGAGGTCGGAGCTTTGAGGGGGTATTCTTTCTGCAGACTTAATATGGAATATCATGGGATATCATAGCATATGGTAGGACTCTTGTGTAGATGGAGAATTTTCTTTGAATTCCTTACAAATATCTTTCTTCGTATTTTAAACAAATTCAATTATATCTGGTATCATAACAATACCCCAACAAGCTAGATTGAGTGCATCCTTTTCAGGTGCCCATGTTAATAGTTTGAGACCATATTATTGATATAGATGTATAGATGTATTGATATGAATAGATTTAAGTGCGCATACCGAAGAATATTATGTAAAAGGATGTGATAGTATTGGCCCGCATGCTCCGGCGAGTTAAAAATCTCTACATAGGATGCCAACCAGACTAGTAGTCCACCACAATAGATCGAGGTCGCGACCATATATCTAGAGTTCAATCTTTTTTTTTTTTCACGAACCCGTTGCCGCAAATGGGAGCTGGTATATATAAACCACTACCTACCCTAAAGCCGTCTTGTATCGCTTTAATTTCAGAGTTGATTACCAGAAACCTTTACCAGCTGCGCGGCAATGGGGAGAGTAACAGGCGTCTAAGCCTGGTTTGTGAAATACGCCACTATAGTAATGCAGGTACCTTATAAGCCAGTTACATCATGCTTTACAACTTGGAGTGCTTTTGAAGGAGTCCCGTATTATATATCCAGCATCAAGTGTAGGTGTAAAGTACACAGAGGATTGAGGGGGAAAATAACGCGTCGCCACGCATGAAAATAAGCTTTTCCTAATTGGTCGTTGGATAATCTCCATTACCCAACCTAGCTAGCTATCTTATGACTACCCAATTCGGTACTTAAAACATGCCACAGAAAAGCTCAGATGAACATGACTACTGATGGCTGTGGCGCAGTAGATCGTAGAGCAACAACTTTGACCTTACTTTTCTCAAGAATCCAGAAAAGTGGAGATACCTTTAGGTCCGATCTATCAAGATTTTTGAGCTCACCAATAATAGATAAACATAAAAGAGTGGCCAACAGCGACAGCGTTTGCTCTGTCGTCGCAACCAACATTTAATTCAGCAGGGGGGTCTTATTTCTGAGTTTTTGCGGTAAGCACTTAACTTATTACATACGGCGCCCACCAAGGGTCTACAGCAAGGTGTAAGTAGATCACTCTTTCTTTTAGCCTTTTGCCTAAATGTTAACAATAGTGCTACCTAGAGCGCGATCAAATATGTATCCCTGAGCATAATTTTCGCAGTGCTGAATTTCGTCTCCCAGAAAGGATGCTGTAGAGTACGGTGTATGTTCTATAGTTGCCTTTAGTCAAGGTACTGCCCGCGCAATATTGTCGCATGGTTTAGTGTAGAGAATTGTTATCGGGCAACCACAGATTTCACGCCGTGCTCGTTGACAGGGCCCCTGCAGTCCCCTTCCTTCCAACATGACTAACTATCATCTTATACGAATATTTTGCTACAGACCCGCCTATAGCTTCACATGTACAATACCGTATTAATTCGCAAGTAAGAATGCTGTCTTAATTACAAATGGGCGGTCGGAGGGGCCTTGAATTTACTGTCTTATAAAAGAATTTCCGGAAAGACGCCGACAGTGCAAAATTGATATCTAGTTACACAATCTCCTCCCTAAGCGTATTGAACAGCCTCTTCTTCAGTAATATAGTCTCCCTGTGCCAACCAGACTAAGTCACCCTGCTCATCATCACTTCCATCCGCCTCCCTCTCATCATCTAAAATCTCAAGGTCGGAACCTTCATATTCTCTGTCTGTTAGCAGGTCGGGTTAGTCTTCATTTTTTTTTTTCTTAAATATTCATTACTCCTATGCGGTCCCGTTAGGCCATGAGAAGGGGTTGGTCTTCAGAGGAGGTAGTTGCCAGTTTGAATTCCTGGGTGTATTGATGACATCAGACTGGAGTATTCAAAGCTGCTGCATCCTTTCCAGCCTCACGTAACTAATGCATTGAAGTGTACAATATCTTGGGCCCATCGATAGGGGTAAAATCTGTGCCGCCTGCCAGAGTTCTGCAGTTGCAAAACAGAGGTTTTTGGCTTGTTGTTTTTGCATTGGGTCCATCACGGGGCACTAGAGGAATTGACATTGAACAAGTGAGGTTGGTGATGAGTGTAGGAAACCGGCTGCGTCAGTCAACGTCAAGATTGCCACACTACTGTCCTATAAAATTTGCTGTCTAAAACACGATTCGGATATCTCGGCCAAGATCAGGCGGTTAGCACCCTGTCTTATACACTAATACTGTCGTGCCTAGTGATACCTACTGCCTTGCGAATTGATACGGTATATATGTACTTCGCGACTGCCGCCCGCGGGGCGCTCCGAATAGGGGATACATATAATATAGATCGGATCGGGCGCTGACCGAAACCTGTAACGGCGAGGTTATAACGTGGACTATGGGTATGACTGCAGGGAGCGCCGTGGACAATGACAAGGACGATGACAATGAGGAACGTATGTATTCAGAGTAGATACAGGGCGTTGTGTGAGGAGGGAATACAAGAGGTAGCATCGGAGGTCCTTTATAGGAATCCCCGCGAGGTTCCAACATCCTTGAGCGCACAATATTACTAAGCGCCATGATACAGTCAGCCTATACTTGGTGAGCCGTGACAAAACCCTGGGATGGAGAGGCGCAGTGCCCGGGCAGTGCCTTTTCAACAAGAGGCTCGAGTTCGCTTTTGCGTTTTAAGCTTGCCGTTTTAGATGAATCAAGATATATACATACGTACCTATTGCTTACGAGCGATTATATACGGCTCCATTCTCGTTGCCAGCTTATGTGTTCATACCAGTAAAGTAGAGTAAAGTAGCATCCATCTAACTAACTTTCCAAACTCGTGCTAGTATCATTAGAACGCAGGCTGCAAGTACATCCACAGTGCCCTATGTTTTTGAACTAGAACGCTTCATTATGTGTAAATGGTTGAATTGTACCATACTGGAAATGTTAAAATTGGAACGCAGGCTGCAAGTACATCCACATTGCCCTACGTTTTTGAACTAGAACGCTTCAAATTGTACCATACAGGAAATGTTAAAATTGCTCTTAGATATACATGTAACGGCTCATGCTTGACTATATACCGTATTTGAAGGGAGCCACGCCACACACGGCACCCTTAATAGCTAATATAACAGTAAACCTCCATCCCTACAGCTCCCGAGTGCTACCTAGCATTATAAACCATATACGGAGTATATATACCGAAATAGCTTTTTCCAGTGTGGAGATGTGATGTTTACAAGCACTATGAGTATTACGAGTTCGAAAGCTTCCAGGTTGGCTTGGACCGGCAGTAGGTAGCTCCGGTCCAGCTTTGTCCGCCGTAAATGGCAGAGCACTGTATACACACCTCGAGGTCAGAATTTACAATCAATTCCAAAACTCAATGTTGGAGGACTTTGGGAAGGAGGAACTTATGGTACCGCTGGATGCGGGGTTTGAAGTAGTTGGAGTAGTTTTTTTATTTTCTTATTTTTTTATTTTATTTTTTTAATACTCATTACTCCTATTCGGTCCCAGTAGGGGCTGGAGGATCCCCGGTGGCAGAGTGCTCCGTGCTTTCCTTTTTTTTTTAATAAACTCATTACTCGTATAGGGACCATGATGAGCCACCCGGAAACCCGGGTGGATTCAGCGCACCCTGGTTGGCACAACACCCTTCTTTGCCCCTATCCTTGCCCCCAACCAGACTACTAGTCCCTATCTACTACGAGGCTCTGATCGAGACTACCCTATCTAGGCACGAGACTAACCCTATCGTCCACTACCAAGGACCATTTGGTTTAATACAGATGAACTTCCCTGACTAAGCACGGGGAACCTCCTTAGGACAAACCCTCCTTGCCTGTTAAGGAAATCCTTTTGAGGGAGGCTGGCTGTGGAGGGTGTTGTGCCAACCAGACTCGAGGCAGGATTCGAACCTACGAACGCAATTGCATTCACCAGGATGGTTCCCAACTACACCATCCACTCCCCGCTCCTTCCGCCTCCTTCCGTGCTCCTTGGCTGTTAGGAATTCTTTTGATGGATAGTACCCCCCTGTGCCAGCCGCCAGATGATTAGTCAAATTATAAAGCGTCCTGGGCCCTAGGATAAAAGAACTCCTAGATGAAGGGAGGAGGGTTACGCATACGTCTGGACGGCAGGGGCAGAAATAATAAGTCAGCGGCGCCTCAGCAGGCGATCCTGACGTATGGGGCAGAGTTATTTGGACTCCAGCGAACAGCAAGCTCGGCTCGCAGCCCGCAGGGGAGGTATCGAGATGGGTGGTAGGGGCTTGGAGGGGCGGCGAGCAGGGGAGTGTAGTGAGCTAGCAGGAATATCTGAGTTAGAGGAAATGATGTACCAGAAGAGGGTCAAATGGGCAGCCTTCGTACACACTGGAGCTAAAACAGGTGGTGAAACGATGCCATTGAGGAGGAGGTACAGTACATACGACTGTGGTGGATCACCAAGCCGGACCGCGCCGCCTCGGTGGGGTAGGTTTCAGAGACACTTCGATCCCGAGTTTGCAGAGGAATACTCGGACGAAAGCAGGGCAGAGGTGGTGGCGGCGACAGCCACGCAACTTCTACCTGAGAAAATACGCTATAGTGCTGTTGTTTGGAATAGCGTTAGCGTGGGAGGAGACAAGTGTGGTGGATCTTTGACAGTCGGCTGAGTCGGGGCAATTGGACAGCCCTAGACAGGTTGCCGGGCTCACAAAAGAAAATCTTGGTGTGGATTAAGGGACACTCGGTCACGACGACATCAACATCCAAGGACCGAGCGATCGAACGAGCTCGACTACTGGAACAGCCCCGAGGTCGTACACAAGCTTAAACTGATCAGCACGCTCCTGCGAGCAGGCTCATCCGGTTTTCCTGGTCCTTCAACTCATTTTACAGATTCCCCCAGGGGTCAAGTTCGCTGAACTTCTCGCCTTGGAAGCGGGGTCTTTCTCCCTGACTAATATACGTGGCAACCGACCCAACTTAGGTTGATTCGGCCTCCCACTGAGCTCAGGGTCACGTTACTTGGTTTTATAAGAGCGCACACGCGGCTGGCCGGGTTTTCTGCCCCGTTTTTTCGGAGTACGGTCAGCTTCTGTGACGATGGCACCACCCCCAAGGGGTGTCGTTTTTGGCCCCATTAAGGACTGGGGCAAGGGAGGCTGCAAATTGCTTCTCGAACATGATGGCGAGGGAGGTTTGAAGAAAAGAAGACAATATACACTGGAGGATGTGGCAGGCTGGGCGCTGATCCCGGAATTCAGGGAAAAGGGGGAGGAGGCCCTCAACCAAGCCATATTCAACACTGAACACGCCAGGGGGGAGTGGCGAGGCGAGGGGGATTGGTGCATGCATATCTCCCAAGTTGAAAAAGACCTCAGGGAGGAGGAGGAGGTCATCAAGGTCACGGACGGCCCCTCGGCGGAAAGGGCAGTCGAGATACTGAAGAGGTCGATTGCTATCCAGGACGGGACAGTTAACGGACAGCTGGAAGGATACGATGTGGAATACCAGAAGTCAGACGGGGATGATGGTATCCTGGAGAGCATCACGGTCAGGCCGGCCGGAGCCGACAGCGGCACTATATTTGGAATCACGCACCACTGGACTCTGTCCACACCGAGGGGTAGGAAGAGGGGGGGGGTTAGGACGGCACACACGGCAAAGGAGCAGCTGGCAAGATTGGAAATGGAGCTGGAGAACATCTCAGAGGGGGAAGGGGACTCAGATGGAGAGCCCTTAAGAAAACAGAGTGTTGGGAATGGCAAGAAGCGAAGGTTAGAATCCGGAAAGTCACTGCAGGAGCTGGGTGAGGAGTTGGGGATAGAGCTGGTCGAACCAGCAGTACCGAGGAGCTTCAAGGAGATCAGGAGCAATGTGTTTGGAGTTCCTCCTCCGGCTTGGGATTTGGACAGGAATGAGTGGTCGGAGGAAACCCCCCCTCCCTCTCAAGGGAAGAGGCTGGAGGACAGCAGGCACGCAGTCAGAGGCCTATCAGAAGAGGAAGTCACAGGATTAATGGAGGATTTGGTAGAAGGCCAAAGGCCAACCAAGGAGGATACTGATATGGAAGAGGAGACAGAGGGCATGCCAGGGCAGGGGGGGATATGGAAAGCAGTCTTCGAGCTAAGGAGCGAGCTCGAACTCGTCGGAGCCATTAGGGAGAACGCCGAGGTCCTGAGACAGATCGGAGAGTTAAATAGGGAGCATAGGTCTTGGAGATCCAGGAATGACGCCAACCTGGCGAGATGCATCCTAGTGGCTAACGGGGATTGCATAGAGGGAGGATGGTGTATGGATGGGGACAGCAAAGGCAAAGGAGGCTGGAGAAGACTTTCTGAGCTGGTAATTACGGAAGGTATACCAGGCAAGATTAAGGCCGTGGTAGAGGCCGAAAGGCACTGGAGAACAGCCTCGCAAGTCAAGTCAGGCGCACTTACGGGTCTCACGATGGAGCTGAAGGAGGTCAAGGAGCAGCTCGCTCTTCTGGCAGTGGCCATGGGTGTGGGCACAGTAGAGGAAGTGGCACAGGTTAAAAAGACCATCTCCGCTAGGAAGGGAAGGGTGGAAGAGGAAAAGAGGAAGGAGGCCGAGGTTAAAAAGATCGAGGCTAGAAAGAAGGAAGTCGAGGCAGAGAGTAGGAGGGAACAGGCAGCACAGAGGGAGGCGGAAAAGGTGGCAGCTCAGGGAAGGCTGGTCAGGGAGAGTCAACGAAGGGCTTGGGAGGCCTGCGAGGAGACCCTGGCAGGGCTGGCAAGGAAGAACAGGGCCGTATTAGGAGAGGATGAGTTGATTGAGCTAGGGGTCAAAATGAAGGAGGCTAAGGCTATGAAGGAAAGGATCGAGAGGGAAACGAAGCAACCCCTGGAAACCAAGATAGGACGTTCTAGGCAGGTAGTGAACGGCGAAATCCTAAAGACCGTAGAGGTAATAATGGGCCATATGCAGGCAATCGACTCGAAAGGGAAGGCAGAGTTAGAGGCGGCAGTAGGCAAGGTGAACATGCTGCTGAGAACGACCAGGGTCACCCTAGACCGTACAGCATGGGTAGTCACAGCAAGAGCAGGGACGGGGGACTTCGGGGACGAGTCCTATTGGTCAGTGGGGAGGGTAGCACAAGAAGTCGACCCCCTGCAAGTAGCAGGGGAAGTGGGGAGGATGCTTGTCCAAGCCTTCGGACGCAGCGGTGAGATTCTGAACGTATGGGTGGAGGAAGGTACCGCGGTCAGAATGATTGCTCCAGCAGTACCTATGACAGTAGCCCGGGGAAGGAGAGCCTTAGCTGAGAAACTGAGAGATGAGAACAAAGATATGAAGGGGGCAAAAAGGATGCCTAAGGCCTGGGGAGGGGCCAAGATCACGGGCTTTACCTTCGATGCAGCAGACTCAACCGAGGCTATGAGGCTGGTGAAGACAGGGATTATGTGGGATGGTAAGAGAAGAAAAGTAGCAATGTTTGAGCAAGGCAAAGCAGTGCAGGGAGCGGTAAGGAGAGAGACTGCCCTACCTGAAAGGCAATAGGGTACCCGGCACCAGGGCGTCGGGCGTCAAGGCGCTGGATACTATCAAGGCGCTGGGCGTCAAGGCACTGATTTCGGGACAAGAGGAATACAATGTTACAACTGCGGAGGATGGGGGCATATGAGAAGGTACTGCACGTCCACCGGGGGAAGTCTGGAACAGAGCAGTGCAAGAAAGAGAAAGAAGGAGGTGGACGAGGAGGGGTTTGAGCTAATAGGAAGCAGGAAGGTGCGGGCGGCTCCCACTGTCGTAGTGGGGCCGAGCCACCACCACTAACAGTTGTCCGGGTGGGATACCAGAATGTGGGGGGTAGTCACTTGAATACTCACGCATTTCTGGAGTGGTGCAGGGGGGAAGGAGTTGGGGTGGCATTTGTGGGGGAGGCCTGGATAGATAAGGAGGGCAGAGGAAGCCAGGTGCACCCCTCTTTCGTTTTGGGGAGTACAGTAAGGAAGGGATGGAGGGTACTGGTTTATTGGCAGAAAGGCATAGCAGACGATATCAAGGTTGACCTGGAAGAGGACAACCTAGTAGTGGTTAATATTCTGGGTAAGAGGCTAGCAGGAGTTTATGCAAACGGGAAGTGGCATGGCCAAAAATGGGAAGAGTGGCTCTCTGGGGTCAGCCGCAAGCTAGGGGGGGGGGAGCAGGTAGCGGTAGTTGGAGACTGGAATGCTCACAGTCATGTCTGGGACAGCACATGTATTGAGAACTTGAGGGGGCGGATCATGGCGGACTGGATGGTAGGGAACGGCTTAGCAATTGCAGAAGGGGACAGCGGAGCAACGTGGGAAAGGATGAGGAATGGGAGAGCCATACGGAGCAGAATTGACTTGTTCTTGAGTAAAGGAGAGGGATGGGGCGAGATGAAAAAGGAAAAATTGGCGGCAGACCATTGGGCCCTTTGGGGCGACCTTTCTTGGGGGGAGACGGGGCCAGCGATGGAAAGAAGGGCAGTGGACTGGGGGAGCCTAGAGAAGGAGATTGAGGCGATCAAGGAGGAAGGAGCAGAAGGAGAAGTGCGATGGATAAGAGGCCTAGAAGGGGCTAGCCCATATGCGAAACTAAAAGCCCTCCGCCTGCGCCATGATAAGGTCCTCAATATTGTAGGGAGGTCTAAGAAGTGGTGGGACGAGGAGCTCACAAGCCAGCTCAAGACTACTCGCAGGAGCAGAAGAGAGAGACCTGGAGATGGATTAACTCAGGAAAGCCAGGTTAGGAGATGGAAGGCGGAAAAGGAGAAGCTGAGAGCAATAATTCGGGAGAAGAAGAAGGCTTGCTGGCAACTTTTCTGCGAGGAGAATGGAGAAAAGGATCCGTGGGAGGTGGTAAAGTGGGTGAAGGACCCCTGGCACCTTAAGGGAGTGATGGGGAAACTGGTCAATGAGGACAGGAAGGAATGTAGAAGCGATGAGGAGAAGGTAGCAGGGCTAGTAGCAGACCACTTCAAGTGGAGAGCAGATGGCAGACAGGAAGGCGAGGAGGAGGAGGAGGACAGGGTGGGGGTACCGGACGAGTGGATACCGGACGGGCTGGCGCCGGACGGGCTGGCACCGGACAGGCTGGCACCGGACGGGCTGGTACCGGATGGACTGGCCACAGAAGGACTCGAGAAGGAGGTTAGGAAAGCGCTACAGGGCACATGCAATAAATCGGCTCCTGGGCCAGACGGCATAAGCTATAGGTTCATTAAACTGGTGCTACGCACCAGCTTGGGGGACCAGCTAATGCGAGAGGTGGCGGACAACCTGGCAAGGGGAATGACTCCAGCTGAGTGGCAGTTCAGCAAAGTAGTGATGATCCCTAAGCCAGGCAAGGACCATGGTAGAACTAAAGGCTGGAGGCCAATCAATTTGATTAATTGTATAGGAAAGCTAGGGGAGAAGGTAGTTGCAGATAGACTCCAGGAGTCCGGGCTCTTCCACAGGCATCAGTTTGGTTCAGTCAAAGGACGCTCAGCAACTGAGGCGGCCCTTCAGACGGTTACTAGGGTACAGAGGTGCTTAGCGAAGGAGGGGATGGTCGGCTGGGCCTTCTGGGACGTGAAGGGGGGATTCTAGAATGTAAGGGAAGAGGACGTCGTCAGGGAGCTCAGGAAGTCCGAAGAAGGAAGGAAGTGGATCCCCTAGATAAAGAGCTGCTTCTTCAGGGCAAGGAGGTTTCAGCTGGAATGGGATGGGAAGATACAAGGTCATGGGAGGACCAACCTGGGGGCTCCACAGGGCTCCCCGCTCTCCCCGGTGATCTTTCTCATCTGGATAGCCCCAATAATTAAGAAAATGGAAGAGAAGGTTGCAGAGGTGGCACCCTATGATATTGAGCTACCCTCTTACGTAGATGATCTATACCTTAGCGTCTGCATTTGGGAGGAGGAGGCCGAGGGGTTGGACATGAATCGGGTACTGCAACAGGCAGATGAGGCAGTCCAGAGAGTGGCAAGGGAGTGCTACCTACCTCTTGAAGATACGAAACATGAGAAGTTGGTGCTCAGGAAAAAGAGAAGGAGGAGAAACAAGGACGTACAGTGCGTCAAATGGGTAGGCATCATCATGGATGAGAGCCTGTCATTTAGGGAGCACTGGAAGAGCCGGATCGAGAAGGCCCGTAGGATACTAGGGCAGCTTAATGGCCTAGGCACCTCTAACTGGGGCATGAGCGCAAACAGCTGGAGGGCAGCCTACACAGGGATGATAAGGACGGTGGCCCTATGGGGTGCTGAGCTGGGGTGGAGGGGACAGAGGGACTGGGAGAAGGAGTTCGAGAGACTCCAATACCAGGCCCTAAAAAAATGCGTGAATGCGACCCACGGCTCCCGGAGGGAGTTAGTGAGCCAAATCGCTGGAGTGGAGTCACCCAGACTAGTTCTGGATGCGGCCCAGGCGAGGCTCATGGCAAAGATGATGCGAGACCCTACAGCACTAGGGGACCTCTGGCTGGAGGATGGGGTGGAAGGGAGGAACATAGAAGAGGGTAGGGCTTGGGACTACTTTGGGGAGCTCTTCCCAGCTGCGGACGGATTTACTTCGGTAATGTCTGCAATCCGGAGCAAGGCGGGGGTGCCGAAGGAGGAGGGTAATGAAGTTCTGAGCTGTGGTGGCAGCCTAGAAAAGGTCTACATCCCAAAAATTGACCTCGGGTTGACCAAGACATCCCGGCCAGAGGAGTGGCAGAAGAAGATTGAGGAGGCGAAGGAAGGCCACGCCATCATCTATACTGACGGCAGCAAGAGTGAGCTAGGCCAGGTAGGAGGGGGCTGGTGCTCATCCCGGGGAAGCCTAAAAGGGTGCATTGGCATCGGAAAAATGGCTACGGTATGGGATGGAGAGGTGGTAGGTATCAGGAAAGCCTTAGAGGAGGCGGATAGGGACTGGAACCTGCTAATCTTGTTGGACTCGCAAGCTGCGCTGGCAGCCATTCGCAAGGCTGGTAGGGTGGGGAGAGCTAGGACGGCGGACCTGAGGGAGGTCTGCAGGCTAGTCAAGCAGAGACAAGCGAGGGCCGGGATGGAGGCGGTCAGACTAGGCTGGGTTAAGGCTCACGTGGGGATCGAAGGCAACGAGTGAGCCGACTCCCTGGCCAAGGAAGGAGCGGAGGCAGTAGACCCTGAATGCCCTCTAATCACAGAGGGAGGGCTCAAGCAAGAGTGGAGGCGCATGAGGGAGGAGGAAAGGAGGGTGGCAGGGTCAGGGATGGGCAGGGTGGTGAAATGGGGGAGGAGGGCCAGGGTGAATTACGTCCACTGTCGCACAGGAAAGGGTAATCTCCAGTCATGGCGGGCCAGATTGGACGATACGATTGACCCTACGTGCAGGATGTGTGGGCAGTATGTAGAGACAGGAAGGCACGTAGCCTTAGTCTGCCCACGGGGCGAGGAAGTAGGGAGGAGATGGGGGAGTTGGGAGGAGATGGATGAGCGAGGGAGGTGGCTCAGGAAGAAGAGGGAAGGGGAGAAGGATACCATCATCGACTTGGTAGAAACCTTCTTCTCAAACCTAGACCTAGGGTAAAACCTAGATCTGGGGATAAAAGACGGGGGAGCGGTGGCTCCTAAAAAAAAAAAAAAAAAACAACTGTACAATAGTGTGATTTTCTGTACAACAGTAGATTTTCCTTGGTTCGGGAGGCTGGGCGCTCATGCAGCCCGTTGTTCCGTGGGTGTACCGAGTCCTTCGGGATGAGGGAACGGAGCCGTCTCATAGCCTTAGGCTTTATAGACGTACAGACTTCAAAAAAAAAAAAAAAAAAAAGGGACACTCGGTAGTCTGGTTGACACGACACTCGAGAATCGCGGGAAATGAGAAACCGGACAAGGACAGCGTGGGTGGGAAGGCGGATGCCACGGCCTAAAATCGCCGGACGATCTCGTGATGTGGAGCAACCGGGCGGTTAAGAGCCTGGCATACATCGTCACGGATCGGGGCCCACAGAGGACATGGACACACATGATCGGAAGAGCAGAGGACCCGTTGTGAGAGTAAGAATTATAGAATGGGAGAGTGAGTATTCACATATTCATTCGAGCATCCACCTATTCTTCTTCACATTCATACGCATACGTCTACGTGCATCTCATCGAGTGAAGTGGTCCTTATTGACCGTCATCTATTCTTATTGTGATATGGCAATAATGACATACAGCTAGGTTAGTCTCATGCCATAGCTAGGTAGCCAAAAAATATACCCTCTCCTACATAAAGAAACCCAAATGTACGGAGGCTCACACCAAAAGTCTTTTCCCCTTTCCTTTTTGGGAATCTTGCATATGCAAGCCTATGCACTGTATGCAACTTGGCATTAAAATGGGTTCTAATGACAATGCATCATATACCAGCCATGTAACGATTCATTTTACCTTCCTCGCCTCTAGGCTCGCCTCCTACCCAGTAGCTTCTTTGGGTGCAGAACGTCTTAATTGTCCTATATTGCCGTATGCAGCGTATGCCAAGGCTGCTTCATTGATGCCAAGCCTGAGCGGATGTGCGTGGCGTATGCATCACCAATGCAGCAGCCTTGGTACACTCCGCCAGCCGCATTATGGACGTCATAAGCCATTTAGGTACTGTATATTCAAGGTAGTCTGGGTATATTCAGGGCAGCACAGGTAACAGCAGATTAAGGCAATAGTAAAGGTAAAACCCATCACTAATTGCCATTGCCACCTGTTTTGGAGCTGAATAATGCCAAGTTGCATGCCGTGCATAGTCTTGCATATGCAGGATTCCCAAAAAGGAAAGGGGAAAAGACTTTTGGTGTGCCTCCGTATATGGAGCACATATGAGTTCAGTAGTATAAACATTCAATGCATATTATGCAGCATATAAAGTTTTGGCCACCCAAACTGTATCACATGGCTGCATTGGTCTCATGTGGCTGCATATGTAGTTATGCTTGCACAGCTCGGCTTAGTCATAGACTTCAAAGTAGTGTAGGCTCATGCCAAGACCCGGCGCACTGAAGCTGAACTTAAAGAATACAAAGATGTTTGGTGCCAACCAGAGATTGTTTGCTTGTTTCCAGTTAAAAAGAACAGGAGCATCATAATGATAATCGAAGGTCGCACATTCATCATTTCTGGCGGGTATGTCATATTGAAATTCCCTCCTCTATTTGTAACTCTAAGATGTTCCCCATACTGCTCACTTTAGGTGCCTAAATAGTTGGTGATAGTCTTCTAGAGTATACTGCTAACCCGAGCTCTTTACATAGTGCTTCCGGCCTCGGTCTCGCAACCGCCCACCTTCTCACCGCCAAAGGTGGCTACGTCTCCATCCTCGACTTGTCAAAAACCGACCAAGACGCCCTCTTCACCAGCTTCCCCTCCATCTCCAAGTCCTCAAGCCGAGTCAAATTCTTTCCCTGTGATGTTACCTTCTCTGATTCCATATCCACCGCCATCGCCGGCACCGTAGGATGGATAAACCAAACCCACGCTAGCCTTGCCGGAATTATTGCCTGCGCGGGGATTTCCTGGCCAGCGAAAATTATTGACAGGGATGGAAACCCCATGGATATGCCTACGGCAAAGAAAGTCATTGAGGTAAATGTATTCGGGACACTGGATTTTATCCGACTGGCTCTTCCTCACTTGATCACCGTTCCTCCCCACGGACCAGACGGCGAACGTGGGGTCGTAATTATGGTGGCTTCGTCTGCTGCGTTCGATGGACAACCAGGGCAGGTCTCATATGCTGCTTCGAAGGGGGCGATAAGAAGTGCTACCCTCCCAATGGCAAGGGATCTAGCAAGGTATGGAGTTCGGGTGGTGAGCATCGCACCAAGTTTGTTCGATACAAACATGACGAAGGGGATGGGAGGGAAAGCGAGGGAGAGCCTAGTGAGAGTGATGGAGTGGCCGAGGAGGGCGGGGAGGGGAGAGGAGTTTGCGCACTTGGTGGAGGCAGTGATGGAGAATACAATGATGAATGGGGAGTGTATTCGATTGGATGGGGCGGTGAGGATGCCGAGTAAGATGTGACATTTTGGGTTTATATTTATCAATAGAGTAAATTTGCGATGGCAGTCGGAAGTAAGAATTGGATGTAATATAGGAATTTATCCAGAAGTACTGCACCAAAGTGGGCAAGCTCTTGTAGGATGTTTTCTGGATCTTCGAGCCCCTGTGCTTATTGTGGTTAAATATCTTGATGTTTTCCGGGGATCAATTGATCAAGTGTCAGTAATGACAACTGTCAGTGCTCGATTAGTCCCTCGCCGTCAGGCAAGCTCATTCCAAATTTGTAGGTTGGAGGTAGGGTTAAACTGGATCCACAAGTAATTATCCTTTCCCATAGCCATATATACCATATTACTCTGATGTTATTTGAATCTTGTTCAATATATACCTCAGGTACATACATATCAAAGTAGATATACTAGGGTTTTTGAGTAATAGATGTGCGAGACCAAGGGAAATATGTCCCAAGGTTCTAAGCGTTCTAGGCCTGCGAGTACATCAACGTAAAACTACATATCAGGTTTTCCTCATGGTCACCCTAATGGGACTAATGATTTTTTTTATTAAAAAAAAAAAAAAAATACAGGTTCGGCACACATAGTCATAATGACGCTGAACCATAACACATAACGTGAGCACCTAGGTAGATAACTATTGCCCATTTATCAACCGCAAGTAAGTAATTGAACTACCGGGAGTCATGCTTATGAGTGAAGTTATGGTAGGCACAGTAGAACCCTGATATCGCCATATAGTAATATCCGATGTAAGAATATGGGTCGACCATCCAAAAGAAATTGTGGGCACATCCTGTGGTTATGAACGGAGAAATTTTGGCTGAGAGGTAAAAACGTGAGTATATTCTGGAGAGCTATTTTAGATATCGCTATAGTCTGAATGCTATGGTCCTGGTGCTCTATCCCTTTTCCTGCGCCAGCAAGCTCCAGCCCGTTTTACCCTCCTGACCATGATCCAAACTGCCTCCATTAGGAAACCCTACGCTACTACCTGATTGCCTCCATTCGGCCTTGTTCTTCCCTACCCATGTGACCTTGTGCTACCGTGAGAGTATTCCAATACATCCCCCCTCTCGATGCAAGTATATATTGACTATAAGAATGATGCTTAGCCACTTGATGACATTGTCATAGATGGAAACATGTTGTAGACCAGTTGCAATATCAAACTCCATGTACTGGCAGAAGCTGACTTTGCTAAATTGTGGTCTGTCTTCTTCTGATTAAATACACTAATAGTCCTTGCTTTATCTTGTCTATATATTTATACACATATATGAATATATTGGAGAGCAAATTATTCATGAGTATAAAGTAGTTTTTATTTATGAATTCTGATTTTTTGTTTGACAAATAAGCTATACATGGTGTTGATCTGTGGAATATCATAGCAAGACCACATCTGCATTATGTCTTAATACTATTCTGTATAAACATCTTTAGTCTAAGTGTACAAATTGAGTTCCATACACCAAAGACAGAGAGAATATACATTATTTATTAAGTAAACAGCAATGTACTTAAAAGGATCACCTCTTGTTTGGTCTATAGATTACATATATGTATAATTTGATTCTATGTATATTCTACTATAATAGGCAAAATAGAATTTAAGTACCTATCGCAAGCGAAGGCTAGTATGAGTTCGTACACTGCGTAATTTAAAGCACAGTGTGCAGCCATAGATACATACATTTAGCGGAGCCTTTCCGGAAGCTCAAGTTTACTATAAGATTACTGGGAGATATCGCATCGCGTAGAGAAAGGAATGCTGGGTTTCTGGGTACGCTGAAATATGCGTAGCAAAGGGAATACGCTGGATAGGCTGGCGTATAGTGGAATATAGATAAGGGAATATGCTGGGTATGGCGCTGGGAGATATCATATCGCGTAGGGAAAGGAGTGTATAGAGATATATCTGGTTTGCTGAGTATCCTGGTAGTATGCTGGGTATGCTGCGAGGAGTGACGCGTGTATACCGTTATGCAAAGTATGCTGGGCACTAGGTATGCCGGTCTCTGGGTATGTTGGGATATGCTGGGTAGTTAGGGTTTGCTGCCTAGTGCTGTCGGATGTGACGAGACTGCATGATGTCTCTTTCAGCTAGTTTGATGTCTATTTGAAAGGTTTTCCCTTTGTGGTAATGGTGCGGAATTAGTTAGTCTAGTTGGGAGTTTCTGCAGTGCAAGCCAGCTACCGTATTTTCTGGTTCTTTATGACCCGGCGCTACTGTAGCTACAAGGGTTAGGACATGGATATGTAAACTCTTGTTGATATGTAAGTATATGCGCACGGTCTTCTCAAGGTGTGGTATACGAGTATTCATAGGTTGATGAAATCTGCCAGTATTGCCTCTCTTCTTCCAGTATTGCCTCACTTCCGCCAGCATTTCCTTCAGCGCCTCCAGTATTTCTCTGTTTAATACTTCATTATGCTTTCTGTACTAGGCCGGGCAGAATGTACTGAGACAGGAACAGGAGATGAATGTTGACTTTTGTCGCCCATACGTAGCTAGCTGAATGCATATAAGTCTCTATATGACAACCTTGTTCTATCCCTTGTAGCTACAGTAGCGCCGGGTCATAAAGAACCAGAAAATACGGTATGAATCTGCAAGGTTCCGTTATACAAAAGGGCGCTACCTAGGCCTCAAGGAGGGGGTGTACATGGAGATACAATCACGTGTAGCCTGAGAAGCCCTAGCCAAGGTCTAAAGTAATTGGATTATACAGCACTTGGATGGCCTCGCAGGAGAGATTTGTATGAGGACAGAGAAGCTCATAGTATGCTGTCTGGTCGGTGTAAGCAAAAAATCCGTTATAGCAAGGGCGATTTAGCTAGGTGACAAGTAACACACTTGGTTGAGATACGTATTCTGGCACAGCAAGGCCTAGGGATTATGCATAGGACTCTAGTTATCCATATTCGGTAGCGTAATTTCAATGTGAACTGCATATGCGATTTCAGGGATTTCATAGACGTGCCTGTGCTTATTGTTATGTGAAAGTCCAGGCATTACTGGAGGCAGGCTTCCCACAGCTCGATATGGGCCTAAACCAAAGCCGTTAGCTCAGAGAAGTATATAATTCAGAAGGCATTCTGGGACCTTGGGGTTCCTCTTCCTGTCGATGGAAGTTGAGATCATGAGCTACAGATCAAAGGCTTTGCAGCAAAGGATTTCAAAATTGGTATAAGTACCAATAGCGAGATCGATGACTCTCATACCTTACCTCAGGAGCCAGCAGAAGACTTAGATTCCATTGTTTACTCTTCGTACTGGACTTTATTGTTCGTCGCCTTATGACCTACGTGTCCCACACATATGTACAGTGATAGCGCTACCGAATAACTCGAGTCTCTACGGTATGTAGTTATGTCTCGGGCCCCTAGTTGCACAAGTGTGGAGTTGTTACACCACGCTATTCTCATTTTGCCAGACGTATGTGAAGCATCGCGAGAGCCCTTCTCGTATCGGACCTTCGAGATTCCATATTTTATAAATATTTTCGCTAGCGTGGGAGGTGCTTCTGATCTCCAGCGGTAAACCCTGGTGCGAGACTGTTAAACCTTCAACTAAGGCATATGTAGAGTGATTTGAGCAATCCTACCAGTCAAGGATCAGCGGATGCATGCGCCTCCTACGATAGCACGGTACCCCTCACGACTGAGGGGTCATTGTTGGCTACAGAGGTGTTCACCCTGGTTTTCAGTAGATGGGGAGCTGGCAGCTAGCCATCGACTGATAATCGCTTGTACTTGGAGACTCCTGGGCCTCAAGCTCTCGTCAGATGTTATGCGTACGTCAGTAACCCCGGCGGTGATTTGAGTGGACCTCTTGCTCAGGTATAAAACATAGAAAGGGACACGGCCATGAGGGCTGAGTAACCCTATCCTCAACTCGACTCTCTCGAATTTCACTTCAAGATATGAAAGTAGCTACGCGTTTACTCACTCTTATCGTCGCTCTCGCTGTCATTCTTTTAGCTGCACGGGAAGGCTCCCACATATACGCAAAAGCGAACGCCGATGGACACCACCATGGTAATATCCCACCAGGGATGCATGCAACGAAGCATCTCCGCCCGGTCTTTACGAGCCCGAAATTCTATGAGCAAGATCCGCGAAATGCAGTGCAAAAAAATGAAGGTGTTACCGTGCAGTTACCTAAGGATGATAGGGTAAAGAATAATGACATTGAGCTTGGTGGCCCTATTTTAGGTACTTATCAGCCTTCACAGCATTAAGGCTGTGGATATTCAAGGATTAAATCTTCGAATTCGTTGAGCAATGTACTAATTGCTTGTGAATATCGGTTGCTGCATTGCAGGTGGAACGAACAATGAAATTGATGAGCAGAACCCGAACCAGCTATATCCTCCAGACACCGATAATGGGGCTGTGGTAAACCTGAAATGGTCGTTCTCGTTGTCGAGCAGGAACCTAAAGGACGGAGGTTGGGTTCGAGAGCAGGTAAACTGATGAAGAACCTCTATATAAGGGTGACACCGTTTAATTGATCAATGGATGTAATAGCTGGTGACGGACTTACCACCAAGTAAGGATATTGCAGCAGCCCAAGTACATCTTAAAAAGGGGGCCATTCGTGAATTACATTGGCACCGTGTGGTAAGTTTCCTTCCTTCAAACCAGCTCGATCACAAAATACGGCTAGCTAATATGCCTACTTTCCCCAGGCTGAGTGGGGCCTCGTCCTCAACGGCTCCATCATCATCTCCGCGGTCAATGAGACTGGGTACTCCACTGTCTTCGAAGCAAAGCAGTGGGACATGTGGTATTTTCCTAAGGGCGTTTCGCATACCCTGCAAGGGGTGCAAGACGCTGGGAATGAGTTCCTCCTTTGTTTCGATGATGGGAATTTTGAGGCGCTAGGCACCTCATTTAACATCGTAGATTGGCGCCAAAGGACGTGTTAGCGAAGAACTTTGGCGTGAATGAAACCGAGTTCAAAAATCTACCAAAGAAAAATCCCTACATTCAGTCAGGAAATGTGACCGAAAACACATGGTCGCTCGTGAAAAATGAGAGTGAATATCTATGGAGGGCGCCGATGCTCGAACAATGGTCCAACAATACCGCGGGAAAATGGGCGATTGTTGATAAGACAGAATTCCCAATTCTTGACTCTCTGGCAGCAGCAGTGGTTATTCTTAAGCCGGGTAGAATGCGTGAGCTGCACTGGAATACAAATGTATATCCCCGAGTACTTGCAGTGAAAATAATAAGGGTTGCTAACTACTTCAGGGCGACGAATGGATCTACTTCCACTCTGGCAAAGGCCGCGCCACTGTGTTTATGGGTTCCACCCTTGCGCGCACCTTTGACTTCGAGCCTGGTGATACCGCGGTTTTCCCAGACAACACTGCACATTACATTGAGAACACAGGGGATGTAGACCTGGTGTGGGTGGAGGTATTCAAAGACAGTATGATCAAAGATGTCTCGCTGTCACAGTGGCTGGCGTTTACCCCGCCGGATTTGGTGGCAGATATACTCAATGTGTCGCCTGAGTTCGTGAAATATGTGGGTGAGAACTTCCAGGAGAAAAAATTCTTGGTGTAATCGCAGGTTAAGTACTCCGTAGGGATGTAATACTAGGTAGTGCTAGGAAGGAGGGGACATGGATTAGTGTACAGTACGTACGTTTACGACGTTGGGAAATCCCATGTGCACATCCTAGTGCATTTTAGGTCAAACACCTTCGGACGGATTCCTCGGTAGTTGAGGGTCGGTAATTGCAATTCTAGTTCTGGTACCAAATTACCAACCAGATATTGTTCCTATTATTTTTGGTTTTTCCTTGTGCCGGTAGTAGGGATGCGACCAAAAGAGGAGATCGCTGAAACCTGCATACTTGGCTTTATATTGCTTAAACTTGTGCTATAATTATTTTAAACCCGCTCTATATCAACTTAGAGGCAGAGAAAGTTCTTGGACCGCTACAGACGAATAGTACCCAATACCCGCCCTATTAACATATAACAATGTATGAGCTATCCAGGCGTTAGCCTACTCCAATAGGTGCTATAGATCACCCAAGGCCCTATATATATATTATAGATTTCCTAGCTCTCAACCCATGGTGGGTGTCTATTTATCTCCAAAATCGCCTAAATTTGTAAAATCCATTGCTTTTTCCCAATTTCCACCTTATCAAAGTCTTCAAAGTTCGGTGCAGGCCTCTGCATTAATTTTAGCACTACCTAGGGATCTGTGTTATGATTGATGATAGTTATTGGTATTTGCAGACTTGTGGTAGGACTGATACTGTCCCATTCATCTGCTTCCCCCCCTCCCCCCTTCCTACTGCAAGATGAGGGAACGGGGCCGTCTCATAGCCTAAGGCTTCATAGAGGTACCACTCGCAAAAAAAAAAAAAAAAATGTGTGCTTATACATTGTAGGTACCGGTATATGTTAATAGGGGGGTATTGGGTACTTTGTGGCTCGGATTCATCTGTAGCGGTCCAAGGGCTTTCTCCGCCTCTAAGTTAGATGATATGGAGCGGTCGTGGGACTTTCTGAGGAGTGCCAAGTATGCAAGTTTCAACTCGCGCGCATCTCCCCTCTCGGTCGCATCACCACCAAATAATAGGATGCATATTCATATCTCTCATTCAAGCCTAGTGGTTCCATTGGCAGTTTACATGAATGGAAAACAATCTTTTCAATTTGAGCTTATTTACTAACCTGAACTTCTCTGAAAAGGTTAACAATTTTCCACCCATACCTCTAAGTGGTTCGTGTGAACTAGTTTTCAGGGTAGAGTGGAACAAGCCCCTGCGAATGATTTCTACATAAGGTGGCATGTTGCAGCTATCTGTACATAAGTAGTACCTACTTGCAGCTAAGCGTGGTCATATGCAAGTATGTTCTTGAATAATATGAAGGCATCGCACGATGTTTTAAAGCAATTAAAGGGAGTTGTTTAGTTGACGGCATGTCCAATTAACCTTCACTCTAGTTGGTCTCATCCTGAAGCTTGAATAGTAGGAATACAAGGTTATGAGAGTAGGAATACGAGGTTATGAGCGGAGGAGGATTCTTGTTCAAGTCAACAGAGGCTTCGTATTGATGTGAACACTATTGTCAGCTATCGCTATAAGGCTTCGGGGCTTATGGTGCTGGTATTCTACATGAAGGTCTATCTAAGTGTAGGTGCGATCCGGTCGCTTATATGTGCCCTTTTGCACCGTCACTTTCCCTTGCGGTAACCCTTGCATAATCCCTGTTTTATCCTAGTATACCGTCACTTTCCCTTTCCGGACAGAGGCGAGAGTATTTCCTACATGAATGCCATGAAAAAATAAAATATTTATGGATACTACCTTCCGAAAAATAATTTAGCATGCCACACAGTCGCTGTTGATCTATTTTATTCCATATATATTGAGGGATTGTTTAGTCGAACCAGGGCCATAAACACAGGTACGTACATATCTACTCCGATAAGTGATGCCCTGAATTGATTTTCAAGGCCCCAGATGCCCATCATGCGACTAAACAATCTTCAACATTTGCTTTTTACTCAAGCCACATATGAATGAGATGAATGAAAAGGATAATTAGGGCGTAGCATTCAATGCTTCAGTCACTGGCCTGCTTGCATGGTCCAATTCCTCCATATGACATAATGACCGACAGAGCCTGTCCCTCCGACTGACATCATTAGTTGCATGTTGAACGGAAATGTACAATTAGGCCCGTGAAAATACCTTGAAGTCTGTCTAGTCGAGAATAAAATATATTGAAATTTGACCTGAGTTTAACTTCTATGCGCTCACAGCTATTACGGCCACACTGCCAGTGTGGCTTCATCAAACCTTGAATATCCTATGGGTACCTGAACCTGGTTAGAAATATGATAGAGCCACATAATGATTATCGATACAAAAAGAATTTCCAGCACACAGGGTCGGGTGAAATTTTGTAATTTAAGTACACTGTTTCAATAATTCTCGCCTCAATATATATGCTGAAGCTGTGGTCCATGATATGGCTGCTTCAATTGCAAATTTCTGTCATTCCACCCGCTCATCTTCGAGCTAGAGCCCGTGTGAGTTGCGATGTACTTGTAATTTACATACTTATCAGTCGTCGCCGGTCGATCCGTTTAAGCAAATGACATGGGTAACAATCACTGGACTCAATTCCGCCGAAAGAGTATATCACTAACTACCAATGCAATCCAAGCAATATGTACTCTATTAATATTTGAATGGCAACTGAATAGGAAGGGTGCTAAGGAAAAACAGACCCAGACTGCGTCTAGAATTACACGTATAACATTATCATCACTTAATATGGACAAGATATAAGAATGCGCGACATAAGAATGTATCCAGTATAAGAATAGTACGACCGCCTAAATATGAAATTGTTGACACTCCTCCCGTCCATACAGGTATAAGAATGACCCATAGCTGCCCGATTTTTATTTTTTTAATTTTTTTATATACTCCTTACTCCTATTCGGTCTTAGTAAGGGGACCATGAGGAGTAGCTGCCCGAGATGGCATTCTTATATCAAGAGAGTAAGTAATACAAGTATCAAATATAGGGAAACCTATACCTAAAATACCTAATTACAAAGGGGCATGTATGGAGGATGAAACGGGAGGACAAGTGGCCCAGATATGCCCTGCTGGGGAATGGGGGGTCAGGAGGTAGACCTCATAGATGTAAGTTGACGAAAAGGAAAGGTGGATGCGAGGAGTCAAGAAGGGCCCCAAAGAAGTGGTGATTGATTTAGCGGAGGACTTCTTTTCGAATTAAACCTTTGAGTAGCTGGTGGGATATGGCTCAGGGGTTGAGCGGACATGAAGTAATTGTTTGTTTGCTTATGTTCAGTTGGTCTTGTTTGTAACTGTGATTCCAGAAGCATTGTGCAGCCTTGGAGGAGGATCCAACATAACCTTAGGTTGAGTACGAGTATAGACTTTAAATAGAATGGGAAGTCCCTTATATGATGGTTATATATATGTTCTGGGCCGCCCGCGGGCAGCACATGCCTCCCGTGGGCAGCACAGCCACCCGCGGGCAATTTAAATAATTACTCAATTTGGTGTATAATGCACTTGTATCCCCCCAAAAAAATTTGATAACGGATACCTAGCAGGAGCTATCCAGCGACTGCAATAGATTCATGTATATCCCAGTCGATTAGACCTCCATTTAACATTCCAATTTGGTTCGCTAGAGCTGAGAGGTTAATACAGTCATGATCTGTTAACACTTTCGTATGTCAATAAATTGAGAATTTCAGATTATTCTTAAAGTATCGGCAATAACAATTAGAGTAGAAGTTTTTGCAAACACATGAAACGAAACCACCAGTAGGTAGTAGTTATACTTAGCAATCTGCTTATAAATAAGTACCTGTGATTAAGAAAGTACTGTTTTGCACCTTACCTGGATCCTATAAGTAAGAAATAGCTGGGATTTTTCTTACTTATAGGATAAATCGTGCAACAAGATGTAGACAAAAAATATTATACTGATGATTATTCCGAACTTCACTGAATTCCACATAGCACATCAATATTCAGTACAAGAAGGTCTATATAGCCTGAACCATATATTAAAAACCCCATAGATAAGAACCCGTAGATAAGAAACTAATTTTCAATTACCTATTGCATGGGAAACGTTGTAGATTTATACGGTAGCAATAAACTCAGTATCCTCCTCTCCATTCCATTCATCATCAGAGAAGAAGGTGATGAGTTGTTAACTACACAAGCATGTACCTCATCATTTGAAGGGCTTGAGGTAATTTTTCCGGAATTCTCCCCTTGTTCAATATCTGCCGTCTCCCTGTGACGTGGAAGGGGTGGTCAAAAATGACTTCACAGGGTGTTTTTTGAGTGTAGCAGAATATTTTGTTCAATTCACAGTTACCCAAATTGAGGAATTTTATTAATTGCCCGCGACCGGCACAGAGGGTATGCCGCCCGCGGGCGGCCGATGCCCGCGAGCGGCCCAGAACATATATATATTCCACCTAATTACTTGCCTTTTTGTAGTTCTTGAATACATACAATACCCCGGCAAAAGTATTTGCGAGGCTCCCTATATATATCTGCAGGGGGGGTCACAAATACTTTCGCAGGGGTACTGTATATACCAGCTAAGAATACATATTTATTTAGTACAGTCCCAGTGCTGGGGCGGAAACTGCTCGACCAACCTTTCTGGAATAAACCATACTAGGGACGATGGTTAATAGTACGTCTCCTCAAGGAGGAGACAATCGGCCCTGAGTTTGCTAAGAATAATGAGGACTAGTATAATAAAATAAATTAAACTACATAGTAAGATGTGGCAAACAGAATACCCAACTCGATATCACTGCAGTGTGTGCTGTAACTCATTTGCCTATCAGTCTTAATGTAGGATGACAGTTCAATTTGAACATGAGATGTATAGTGACTAAAAGAAAAGCTCAGCTTATCCTATCGTTATGGTATCTGCATACTGCCTGAGATAGCTTGCCATGAGGTTGTCTACGCCGATATCAACAGCTGTTAGGTCCCGCGAGTAAGAAAAAGAAGGCTGTACCGCAGGATGACTTACAGACTCCGAAGGCTTCATCCAGCTCACCTCTTAGAAAAGCGGGGCGACTCTAAGCTCAACCGTCAAACTAGAAATCACTCAAGACAGTGTCTAAAGATAAACATACCACACTTCGCTCACCATTCTCGAGATATTCCATTAGACCCACTGCGTCGTTTCTGGTTCGAGTCCAGATTTTCAAGCACAGAGCAATGGCCTTGCCGAGGTTTATAGCCTCACGGCTACCCAGCTCCTTGAGCTGATTGCGCTGAACTTGCAAGTTCTGGACCTGCCTTTCTTTCTGATCGATATCGGCTTGAACTTGTTGAAGACTTTCTCTGATCTTCTGGGGTTCTTGTATTACTATGGTGGGAAAATTGGCCTTGTTAGTCCCCTAAAAAGAAAAATTCAGGCCTAACAATGATGAATACCTTTTTGAACGGCCTTGATGCCAGTCGAGAAAATTTTGCTAGGTTCGCCAAGCGTTTGGACTTGTGTGGTACCTTTCTGGAGCTAATTGAAAGTCAATATCAGGTACCCTATTACTGACATAGTTATCGGACGAATCAAAGAGGTTGAAGATGTACTAATTTCACAAAATCTCCCGTAAATTTCCACAGGCCAATGGAGGTGGCGGCGACCACCGTAAGTGCGGCACCAGTGAGCATGCGTTTCATATTCTCTGAGTTACAAGTACTCGACTCCAGCTGGGCTTGCAGGTCCATCATTGTTTGTTTGAGGTGTCCTAGATCGTCGAGTTTTGCGTTTTCCTCGAGTGATTCCCATTTACTAAATGAGTTTACCAGTTTGAGGAATTTGTCTCGTATATGAGTCCACTGTGCTGCGATATCTTCCGATGCAGGAGCAAAAGCCCGCGCCTCCTGAGGTGTTACAATCAAGAGATTAGGATGGATCCGGGTATCTTAGTCAATTATTCTTGAGGTATAGGGATTGAAACCTACGTTGATAAAATCCTTCATTGCGTCCTTGCGTTCGCTGAGGGGGATCAGATTATCAAAGCAGTTTGGAATCATGATTTCATGAAATCCTATGGGACTCATTTAGTGTTATTTTAAATACCACATACACATCAAACAATCCTAGACACCGAGGACTCACGGCGGGAATAGTTGGAAATTTTGATTGCCAAATCCAGACTACACATTTTGGTGCGGCAGTATTCCTGAAGGTGACGCACATTTAGTGTCACTACAGAAGCGGATCATGACATGATAACGTACTGTACGGAGCTGCCTCAGCTGCGGCGCGAGAGGCTGGCTGCCTGAGCATGCCTCCGCATCAAATTTCTCAAGATCCTGCTCAAATTGATGGAGTCGTTTTTCGGTTGTATTAACCGCTTCTCCAGCGCTCCTCACTGCAGCCTGAATTTCTGTGACTGCTTCAGGCGAGGACAAGTCCACAGTGCTCATGACTGTTGCCTCTCCAAGGGATGAATTATTAGTACTTGTATCCTGAGATGGACTCAGCACGGATCGATGTAAGATACTGGAGTCTGGTTTGGGAAGAGTGCTAGCTTTGTCTTCGCTTGGTGATTGTAGTGGCAATGTGAGAGCGCCCAGTCGCTGGACAGTTTCTTCATATCGCTGGTTATGCGGAGGCGAGGATATAGTTGGCGGATGTGTCAAAGTGGAAACACCCCCCTTTTTATCTGTGCCTGGTCCCAGTTTAAACGCCCCAAACGCATCTTCTTGGAGTTTTAGAAGTTGACTTGTAAACTCAACTTTTTTCCTGCCCCCAACTATCTCATTCTTATCATCACTATAAGCAATACCTGCTTCCTCCATGAACAAGCCAGCACAATATGTCTCCTCGAGTAATGGGCCGAGTACCTCGAGTTTCTCAAGGTACAAGGTAGCTGCATATGCTGCGTCATGTAGTAGTAATTGATCCCTCGTCGCTGTTACTGCTCCCTTTTCAGACGGACAGCCGGTTGGCACAGGATTTCCCAATGTTCCTGTCTCCAGATTGGACTTTGATTGCGGTTTTGGATTCAGACTAGAAGAATTCAAACTTGTGGATTTTTGGGCGCTAGAACTGGGCAAAGGGTTTGAGTTCCTCCGGGACGGATTGGTACCCGCCGTCCTGGTACCGTTGACTTCCAAATTCGCCATAAAGATTGAATCCTTCGGGGCCAAACTAGTTTCCCTTTTGCGTGCTCTCCGGGAAATGGGTTTGGGATGCAAGTGGAGGGGGCCACTGTCGTAATTCTCATTTGGTGAATCTGGAACTCCTACTGCTGTAGTTCTATCGGGTTCTCTGAGCGCTCCTTGGAGCTGTGGCTGTCTTGGATCCATTCTTCCGGACCGTTCCCCAAGTGTAACTTTAACCATGTGTAACTTTTGGATTCCAAAAGAAGAAAATGTTACTGAAGACAGCGATGCTCGCTACTCTCGAGCGCTATGAGACTAACAGCGATGAAGGGATGAACTCCGGAGCTTGAAGGTTGGCCACCCAACGGGCCCACCCGCAGAATAGAGTGCGGAGAGCGCTCACTTCGCAGGATAGTGTGTTGCAACGGATCCTGACATCAATGTAGAGGACGGGAGCAGCCAATCGTACAGTACAGGAGCCAGTGCGTAATCCAGATCGGGATGCTGCGACTCTGTACATTTACATGTGTACCAAACAAAGGACATCCACACGAAATTACCAATGGTTCGGAGTCGACAGGCGGCGGACGTTTTAAATCTCTGTTGCTTGAAGTTACTCGGAGTAAATTCTATACACAGCAGACTGAGAGAAAAGAAAACACTCTAGAAAATTGAGCTGTGATATTTCCTGGTTCGTGTTGCTGGTCGATAGCGCAGTCATTACGGGAGGCCTTGCATATCTGTGCAGAGCAGGAAATCTGGAGGCTGGGGACCTGCATATTACATGCCCTGTACACCTAACGTTGTTTGTGCCAACCAGACTAGCATGTTTTACATTTAGCGCGCATATTTTAGGCTTAGCCACGCACAGATACGGTATGTACAGTCACATGAAAAAAGTCTTCTGTATGCAAGAGCGCAGCGCCAAGGCTGGGCGCGGCTCCGTTGACCGCCCCCAATGACAGCACAAAGCAGCGCCCAATAAGCCGCGCTTAATGCCATGTCGGGTGGCAGCTGGGATAAGGCAGGTGGATGGTATACAAAATGTTAGGGATTTCCTTTTTATGTTTATGTTTCATGTATGCAATATGTTTGGGTACGTACCGATCTGCATGCAATTTGAGCTGCGGCCTTGGCATTGCGCGCTTGTCTTTTTCATTAGTATTGGAGCTACCAGAATAAGATGCGTGCCTTTCCATCTTGGAGCTGCATATGCAGGAATTTGCATGCATTAATACTTAGCTTCCTGTTTCGTAATCTTACAAATGCAATGTCTATGCACCACATGCAGCTTGGCATTATTGCTCCAAAACGCAATGGTACAGCTAGGTGGCAAAAAGAATTGAACGGCCTATGCAAGCCGTATGCAAGTCTTATATTTAGCGCACATATTTTAGGCTTAGCCGCGCACAGTTACGGTTGTAGTACTGTATTGGAGCTACATATATTTACATAAATACCACGGATCTAGTACTTTGTATACCACCCCTCTGCCTTAATAACAGCCGCTACACGGCGACAAAGTCAGAAAGCTGTTTTTGCTTGCTCGGTGCTTGCGGAGTAGGGGGGACATCTGTAGAGGAGGCATCTGTAGAGGGTTCCAGGGAATTTGAGGGACAAGGTTGGGCCACATCAGCGTGACTTAACACTAACAAAGTGGTAGAGGATATAGATATTCGTAACGGACGGCCTGGAGATTATAAGTAATAGAATATACCTACCGTAATGTTGTAAGACATTCACCTAAGACGTGATAGGCGCGATTTGATGCATTGAATCTGGATCAAGCGCGCTGCATGCTCAGGCCTTTTTATGCAGCGTTCAATTCTTTTTGCCACCTAGCTGTAATCAACCAGTTTGTGCCAACCAGACTATCAACCAGTAGTCATCAACCAGACTACATTAAGTAAGTGTATCTTATTACGTCCATAATGTGGCTCGCGGAGTATGCCAGGCCTAACCAGACTAGCCAGGCCTGCTGCATTAGGAATGCATACGTGAAGTTGCTCCATAGGGATAATGAAGACGTTCTGCACCAAAGAAGCTACTCAGGTAGGAGGTGAGTACAGAGGCTCACACCAAAAGTCTTTTCCTCCTTCTGGTTTGGGAATATTGCATATGCAATGCCTATGCACTTATGCAGCTTGGTTTATGTGGCTCCAAACGGGTTCTAGTGACAATGCATTTTATACCAGCCATATAGCAATTTGTTTTACCTTTACTCCTATCCTGAGTGCCAACCAGACTAATCCTGAGTAGCTTCTTTAGGCACGTCTTCATGACTGGTACTGATTTGCAAGTGTTCTCCAAGCTTCTCTTGCTGTCATGTCATCTGATAAGGATGCTTGTGTTATTGAGCTGCACCCGAAAAAAATTTCTGAAAACATCCATCTATCACATCTAACCCAGTCTTCATCCATATCGACTGGCTTATCGAGGTCTATTATCTGTAACACTCCTACCCTCATGAAAAGAACTCTCATCGCTTTTTTCCATGTGCAGTAGTTCGTGTCATCTAGAGGAGGTATGTTTGCATTTCCTCTATCGAATTTCGAGGGTAGAGTGAAGTCTTCCATAGTTACGGGCATCTTGATCGGTCGGAAAAGAAAATTTTCCTTCAAAAGCAACCGAGGGTCATAACCTGATGGAATGTGTCAACGATGTTCATTTCTCTGAGGATCCGGGAGAAGGAGAGGCCTCCTCCCTCGATAGAGTCTAAGGCTAAGGACGTCACTCTAAGTCTAACCTTCCCAATCAGGTGATTCCCAACCAGGTGATAAGGGAACCATCATAAAGATCCTAATGGCTGCAATGGCAATGCAACTCATTTTGGAGCTGAATAATGCCAAGCTGCATATGGTGCATAGTCATTGCATATGCAAGATTACCAAACCGGAAGGAGGAAAAGACTTTTGTGAGCCCCATACCTTTATGTTTCTGGTTGCATCCACCTATTCATATCCCACGTTATCTGTGGCCGACTGGTTCGGTTGTGGCGAGGTGGGATTGCCCAGCAAACCATTGGGGCTCCCAGTTCGACTCCAAAGTCGGCTGGTAAAATCCGGGAACTTAATACCTCCCGGTGCAGACTAGCTGCGTACTCCTCTCCGACTGGAGTGCGCAGTGAACTGTTTTGCTTTTTTAATGTGATATGGAAAATCTTTTGTGTTTTGTAAGAATTGTAGCCAGACATTGTTTTTAAGACAAGTATCATTCAAACTCGGCTTGTACTGGAACAGTCTCGCTACAGACATTTTGTCAGCGACTAAACATCTGCCAACTGACAAAACGTCTGTAGCGAGACTGTACTGGAATGCCGCATAACAATATTCACCACCTTTAAGATATAGAAAAGTGAATTGCAGAGAGGGAGGTGTTTTGTCCTTCCTAACCTCTCAATATACCAGATTATCGCAACATCTCAATTGGCGGATATCAACCCTTTCACAAATATGGAATACATCATATATCAATCCCTCAACCCTTCAACCCTTAACATCTTAATTCACCTGGTACATCAGCGGCCCCACTTTGATGCTGCCAATGTGCAATGACTTATTTGGCCAGGCAACTCACTTGATCTCAATATGATGGAGATTTGCTGGGCATATCTCAAGTGCATAACCACGAAAAAGTTTATACCCCCCCCAAATCCTCCCATCCCTTAATATGCCTCCAATCCCCTAACAGTGCAAACATGTTGTGACAACTACAATAGGGACCCTCACTTCCCGCATGGCAGCCGAGCAAGCATGGAAGATCTTGAGCAATGGAGGATTCAGCGTTGGATTAAACGCATTCCCTGCCATATCCAGGAGGTCATCAGACTTGAGGGCGGAAATGAATACTCTGAGGGACATCCCCTGTGAAAAGTGATAAAGAGCATCGGATTGCAATTCGCCGTGAGCGGCCGCTCTGCATTAGAGATATTAACCAGATTCACAAGAATGTATGGTTGATCTTCCAATGCGCCACTGCTAGATTGCCATTGCATCTTAAGTCTTTGGTTGCCATTCAGAAAAGTTGCTGATATGGAGGATCTTAACACTGATGAATGGAGGTGTTCTCGTCTGCCTGACATGGGCTGGTTCCCGGGCAGGCCAGCCTGCCCAGGAATGGGTATTCCTGCGTGGGCTGGCCTCTCCAGGAATTGGTCCAATACAAGAATTGTGGTCAGTTAGGTATGCTCACCGGTGGATATGCGTATACAGGCCAGTTAAAGTAGGGTTGGGTACTCGGGCGACCTGCCACGTGATACATATGCCGGCCTAAGATGAGGGAACGGGGCTCATAGCCTTAGGCTTCAAAGACGTATAGACTTCAAAAAAAAACAAAAAAAATATGCCGGCCAGTTAAGGTAGGCTTTTTTTTTTTTTTTTTTTTTTGAAATCTGTACGTCTGTGGAGCCTAAGGCTATGAGACGGCCCCGTTCCCTCGTCTTAAAAGACTTGGTACATCCACGGGACAACGGACTGCATAAACGCCCCGCCTCCCGAACCAAAGAAAAAACCCCCAAGAAAACCCCTTCCCTCCCCCGCCACGCCCCTTACGGCCCATCCCCAAATAGGATAACCTCCTCCGCCACGCCCCTTCCCGGCCCATCCCCAATAAGATAACCTCCCCCGCCACGCCCCTTACGGCCCATCCCCAAATAAGATAACCTCCCCCCGCCACGCCCCCTCCCGGCCCTCCCCTATCCCCGAGCCCCCTGCTCATGCCAGGTTCAGGTTGGCGAAGAAGGTCTCTGCCAAATCCACTATGGCCACCTTCCCCCCATCCTTCACCTTCTTCACCCACCTCCTCTTGTCGTCCACCTCTTCCCAGGAACTCCACCTTCTGCCTATGTCTTCCCCATAACTGCAGGCCAAGGCCACATGCCTGCCTGTTTCTGCTTGCTCCCCGCACTTCCGGCACGTAGGGTCAACCGTATCGTCCAGTCTAGCCCGCCAGGCTTGTAGATTCCCTTTTCCCGTCCTGCATTGGACATAGTTGACCCTTGCCTTCCTCCCCCACCTCACTACCCTTCCTGTCCCCGCCCCCAGTACCTTTCTTTCCTTCTCCCGCATCCTCCTCCATTCTTGCTTTAGGCCCCCCTCCGTGATCTGGGGGGCCTGGGAGTTTAGATCCTCCGTCCCTGATTTGGCTAGGCTATCTGCTCGTTCATTGCCAGGTATACCCACGTGAGCTTTTACCCAGCCGAGTCTGACCGACTCCTCGCCCAGAGCCCCCTGTCTCGCCTTTAAAGTCTGGCCGATGCTTACCAGGTCGGCCGTCCTTGCTTTGCCTTTCTCGCCTGCATTCTTGATTGCTGCAACCGCTGCTTGTGAGTCTGTTAGTATCAAGACTCTCCACTCTAGTGGAGCCATTGCTAGGGCTTTCTCAATGCCTGCCACCTCCCCGTCCCATACCGTGGCAAATCTTCCTAGGCCTACACACCCCTGTATCTTCCTCCCCTCTGAGCACCAGCCTCCTCCTACTCGCCCATCCTCCCCCATGCTTCCATCAGTGTATACGACAACTGCGTCCTCTTTGATGGCATCGATCTTCCTTACCCATTTATCCGGCTCATCCTCCTTAGTTAGCTTGAAGTCTACTATTGGGATGTTGATAACTGGGTAG
>ML121527.1:4621-95598 GCA_003788615.2 Terfezia boudieri ATCC MYA-4762 | reverse complement strand
TAGGCTGCCCTCCAGCTGATGGCACTCATCCCCCAGATCGAGTTACCCAGCCCCTTCAGCTGTCCCATCAGCTTTCTCGCCTTAGCTATCCTACTTTTCCAATGTTCCTTGAATGTTAAGCTTTCATCCAGGATGAAGCCCACCCATTTTACCCACTTAACATTCTTGTTTTTTCGCCTCCTTGTCCTCCTCAGGACCATTTGCTCGTGTTTACTGTCTTCAAGAGGTAGGTGGTTCTCTTCTGCCACCCGATTGACTACCTCATCGGCTATCTTCAACCAGTCCTCCATGTCTACTTCGGCCCCGAGGTGCTCCCACACGCAGATATTTAAGTGCAAATCGTCCACATATGAGGGGAGCTCCATGTTCGCCCGTCTCCCCAGCCTACCCGCTAGCTTATTCTCCATCTTCCTGATGATGAGCGCGATCCAAATCAGAAAGATGATCGGCGATAGTGGAGATCCTTGCGGTGCCCCCAGATTGGTTTTCCCCCTCCCCCTGACCTCCCCATCCCACTCTAGCTCGAACTCCCTTGCTCTGAAGAAGTTCCGGATCCATGGGATCCACTTTCTTCCTTCCTCTGACCTCTGCAGTTCTCTTACCATATCCTCCTCCCTCACATTCTGGAAGCCTCCCTTGACATCCCAGAATGCCCATCCTACCTCCCCTCCCTTAGCTAGGTACCTCTGTGCCCTTGTCACTGTTCTCAGCGCTGCCTCCATGGCTGACCTCCCCTTGACGGAACCGAACTGGTGTTTATGGAGGAGCCCAGCCCCCTGGAGCCTGTCTGCTACCACCTTCTCCCCCAGTTTCCCAATACAGTTGATTAGGTTGATTGGCCGCCACCCCTTTGTTTTTGTATGTTCCTTCCCTGGTTTTGGAATCATCACTACTTTGCTAAATTGCCATTCCTTTGGGATCTTGTTTTTCCTCAGGTTATCAGCTACCTCCTGAATTATCCTTTTCCCTAGGATTGTTTTTAGAATTGTCTTGATGAAGCGATAACTTATGCCATCTGGACCCGCCGCTGACCTGTTACAGGTTCCTTGCAAAGCCTTTCTTACTGCTTCTTCCCAGTCCCCGACCCCTCTGACCCCCTCCTCCTGGACTGGCACCTCCTCCTCCTCTTCTCTTTCAAGCTCTCTCCCATCCTCTCTCCAACTGAAGTGGTCTCTGATCAGACCCTTGACTTTTTCCGCCTCATTTTGTAAAGGTCTCCCTGACTCGTCCGCGAGTTCTTTCATATGTTGTCTTAGATTCCAGGGGTCCTTCGCCCATTTCACCACTTCCCATGGGTCTCTCGATCCTTTCTCTTCGCAGAATCCTTGCCAGCATTCTTTTTTCTTTGACCTGATCATCCCCCTTAGCTTTTCTTTCTCTGCTTTCCATCTCCTTGCCCTTACTTCCTGTGTGAGATTCCCCTCCAAGTTGTCCCTCCTACTCTTCCTAGTAACTCGCAGCTGAATCGAGAGCTCCTCATCCCACCACCGCTTTGACCGCCTTGAAATCCTCAGCTTCTTAGAGCAGTCTGCCCTTAGAGACTTAAGTTTCTCGTATGGCGTGGTGCCTTGCAGACCATTGTACCACCTCTCCTCGCTCCTCTCCCCCTCCTTCCCGAGTCCTTCGACTACCTTCTCTAGCTTTGCCCAGTCGACTACATCTTTTTCCAAGCTTTGCTCCACTCCCTCATCTCCGCACTCAATTCCAGCCTTAATCGCCCAATGGTCTGAGCCCAGCTTCTCCCTCTTCATATTTTCCCACCTTGCCTCTCCCTTGCCCAAAAAAAAATCGATTCTGCTTTTCTCTAGCCTTCCCCCCCTTTTTCTCTCCCAGGTCCACCCTACATCCCCATCTGCAATCTCCATACCGCTCCCCTCTACCCATTCCGCTATCGTCCTTCCCCTACCGTCTGCCCTACAGCCTGCATCCCATAGCTCATCGTGGGCATTCCAGTCCCCGACTACCCCTCCGTTTGGTCCCATCTTGTCACTTATTGCGCCTAACCATCTCCTCCATCGTTCCCCTTGCCACTTTCCGCTGGCATAGACCCCTCCTATACATCTCTCCCCTACTTTAACAAAGACCGAGTTATCCTCTTCATTTTCTATTTTGACCCTCCCAATCCATCTCTTATCCCAATAGACTAGTACCCTTCTCCCATTTTTGATCTCTGAGCCCAGTACAAAAGTTGGGTGGCTCTGTGTTCCCTTCCCCTCCCTATTGATCCAAGCCTCCCCTACAAACGCTACATCCACCCCTTCCTCTCTGCACCATTCCAGGAACGCGTGGGTGTTGACATGGCTCCCCCCCACGTTCTGGTATGCCACCTGGACAACCTTTACGAGCGGGCTGGCCCTCTAGCAGAGGGCCCTTCCGCTGGCTGGGGCCCTTCCGCTGGCTGGGGCCCTTCCGCTGGCTGCTCCTGTTCTCCCCGCCCTCTTTTCTTAACGGCTTCTGCCCCCCTGGGCCCGCTCCCCCTACGCATTACCTCTTAGAACCCTTCCTCATCTACCTTGCTTCCCTTTCTTACCGCCTCTTTACTTGTCCTGACCGTTCCTCTGTTGATCTTGCCAGCGGCCCCCCTGTTGACTGATGTATACCCTCGCCTGAGATGCCCCCATCCCTGGCAATTATAACACTGAACCTCCCCCCTTCGTTGGGGAGTCCAGTTTTTTGGGCCAATCGGGATTACTTTCTCCTGCTCAGGTATTACCGCCGCCTTCCTATGAGCTTCCTGTACTGCCCTCCCTTGTTCAAACATCGCCACCTTCCTCGTTTTTCCCTCCCATATGATTCCTGTCTTTATGAGCTTTGCGGCCTCTACTGCATCTGCCGCATCAAAGGTGAACCCAGTCGCCTTGGCCCCTCCCCACGGCTTTGGCATCCTTTTTGCTCCCTTCAAGTCCTTGTTTTCTCTTCTAAGCTGCTCTGCCAGTGCTTTTCTATCCTTTATTGTTGCCACCGGGGCCGCGGGGGCAATCATCTTTACCGAGCTTCCCTCTTCCACCCAGACATTCAAGATGTCGCCGGATCGTCCGAATACCTGAACTAGCATCTTGCCGACTTCGCCTGCCACTCTAAGGGGGTCCACTCCCTGGGCTACCCCCCTCACCGACCAATATGACTCATCGCTGAACTCCCCTGACCCTGCTTTTGCCGATACCATCCAGGCTTTTTGATCTAGGGTTACTGCCATGGTTCTCAGCAGCATATTTACCTTGCCAACTGCTGCTTCAAGCTCCGCCTTTCCCTTACTATTGATTGCTTGTGTATGACCCATCACGACCTCCACTGTCTTCAAGATTTCTCCATCTATTACTTGCCTCGATTTCCCTACATTTGTTTCGAGAGGTTGCTTGACTTCCTTCTCGATTTTCGCCTTCATAGCCTTAGCCTCCTTCATTTTCTTGCCCAGCTCAATCAACTCGTCTTCACTCATCTTCGACCTATCTTTCCTCCCCAAACTGACTAGCTCTTCCTCGCACGCCTCCCATGCCTTCCGTTGGCTCTCTCTCACGGTCCTTGCCTGGAAAGCCACCTTTTCTGCCGCCTTTTGGGCTGCCTCCTCCTTCTTGTTTTCGGCCGCTATCTCCCTTTTCCTCCCCTCAATCTTCTTTAGCTCCTTATCTTTTCTATTCTCCTCGTCCACCCTCCCTTTTCTTGCTAAGATTGTTTGCTTCACCTTTGCTTGCTCTTCCACTGTGCCTGCCCCCATTGCGACTGCCAGCAAGGCCAGTTTTTCCTTGACTTCTTTAAGCTCGTCTTGTAGGCCCCTGAGAGCTCCGAGTTTGACTTCCGAGGCCGTCCTCCAGTGTCTCTCCGCCTCCGATACGGCCAACACCTTCCCTCCGTGCCCTTCTCTAACCACCAGTTCCATCAGCCTCTTCCAGCCCCCTCTGCCCTCTCTATCTCCATCTGCACAGCAACCCCCTTCGATGCAATCCCCATTTGCAATTACCAGACTCCTGGCTATGTTTGCATCTTTTCTCGTTCTCCAAGATCTATGCTCCTTTTTTAGCTCCCCTATCTGTTTCAGGACCTCTGCATTCTCTCTAATGGACCCCACTAGTTCCAGCTCGTCCCTCACTTCAAAAACTGCCTTCCACTCCCCCCCTTGTCCTGCTGTACTCTCCTCCTCCTCCCCGTCCATTCCGATGTCTTCCTCCACCTGGCTTTGTCCCTCTACCAGCTCTTTGGTAAGTACCTTGATTTCTTCTTCTGTCAGCTCCTTAATTGCATGGATACTATCTACCAGTGTGCCTTCCTCAGCCCCTGGGGTCTCGATGGTATCCTCGGCCTCCTCTGCCCAGTCCATTGCCGCTTGTGGACCTTCCTCTAACCATTCCTTTTGGCTATCTTGTATTTTCCATGCTGGCGGGGCCTCTCCGAATACGTTGCTCCGAATGTCCTCGAAGCTGCGTGGTACCGCTGGCTCCCGTAGGTCTATTCCCAACTTCCGCCCTAACCCTTCCAGGGAGTTCCCCTCTCCAATCCTTCTTTTCTTTCCCTTCTTTCTTAAGACCTCACTTTCCGACTCCTCTCCCTCCTCCTTAACCTCCTCCAACTTAGCCTCCAGCCTTCCCAGCTGCTCCTTGACTGTGTTGTGTCCTATGGCCTTCTTCTTGCTCTTCGGGGTAGTTAGAGTCCAGTGGTGTGCCCTGTTGAAAAGCCCCTGCCCCGTCGACTGTGCCGGCCTGACTGTGATACTTTCGAGCATTTCATCCCCCTTGTCGGCTGAGCTGTATTCCACCTCGTATCCATTCAGCTGCCCATTCGCTGCCCCATCCTGGATAGCAATCGCCCTATTGAGGATAGCCATAGCCCTCTCTGCTGACAGACCATCCGTTACTCTAATAACCTCCTCTTCCTCCCTTAGGTTCCTTTCGACCTGGGAGACGTGCTTACACCAGTCGCCTTCCCCTACCCCCTCCCACTCCTTCTTTACAAGCTCTGTGTGCACCCGAGCCTGGTTCAGAGCCTTTTCCCCTTCTTTCCCGAACTCTGGGACAAGTATCCACCTCTCTACATCTTCCACCACATATTGCCTCATCAAACTCTCCTCTCCTCCAATCTTATAATTAAGAAGCAGCTTGCAGCTGCTCTTGCTCCAGTCCTCAATGGGGCTGTAGACGACACCCCTAGGGGGTGGTGCCAAGTCCACAGAAGCCGACATGCCTGTCAGCTAAATGTGTTTTGAGAATTCCCGTGATGTGATTGTTGCTGTGGCAACAATCTGTACGACTGGGTGGGAACTTTTTGACCTTCTGAGCTAAGCAGTCCGGACCAACTTGGGTTGGGGCGGTTGCAACGTATATTAGTCAGAGGGAGAACCCCGCACTCGACGGGTGAAGTCCAGATCACTAGACCCTCAGGGGGTTCTGTAGTTTTGCTTTAATAGGATCAGGAAACCGGGTCGGCTTACTCGTGAGAGCTTGCTGAACGGTTTAAGCTTTCTTACGACGTCGGGGGCGTCCTGGGTGTCGAGATCGTCTATGCGCTCGGTCCTAGGAAGTTGATGTTGCCAGAGAGTATGTTGGAGGCCGCTATTGCGCGATCAGAAGCAGCCGAGTTAAGGTAGGCTCAAATGCCGGAAAATGAACAGTCTGATAGAGAAGTCTCACAACCTCGTACTGGACTGTGAAGACTCAGTTTCTGATAGAGAAGCTCTACAACCTCTCCAAAACTGCGAAGACCTACACCAACGTGTTCCAAAAAAAAAAAACACTAAAGCTCATCAAAACATGGTGAAGCGGTATGAACAACACAGGATTGAGGTTTGCTATCGGAGATATTTGTTAGTGTACTTATCGTTCGACAAGATAGACGTCGTACAGATGACCAACGGAAATATATTTGAATTTTAATCAAAATCAATATAATTAGATTTTGATTGTCTTGTTGTGCGAAAACCTCATCCTACCCGCCATGCTTTATTAACCACATATGGCTTATTCGATCGACACTATCTAACTCGTGAGCTATTACGCATTCCAGATTCATTAGATGCACCTAATATTCGAATTCTAAAGGGATTTAATATTTCTACTTCTGAGTGTGTTGGCCTAATATTGCGCCGCAATATATCAAACTTCGTGAAGCTGCTCACCGTAATGCCCTTAATTTATATCCTGAAGTATGTATGTCTTCCGCATTCTTCATTAATTTTCCACCTAGCCTTACATTTATTACAGAATTCCTTCAAGTCAAGGGGAAATGCCAAACCCGACAATGCAGATGTATTAAATCCGATTTTCGTTGTAGCAACCACTGCCACTCATCACATAGCTGCCTGAATACTCCTATCGACCAAGAGACATTCACAATCGGACTCTGAAGTGGAACTGGAGAAGCATGGTAATATTTCATTGTTAAGTGCAATTCATATTCGCTCTTAATAATCGTCACAACATTAGCCTTGATTTTGCTCCTGCTTCCTTTCCCACTACTGCGTCCCAGATTGCCTCACAGTCCATTCTCTCATCAACCCATGAAACGGTGAAAAGTGGGCTGTCCCAGCGAGTCGTTCCATTAAGCTGTTCATATCTATAGGTTAGGATATCTTCCTCCCACGCAGGGGTGGCGGTGGTGGGTTGTTTCTTATGGGCCTCGCCCCACACATCATTACATCGGGTGGGGGTAAGCGAGATCCCAGCGAGGCAGGACTACGTGGGTCTGGCGCGTTGGAACGGATGGCAAGCTGGAGGATTGTGCTACGGAAGTTCAAGGTATCCATAAGGGGCAAGGGCCGGCCCCGGTGTTGAGACAATCTTCGGAGAAATCGAAGATGCGGTCTCTCATGAATACTGAGTCATTAACAAAATTTATCCGAGGCACTTGCGGTAGAGATCAGCGGTGATAAGCAAGATCAGATAGAGGTATGCTGCGGGCAAATACGGCATGGGCAGGCGTGTTGGGGTTACATGAATATATAAGGACGTATCAGTATTGAGTGGATTGCATCATGGTGTGTTATGGTTTGGTGAAGAGAGGCTCGTTCCCATTTGGTGTAACCACTGAAGAAAATTATTTGACTAGCATATCCGCCCATAATTGGGTGCGAATATCTCGACTTGTTGTTTCAGTGAAGTGTTCAAATGCGGTAATCATGTCCCGTAGGATGCTGGTAGCATCTAGCTTCTTTGCAATAGCATGAGTTACAGTAGAATGGGGATAATCATCGATGAAGTAAAGAATGTATTTTCTTCTTTGCTCAGCTTTCACAACTAGTCAGAAGGGCTTGTCCCGCGTAACAATATCGATTAGCTTTTATTGACGAAGTTGCCAAGTGGCTCTACTACCCATGCTGGGTAGCCGTTCTCATCCTTTTGAGATTTTAGGCTATTCTTATATCAAGAGTGTTAGTAATACAAGTATCAGATATAAGTGAACCTATACCTAATATAATTGCAAAGGGGCATGTATGGACGATGAAACGGGAGGACATGTGGCTCCGATATGCCCTGCTGGGGAATGAGGGGTCAGGAGGTAGAGCTCATAGATGCAAGTTGACGAAAAGGAAAGGTGGATGCGAGGGGTCAAGGAGAGCCGCAAAGAAGTGGTGATTGGTTTAGCGGAGGACTTCTTTTCGAATTAAACCTTTGAGTGGCTGGTGCGATATGGCTCTGGGGATGAGCAGACATGAAGTAATGTTTGTTTGTTTATGTTCAGTTGGTCTTGTTTGTACCTGTTATTCCAGAAGCATTGTGCAGCCTTGGAAGAGGATCCAACATAACCTTAGGTTGAGTGCGAGGAGTCCCTTATATGATGGTTATTTATATATACTCCACCTAAGTACTTGCCATTTTGTAGTTCTTGAAATACATACTTTATATACCAGCTAAGCATACATATTTATCAAAACCTATTGAAGAATTCCAAGGAGAAGTTGAAATTTTCCTCAAGTACAGTCCGAGTGCTGGGGCGGAAACAGCTCGACCAACCTTTCTGAATAAACCGTACTAGGGACGATTGTTAATAGTACGTCTTCTCCAGGAGGAGGCAATCGGCCCTGAGTTTGCGAAGAATAATAATGAGGACTAGTATAATAAAATAAAATAAAATAAACTACATAGTAAGATGCGGCATACAGAATACCCGACTCGACATCACTGCAGCGTGTGCTGTAACTCATTTGCCTATCAGTATTAATGTAGGATGACAGTTCAATTTGAACATGAGATGTATAGTGACTAAAAGAAAAGCTCAGCTTATCCTATTGTTATGGTATCTGCATACTGCTGAGATAGCTTGCCATGAGGTTGTCTACGCCGATATCAACAGCGGTAGGTCCCGCGAGTAAGAAAATGAAGTCTGTACCGCGGGACGACTTACAGACTCTGAGGGCTCCAGCTCACTTCTTAGAAATCATTCAAGACAGATTCTAAAGATACACATACCATTAATAGAACCGCTGCGTCGTTTCTGGTTTTAAGCACAAAGAATGGCCTCAGCTTCCGTATAGCCGGGTTTTCACTAACTATGTCGAGGTTCACTATAGCAAGATTTGCCCTGTACCTACTAGATTGACCGCAAGCATATCCTAACCCCGCATCCATCAATCGAGGGTGTTCACGTCATTGATCGGGAGTGGGTCCCGTAAGCTTGGCTGGGTGCATATGGATTACTCATATTAATATTGGAGCCGTTCCCCTAGACTACAAAACAGATATCTCCTCACATCCTCCTCGAGCTCACCAAGTCCCCAAACCACTATTTCTTGACCTAAAAAATATCTCTGCCGGTATTGTGATATTGCATCTCCGATTAGACTGCAAAATGTCTACCCCCTCCGATACTACCTACTACGGTTCATGCCACTGTGGCCAGGTCAAATACAAAGTCGACCTCCCTGCAGATCCAACCACTTGGGAACTCAGCAGGTGCAACTGCACTATCTGCCACAAGAAGGGGTACCTCTCTATCCAACCCAAGGATGTCAATACCTTCACCTTAGTCTCCCCCGCTAGTCTGGAAGAAGTCGGGAACTACAAATACGGGAGTCTTTCTATAAATCACCGATTTTGCAAGAATTGCGGCACAAGCGTGTTTGGTCGTGGGTGGGTCGAAGAAGCTGGTGGAGATATGCTTATGGTAAATGCTTGTACACTTGATAATGTGGACATGTCGAAGACGAAGGTGAAGAAGTACTGGGATGGGCGCGCAGAAAAGTGGTTGGAACAATTTCCCGAGCCGGTTGCACCCGGATACTATTAGATGCTAGTCTGGTTGGCACTGCAGGTTTATGTCCAACTGTTTGCTGTTCGGCACATTGTATTCCATTTTACCGACAGTTGTTTTTTTTGAATATCCTTTTGAGTCTGACTTCAGATTTGGTCTGCTTCTCTTTTTTTGGAAGGTTCTGGGTTGTCGAGCCGCGTATGAGTCGAAGAGGTCTGGAGGCTCAGAGGATTTCGAAATATTACTTCAAATTGATTTCTATGATGATTGGGTATGGGATTGAACTACGCCTTATAGGTCTCTTCGCCTGACTTTTGATTGCTCATTGTTGGCTGTATACTTGTGGATGTTTAGAGAAGTTTTGCAGATAAACGACAGGTTTGTGGTTGGTAGAATTATGGCTTTGTCAGCCAAAACGTAGACAAAAAAACTCTGGTTGGCACAGCAGCGCTGCGTGATGGGATCTCCATCACGCATGTCTGATGCGTGAGCTTGGCATTGAAGATCATTGGCTGGAGTTTTAGTCCAATGCAGCTTCACAAATACTTAATGCATACGGAGTACGTAAAATATCTAATCTAATTTTGAGTATGGAAAAGTCATTTCCCCCTTTCTTCTTTGGGAAAACCCTGCATATGCATATTAGTACGACTAGGTAACCATGCCCTCACACCTGTCCCACCTCACACCAGGTGTTGATAGCGGCATGAAGCATTTCTTGTATGTCCGACGCCCTGGTTCCTCCAACATTTCTGAACACCATCTTTGGCCTTCTCTTTTTTAGCCTTTAGGACTAGCTGAGATCTTGATATTGATTGGATCAACACTGACAATTTGGTCAGTCTCCAGCATATACCTCCATTCATCAATGTTAAGATCCTCCAAATTGACACTTCTTGAATACCAACAAGAGATTTAAGATGTACAATACTAGGAAGTGCTCGATTGGCAGGTTGGGGTTGCTCGATTGGCAGGTTCAGGGGCTATGCGATTGGAGAGTTGATATCTTAGAAATTGAGGTCAATATAAGCAATTCAAGAGGGCGGAGAAGGATAATATACTTGATGAATCAAGATGTTTGGGAAGTGTTGGTTGAAGGGTTGAGGGTCGGATTAGGGCTGATATATGATGAATTCCATAGTTGGAGAAAAGTTTGATATCTGGCCAATTGAGTTGTCAGCAATATCTAGTAAACTGAGAGATTGGACAGTGAGAAAATAAGACAACTGATGATGTGGTTGAGCCGGTGAAAGGCCATAGCACTGAGAACAGCCGTAAATATGCATGAATGCCCATGCATATGCCAAGTATTCATGCATGCATAGTACTGCATATGCAACCCCCAAGTAGGAAATGGGAAAAGACACTTGTCCCGCGCCTCCGTACCCTTACTGTGAGAGACCCAAATCACCAACCCCGAGACTGAGACCGCTACCTCTGGCCTCCTCCGTCCTCTATCAAAATCATATACGTCCGTAGGCAGCCAGCATTCTCTAATCTTCATTCCCATCTGACCTCCCTGTACATGAAAAGAGGCCGGACGACTAAGGAAAAATACTTACCGAGCTGGTAGCCTTACCCATTCTGCTATGACCTCCCAGGAGCCAATGTGCCCCCTCTTTTCTTCACATCCTGTACTGTGCGAGAACGTAAAGTTAATGTGCCATTTGAGAATAAAAACAATTCCTTAAAACCAGTGGGAAAAAATAAAACATCCTCTCAGATATGAAACGGTTCAGTAGGGATGAAATCGGATGGTCCCTGTCAAAGCCGTAGGTGGTGATGTGCATGTGGAGAATTTCCGTCTCAAAGACAGTGTTAATACCCTAAGTAGGTGAATAATTGACAGTCCTCCTTCAGGACCCAGCATTCCTATAATCTCCACCTGGTTCCTGTTGCCAACCTCTAGCCTGTGTCGTATTTCCCACAGCTTGGAATTGGTAGGAACAGCGAGGACAGCGACTCCACTTTTTTCTAAGAGAAAACTCAGTACTTGTGTGCAATCTGGAAGGCATGACGAGCCACCTAGAAACCTCTGGTGATTTTCAAGGATTACACTGGACTAGGCAAGTTAATCTGCCTGCGCTCATCAATTGAGTTATGGATAGTTGGAGAACGCCCTCTACGTCGTCCCAATTTTCCCTACTTTATCCCAAACCATAAACGGGATTAGCTACAATACCTTCGTTCGATATTTTTTAATGCCTTTGATAACTGATGAAAATTTGTTGATGACTTCACGCTCAATTTCGTCCCCAACTACTTGTCGAATGAGGTAATCTATGCCGGCTGAGCAAGGAATGCGACGGCTAGATGAGGGCGGCGGTTAGATGAGGAAACTGTATACGGAAGTACTGAATGCGGAAGGACCGAATGCGGAAGTACAGGGTTTGTCCCTGGCAGGGTCTTGGTTTAGGAAGTATTGGACGCTTATGCTCGGAGGAAAAAATTATGAGTTTGATGTCGTAGTTGTTGTCAATAGGTCGATGTTCTCTTCTTCTTCCGGATATGTTCTCTTCTATTCACCACAGTCCGCATTATTTGTATATTTTGGCTAATACAACAAACAGTTAAGTTCGGCCCCAAGCGCACTCATCTGGCAACGTCTTCATCTTCGTTCCTACCTGCAGAAATTTCACACAGTACCCTTTCTGCTCTTAGCGGGATAGATATTCACACCCCAAATGCTCCTTCTATAGTCGTTCCCATACATTCTTATGCCGTTGAATTGAGGATATAGGGTTGCGAAGGCAAATGCCAGGCCCGTATTGGAAGGCATGCTACATGACTAATTTCACAAATTCTTCCGTAAATTTCAACAGGCCAATGGAGGTGGCGGCGTTACAAGTACTCGACTCCAGCTGGGCTTGCAGGTCCATCATTGTTTGTTTGAGGTGTCCTAGACCGCCGAGTTTTGCGTTCTCCTCCAGTGATTCCCACTAACAGAACGAGTTTACCAGTTTGAGGAATATATGAATCCACTGCGCTGCGATATCTTCCGATTCAGGAGCCTGAATTTCTGTGACTGCTTCAGGCGAGGACAAGTCCAAAGTGCTCATGACTGTTGCCTCTCTAAGGGATGAATCATAATAGGTACTTGTATCCTGAGATGAAAACTCAGCACGGATCGATGTAAGATACTGGAGTCTGGTTTGGGAAGAGTGCCAGCTTTGTCTTCGCTTGGTGATTGTGAGTGCGCCCAGCTGCTGGACAGTGTCTGGTTATGCGGAGGCGAGGATATAGCTGGCGGATATGTCAAAGTGGGAACACCCCCCTCTTTATCTGTGCCTGCTCTCGGGTTTAATGCCCCAAACGCATCTTCTTGGAGTTTTAGAAGTGTTTTGGAACAAACCAGCACAATATGTCTTCTCGAGTAATGGGGAGTTCCTCAAGGTACAATATTTAGCTTCATATGCGGCGCCAGTAGTAACTGATCCCTCGTCGCTGTTACTACTGCGGTTTGGATTCAGACTAGAATGGAAAAATGCGACAGCTCTGGGTTCGAGGTGGAATTCAAACTTGTGGATTTTTGGGCGCTAAAACTGGGCAAAGGGGTTGAGTCCCTCCGGGATGGATTTGTCCTGGTACCGTTGATTTTCAAATTCGCCATAAAGATTGAACCCCCAGGGGCCCAATTAGTTTACCTCCTGCGTTCTCTCCAGGAAATGGGTTTGGGATACAAGTGGAAGGGCCATTGTCGTAATTCTCATGCGGTGAATCTGGAACTCCAAGTGCTGTAGTTTTATTGGACCCTCTGAGTGTCCGGACCGTTCGCCAAGTGTAATTTTAACCATGGTGTAACTCTGGGATTCCAAAAGAAGAAAATATTACTGAGGACAGCGATGAAGGGATGAACTGCGGAGTTTGAAAGTGGTCACTAGTCGCACGAAAGGATCCTGACATCAGTGTAGATGACGGGAGCAGCCAATCGTACAGTACGGGAACTAGTAGGTAATCTAGATCGGGATGCTACGACTCTGTAAAGTACATTTACATGTGTACCAAACGAAGTACATCCACACGAAACTACTTATGTTTCGGAAGTCGACAGGTGGCGGACGTTTTAAATCTCTATTGCTTGTAGTTACTCGGAGTAAATTGTATACACAGCCGTTGACGGGAGGTCTGGCATATGCAAGCGCATACACGAATTGTAGTCTGGTTGGCACCACAAATTGCATCCACTATGCCTTAGAGGCATGCATTAGTATGCTTCGGTTCAAAATTACAGTAGTTAGTTGCAAGTCTTGTCTGGTCTGACAATTCGCCTGAACCTTCCACCAATTACAAGCCAAAATGATTCAAAAATGCATGGCACATTGCTTAATGGTTCAGCAAATCGGTTCAGATCTCGCTGTGGCTTGTAGAACTCTGGCCGCCTAAGAACTAAAGATGCTTGCAGCAATTATAGACAGAGTATCCCAAAGTATGGCTCCTGAAGAAGTCCCAGCTTCCAGAACTTATTGTTCCAGTATTATTGCACAAGCATTCCCCGACTATACCAAAACTGCCTACCTTATATACTCCTGGTATAGGAGCTTAAATTCTTTTTCGCTCGGTTATTATATTGCCCTGAACTAAATTAGCCCCGAAATTAATGAAGGGAAAGAAACTATAGATGTTCAACTGAATTAGATATTTTGAGCACAGTCCTGCGGTAGTGCAAGTCCAGCAGCTGCGCAGAGTACGTACCGCTGTATGGGTGGTAATCGGCCATTGCCCGTCAGTTGCTAATGCGCATCTAGTACAAATCAGCAGCACGCCAACAGTTTCCATTTCCGGATATTTTAAACAAATTTAGCACGCAGGTGTGGAATTACACTGGAGTGCTTGTGGAATAATATAAGCCTGGAATAGTTTACTTTACGAGAACTGAAAGATTTCCCAAACTGCTGCACAAATCGAACTCTGTTATCCTGATCTCGGCCCTACGGAAATTTGGAATCTTAAACCGAATTTATTGGTACGTGAAACTTGAACGGCTTCAGCAATTGGTTCGGCCTGTGCCCAATTGGTGGATGTCAAATTCAAGTGATTTACGAACTGACATTATTGTCAGTACGTCTAATTGATGATTGTGGATATATATCTTGTGCTTTAGGGTATATATAAAACATATATGTTCGGGCTTAGTCACGACAGAGGACTTTTCATGACATGACCGATACAGTACATAAAATGAACTAGATCGGGCTAGTGAAGCTAGCAGGGTCTATGTGGGTCCAGAAAATAAGAAGTGGAGAACTCTACTCGGTGGGCATAATTTGGAGATGCGGATAAAAAGCGGGTATCAAAAAAATGAGAAAATAGAGCGATAAACAAAGAAGATATAAACAGAGGCAAATTCTCCAGCGCACACGAGGTTTCTAACATGGCACATTCCTACACCCGACACAAACACAACTTGTAGTATTCTTCATCCCCATGTATATTTCCTATATATGGTTCCTCACATGCTGGTCCTTCAAATTCCCATCCAAATATCACTGAACAACTACACTTTCAGCAGCTCTAGCACAGCATAGAATTATATCACCGACGATTATCCAACTCCAACAGCAACGCCAGCATAGTATCTCCCAAGGTCGGCAAGTCCAGCCAGAATCGAGATCGCATGATTGCAAATATGATCATGGTCACACCCTTAATCTGGATCTTGGATTTTGAGATCAACTCGAGCCCATTGCAATTGCAAAACCACTCTGCAATACAAGACACTGCACCTGTTTCAAGGCAGCTCGCACTCGCACAATTCATTGCCATCCACGACTTACAGGTAATGCAATTTGCTGCAATATAGTGAGCGGGGGATCTATGGATAACGGGGGCCGACGCCAGGGGGAAAAGTGATCTTAGAGGAAGAGGAAGATGAACATGAAAGCAATGTGGAATAAATAAGGGTCACCGTGTATATTTAATTAGATGATAATTAATTAAACAACTCACTCTTTTCCAACCGATCGGTCCATGATGACTGGGCGGAGCAGCCAATTGGTAGGGCAGTCATCAACAAACCGGTCTAGACATGAGAGAGCCTTGCTATTCATGAAAAACACACCTGTTGTGACTGCACCAGATCATGAATGCATGTACACTATAGAATTCTTTATTATCAACGAACTTGACATATATTAACTCTTGGAATTTATGCAAAGACGGTCCAATTCTTACATACAATTGCCTAAGTGTACATATGTGAGTGGGTTATGATTCAGAAGCTCCCCATAGTCCCATGATCGACCAGCTCACCTGCTCAGGCCTCCAGAAAGGCTGGCTTGCTCGCAGCGACTGCTGGGGGCAGGGATACCGTACCTACACCTCAGCTACCACCGCTACCACCATGGCTAGGTAAGAAAGCTCGATAAAAACGAAAAAACAAAAAAAAAAGCCAGTAAAGAAAATCATTGGCAAAGGCCATTATTGGGATCGACCTTGACGCCCCAGAATTTCAGACAATCCAACCCCAACAAGCTATATCTTCCCTCGCCAACAAGCCCAGTCCACAATGGTAGTTGCCAGTTATTGACAGAAGAAAAGTCTTCATTTTTCACAGAGGATTTTGGGGAAAGCAGCTGAAAAGTGAGAAGATGTAAACCAGTAGCCCTAATGAGTGTAAGCATTCAATATAATGGATTATTGGGGCCTGAACGTACGCATTCCCTGTTTGACCAGATAAAACAGTAGTTGCATAGGGATACGATTGATATTTTTCTGCTAAGTTCACTAGCGTACTTCTCTGCGCTACGGTGTCTATAGCCAGACATTCTATTATAGTCTCAGTTAGTTATATTTGTAATCTTAAGGAATGAAAAACAAATAGAAACCTTCATGACTTATTCCCATGAGCCCATTAAATACTCTTACACGACAAGAAAGGAGTGGTGGCGAAATGATGCTGTCAACTCCAATCATATTATCCCAGTATGTCATCAGATCTTCCTGTGTAAATTAAAGATCAACACAAGAAACTATAATGATAGATAAAATATACCTTATACTGCGCTAAACTCTCCTTACAATTAGTTACTTCCGTGATACTCATTGACTGTCGCTTTACACGGTGCGCAATTAGGCCTAGAGTATTCATAGTTAGTAACAAACACCCTTGGTACAATTGTTGATCCTGAATAAACGGGTAAGATCCAACATGATTCATACTACATACTGCTAGGCAAATTCTCGTCGACTACTTCCTATGCAGAGGACGTATGCATTAATTTGACCACTTCTTCTTCCCCCACATGTATAGCTGACCCAGCAAAGAAACTTCCACCGAAGAGAAGGTGTAGCCGAAAGCTAATCAGCACATAAATATTAGCAATGATAATTTGAGAAATAGGAGACAGAATACTTACCCCGTGGCTTCTTTGGGGATAGTAAATTTTCCACAGACTGACTGGGTAATGGTCCACACCCCATCCACTTGATACTGGCCTCTAGGAAGAGCGGTAGGATACAGCTGAAAAAGTTCATAGTAGTTTGGCACACCGTTTTCCCTAATAGGGATATCTACATGTTGGATAGACATGGGAATCGATGGGGGAATTCCAGCCTCTTCACTTAGCTTCAGAAGATAAGCCTCTTCATCGGAGTGCTGTTGAAGGAACGAATTTTGCTGAGCTTCAGTCGAGATTCTGCATTGCATATTCATTGGCTGAGGGGGCTCCTTGTTACAGTGTTGCTGATCAAGACCAGAGATATGCTGTTGGTGTTCGACAAGAGGGGTCTTGGAATGAGGTGGTTTGATCGAGGTTTGAGTCTCCATATCTCGATCTACTGCTGAGTAGCTTGCTGAACAAAAGACTACTAGAAGACTTCGGAGTGAGGAAATTGTTGGAGAACAAGACTGGAAAATAAAGAGGTGCGAGGCTGGAGATGAAGAGGGAATGCAAGGTTTGGTGCAGTTGACCGAACTTAAGTACCTACCGTACCTCACTGCGTTCGGTTACGGACTACTTGGCAGTATGGGTCTTGGCATGAGACTACCAAGTACTCGGGTCAGGCAAAAAGTGATTGCTAGCGCTGTGGACTGAGGTATCCCAGCTCCCTCCCCCCACAAGAATATCCCGGGTGAGCCCATGAAACTAGGAGGCCTTTACTTAGCACGATAAATAAACTAAATTTCCTTGATTTATGCTCCCATGAACTCATACCCTTTGCTACAATACGCTCCTCCAGAGCATCTCAACCACCACAGAAAGGCCTAGCTCTATGAGCTCCGCCTCATAGCCTCATAGCCTCATAGAGCTCTTTATTTTTTTTTTTTTTGGAGGGGGGTCTGTACGTCTGTGGAGCCTAAGGCTATGTGACGATCCCGTTCCCTCATCTTGAAAGACTCGGTACACCCACGAGCCACATAAACGCCCTACCCCTCCGAGCCAAAGAAATACAACAGAAATTAACTCCCTGCCTCCACCCCCAACGGCCGCTATCCGGTCATCAACCCGTCATAAACAATTAAAATTGTCTTCCGCCACCACGCCCCTGCCGGCCCTTTTCCGAAACCTAAAATCTCTGCTGCACCAACCTTCGCGATCTAGGTTCGAGAAGTACGTCACGACTAGATCCATGTTGTACTCCGTCCCAATCCTTCACCTTCTTCCTCCCCCGCTCGTTCTATATAAAGCAACAAATCCCATATTTTCTCAAATATTCCTGAAATACCTGGCTAATCCGGGTGCATTGGAGATTATCCTGAATGGGTAAGGCCTCGAGTTCATGTACGCTACTTGAGCATTATTATCCTAGTAATCCTAGCCCGGGACAATCACCTACCCTACTGGTGGCCATTTTGGGTTATCTAGAACACTACAGACATGCACATTAATGATAGCTCGGTTCATGCACCAGTCGAATATTGAGCGCTCCTATTACAAAATAGTACATATCCAATATCACCAGCGCAAAAAATCTTAGTACGAGTAATTAGTCATATTAACGATCAGCTGAATGTACGTACATACATATACGTACGGCATGGTTGGGCCTTTGCAGGCAGTGCTGACAGGGCTTTTTTTTTAACGGCGTGATTGGTTAGCCGCCATAGCTTACCAAACGGCAGGACTACCGGTATCTTGCGATTCGTTGTAGCCGCGCAGAAGGGTTTTGTTCGTGTTAAGTTCCCATCGAACCTCTCGGCAGCACCGCGACTAGTTAGGTACAGGGAGCTAACGAACACCCCTGTAGCCAAGCGTCTCCAGCCACAATTCATGATATTATGATGAGAAGCTTGTTCACATAACTATGGAAACAACTACACTCTACACGATGGTTGCCCTCACATCTCGGCAAAATTTACTCCATGCCAAATAACACGAATTCTCGGAATTACTTATTTTTCAGAGAGATAGGTGCCTCTCGTTCCGACCATACCCTAGCATTATATCTTAGGCTTCTGCTATAAGAGCTATTCTAACATAGATATAGACCCTTGGTTGAGTTCTCCGTAGTATCTATTCACTTGTTGGCAGGTTGCCGGCCTAAGGGTAGGGCAGAGAGGGAAGGGGGGGGTTATCGGGGAGGTCATATTAGAAGGTGTGTTATTTGGCATGGAATAAATTTTGCTCCTGTAGAGCGTAATTGATTCCATAGTTACGTATTAAGCCGGAACAAGCTTCTCAACATAGCTCCTGCTTAGTCTGGTTGGCAGACTAGCTCCTGCTATATCATGAATTGTGGCTAGAGACGCTTGGCTACAGGGGTGTTCGTTAGCCCATCCCTGTTCGTTAGTAGGCGCTAGAGGGTAGCCTCTCACATTCTGACATCGACAAGGGTTGACACTAAAGGACATCGGTTCTAAGACAGGCGCAGGTGGAGAGACTCACAACAAGTGGCATCGCAGCGCATCAACCAGGGTGAGCCAGCCATTCTTTTGCGGTATGTAAGATGGAGGAGCTTGTGGGCATGTATAAGATGGAGAGGGTGGTGAGCTGAGAAAAAGAGCTCTTTTGATCTCTCTTCCTGAATACGAAGTTCGGGGTGGATATATATATCTGGCATAATCAAAGAACTAACGAGCATGTCACTCTCCAGCAGCGCCGAACCCATCTTCTCTCCTGACCTTCTCCCCACCGACTCCAACAACACTCCTGCCCCACCCACTCCCGCCCCCACCGACCCCACCGCCCCCGACCCCCGCTGCGACTTCCACCCGCACTCCACGAACCAAAAGTACACGTACCAGCGCCCCCGCGACGGCTTTTACAAGCGTCTCATCGTCGCCTGCGACGGCACGTGGCAGCGCGCCGGGTACCTCGATTCCAAAGAAACCAGCATCCTTCGCGGGACGACGGACGTGTTTCCGAGTAATGTCGCTAGGCTGGGGTGGCTTGTGGATACGAGTTGTCCGGATTGGGAGTACGGCGGGGCGGAAGTGGCCGTGGGGGCAGAGATGAAGGTGAAGGTGGGGGTGAAGGTGAGGGTGAAGGTGAGTGAGGGGGAGGTGACGACGGAGGAGGGAGCGGAGGTGACGGCCGAGGAGGTAGCGGAGGTGGTGGAGGGGGAGACGGCAGGCGCGGAAATTCCCAGGGCGGTGCAGCAGGTAGTGTATTACCAGGCGGGGGTGGGGAGTAGGGGAACTTGGTTACCACGCACATTAGACGGTACTTAATTCCTCCCAAACTGTAAGGGAATGAAATGCCTTATTGATCTAACGATATGGTGCAGCCGCGTTCGGTCGCGGCCTCGAATCCAATGTCCGCGAAGCCTATGCCTTCCTGGTAAACAACTACGAGCCTCCCGACGAGATTTTTATCTTCGGCTTCTCCCGGGGCGCCTACACCGCTCGCTCCCTGGCCGGCTTTGTAAATAAGTTCGGAATTCTGTTCAAATCCGAGATGGAGCATTTCAGTGAGATTTGGGCGCGATATAAAAATCGGAAAAGCACGGCTGAATGGGAGGAGTGGTTGTGGAAGGAGGGGCACAAGATCAGGCGGCATATGAATGTGCCGATCAAGATAGTGGGCGTGTGGGATACGGTGGGGAGTTTGGGGGTGCCAGGGGGTTGGTTGGGGGCGAGGGAGTGGAATCGGAGGTTTGGGTTTTGGGATACGGGTTTGAATTATGGTACGTAAGTCCGCCGTCTGTGGGGGGAGTATTTATGTATTGATATATTTTTATTCGTTTTTCTGCGCAGGTATCGAAAACGCCTTCCACGCCCTCGCTCTCGATGAACACCGCAGCGTCATGACCCCCACGATGTGGTCCCTCGTCGACGAGCCACCCCCCGGCACCCCCCGGTGTCCTGTTCCCCCCCCGAGCTCAACCTACCCCGACCAACCCTTCCTCCGCCCCCCCAAAAACCCCACCACCCCCACTCCCCCCTGCATCAAGCGGGACCCCGCCCGCCTTCGTGCCATCGCAATTAACACAGCAAAACGCCCCACCCTCCTGCAATGCTGGTTCCCAGGTGTACACATTGACATCGGCGGGGGGCATGATAAAGTCTGGGATAGAAAGAAGGGTCATATTGATTTATCACTGTACTCTGAATACTGCAACTTGACGCTCCTGTGGATGATTGACCAGTGCAAAGACTTTCTAGTGTTCCGGCCCGAGGGGATAAGGAGACTGCAAGCGGAGATAGTGGCGAGAGCGAGACTCGTTGATCCCGCTGCCACGGGGTTGGATTGGGCGAGCGCGAATGTGACAAATTCATATACTATTACGGAGATTACGAGCTGGGCTGGGTCGAAGGTAAGGTGTCCAGGGGATTATGTTGGGTTGAAGCGGAAGAAGGGGTTGAATGAGAAGTTACCTGTGCCGTTGCCGCTACCGTTGCCGATTACTCCGGAGACGGAGGTGATCGAGGGGGAAACCTATGAGGTTGTGCATCCGACTGCTAGGATTAGGAGTGATGTGGGAAAGATGCCGTTGGCATTGAAGCAGCATAAGGCGGTGTGGAATGAGGAGGGAAGGAAGTGGGCGTATACAATTTTGGGTAAGCCGGAGAAATGGTACTTACCCCCCTGGCTAGGAGGGAAGAGGAAAGAGGGGCTGAGTGTGGAGATTGGCGAGTACGATGGTGCGCAAGGTAGGAAGGATGGGGAAGGGTGGACGAGTGTGGAGAAGGTAGCATGGGGAAGTGAGGAGGAGTGGGTTAGGTGTGTGGGGGAGAGGAGGAGGTGGGAGTGGGCGTGCGGGTGTTTGGGAGTAGGGGAGGGAGTGAGTGGGTGTGTCTGTGGGAGATGGGAAATAGAGAGGAGGAGGAGGGAAGACTGTGGGCAGGATGGGGAGGTGCATGTAAATATGGTGAGGGGGGGAAGGGAGGAATTAGAGGAGGAAGCAATTCAGGCTGCTGTTGATGGATAGAGGCGGTGTTGTAATGGATTTTAATTTGGATACTCGCAGGTAGGCATTAGTACGGCATTGCAGTATAAGACCTTCAATTACTAACAAATGAAGTCCTTAGGCAAAGGAGGAAGGGTAGGCTGTACCACACGACTGCTACTAAGCTGCATATATTGTTGTCGCTAGGCTGCATAGCAGGCCGGCTTAGTCATAGACTTGCAAATTATAGTAGAGCAGAAAACCTAATATACAAAACGTATATTTTGTTTAAAATAGGTTTTGTATCCTGGAAATGTTTTCTTACCTAACATCAACTTAATATAACAGGTATAATAAAACTGCTTATAAAAAGGATTGCCAAACTGTACATTACAGAACTAACTACCTTGCGCGGTCTTAGAACCACCAGCTTGCGCTATCCCGCGACGTCAGATTTGAGCTCCTCCAGCTGTTGGCACAGTCTAAAGGTCCCAATTACCAGGAGGGATTGAAGAACATTAAGGCTGTTGGCCAGGAGCTTCAGCTTAACACGAAGGTGTACGGTCCAGAGATGCATGTCTCTGGCATCGTACCAATTGCTCTGTTAAGCAAGAACCTCGGAAATATCAAGGAGTATGGTGCGTAGACGAACGGAATTGATCTTTCGGTAGAATGGGTAGATGGTTGAGTATTGGTAATGGGGTGTAATGTTATATTCACTTTTAGTTTGTTCTTTTCAAATCTCGGGATTCAAGACATTTGTTTAAATTCGCGAAAGGACGTAAGATATGTATGACAGGGTTGAGGGAATACCTCTGGGGAAGAAAAATAAAGGTTTCTGAGATTCAAGATAATCATGCAATTATGCTTGGGAAGGACGTCATGTTAATCAGATATCATCTTGCTGTTGTGTTTCTTCATGTAATTGTTGCTAAGGAAACAATACCGCTTATCAGTTCATCAAAAACGAACTAAACTAAGGGCAAAAGAATCTGAAAATACAGTAGCATCACGTGGCAACAAACATCCTAGAAATTTCCTTGTCTGGTTGCCTTGCGAAGGGGGTATTGTGAGTCTTGATCAGACGTACCAACTGCCTTCAGTAAATAACTCCAAATGCAATACAAGAAATGAATCAGATAATTGATAAAATGTAATCAGATTTTACTATCTAACTTTGAAATAGCGTCGTGCTCGGCATAATAGAGTCGGTATAATAATGGTAATGGTGAGGGTTAATTTTTTTTTATAAAACTCATTACTCATATGTCATTACTCGGATGAATGATCCCTCGGGACGGTATGGCGAGCCACCTAGAAGCTCAAGTGGATTCAAAGGTCAGGCAATTTAGTCTGCCGTCCGTGCGTGCTATATACATGGAATACGAAGGGTAGGTGGGGTGGAAGAGCCAGAGGCTGAGAGCCAACGGAGTGAGACGAAGCAACTATGTATGGTAAGGGTAAGTGTACAGCTAAAGCCTTCATCTACAACAATGTGTTGAATTGCCTTCAGCTGGAAATAGGAAATATATAGGGAAATATCTGGGAAGCAGATGAAAACAACAGTAGTAGATCAATGTTTCAAGTCGACAAAAGTTCAGGGTAACTGAGCGAAACAATATAATTTTCGCTCTGAATTGACTATGATTGATCAGCCCCATCACCCTCATTAGGCAAACTCTGACACTTTCCATACTAGTGCCAAATCTCACTTCCTTACGGCCCATATTCAAGTTCCATCTTTCCCCCTCTCCTCAATACATTTGAACATATTCTCTAACTCCCTCCTTTGATACAGCAACATAAAATCCCTACATCTCTACATGGCCTTCTCTGGATCTCGCTTGCTTTATACATTGGCATTATCAACCCTCCCCAAAAATTATGCTAACCCAGCAATGCATGCTTGCGCTTTATTTAGGCACTACTTTGAATTTACCTAGATCACTTTATTCGGAAACAACCTTGAGCCAGTACCTTAATGTATGCATTCTGAAAGTAGTCCCATGTAGGAAATTGAGTTGGGAAGGAGGATACTGTGGGGATGATTGAGATATGTGTTGGCGCGTTGTTCCACTGGAGGATTGCGGTAGTTTTGGTTTTAAACTAGGTTGAGGGGATTTCGTGGACTAGTGTAAGATCGATCATAACAATTATAGGATTTATATACTCTCTCCAGGTTGTAATCCACTTATAATGGTATCATCACTCTGACTCATTTCCTGCAAGGTCCATGCCCGATTCACCCAATTGCATTCGCCATCCCATCCTGTTTTTTGAAATTTCTACCGAGGCCATCAAAATCTTGCGCATACTACATGGCATGCAAGTAGATATTTCTAATAGTTGGTACCACTCCAGACTTTGCTTCTTCTTCTTTGCGTCTATGCCGCTTAGGGTACCTGGAATCCGCGAATTCCCCCTTAATATCACAACACATCCAGTCAAACATACTCTGCACGAAGCCTCAACAATTATTGTCTAACATCCCTCAGCTCTATACCTTCCGGTAAAGACACTGGCCACTCATAACTCCAGTCCAAACGGGCTCATACCCCGCGCCAATCTATGACTAACGGCCCAGAACCCACTCCTGGACTGCTCCAAGCCTCGATTCGCAGTTTGGTGATGCCATTCAAATGGTACCACCTTGTTCATAACTATACCCAATAGTCTCCTAGGTAGCGCTCTAGCCGGCTTGGTAATAACCTCATGTCCATCCTTATAACATGTGTCCTCCTCTATCCCTCCAATGTCCTTCTCGGACTGGGCTTTCAAAGTTATCAATTTTACAATTTCATGGAATCAAGTTTAAATACATGGGTTCCAGGATCATTGAGCACAGGGTCCTTTTCACCCAAGTTACCATAAGCTGTGCAATACCCGATCGCCAAAGCTACCTGAGCTCGATTGGCCGCGGGAGGGGGGAATTGAATCTAACTACGGCTGGTAGTGTTTAGAATTATCCACAAGGAATCAACCAGACTTTCTGACGAAGGATTAATTTGTAAGTAAATGTTGTATTCAAGTTCCGATTGGAGGAGTTCAACAAAGCTGTAAAGCTATTCCCTGAAGACCTTTTCTTCTAACAAAAAGAAAAGAAAAAAGAACTCATAAGATGCGTGCAGCCCTCGAAGAGTTTTCTTGGCTTGAACGGAACTCTCTGGCCTGCTCTGGGCGCAAAAATTACAGGAATTCTGTTTTCTCTGTATATGAATATATGAAATGCACTGAACAAGGCCATATATAGATTCTTTTTCTATGCCCTTCCCTTTTATTGGTTTCAGCCAGTTTAGTGATCGAAATCCATATGCAAATACTTCAAATGCAGAGGTAAGAAATATAGTACTAAGCATCTATTCAGACAATAGCCGCCTTTTGGAACAAGGTTTTGATACGTATGAACATGGTGGAGATTGAGTGGGAGTGCTGAAATGTCAAGGATCAATGTTACACAAGTAGCATTTCTCTGCAAATCTATACTTATATGAGAACGTTACCACTGGCTGTAGATTACACTTCATAGAGCTTCTCAGCAAACTATCACAGATACTTGGAGGATTCAAAGCTCGATGAAGGTCGCAAATTGCTGACCTAGATATTCAGGAGAAAACACTAAGACCTTTGCAGCCTGTAGCTGAGTCTGCAGCTGACTAAGTTCTATGCTGAGAGCTCTGCATGAACCCGAGCATTTTGTAGTAGAGCCTTTTGTGACGATAAAGGCCAAAGTCTCTATGATTTGATCCACTCTCAGATTTGGAGGTAATCACCACCATGATCAGGAAGATGCCTAAAGACCCTCTTTGAGCAATTCTGACGGCAAAGCAAGTATGAGCTCATGTCATTCCATGACCCACCACAAAGCTCCGCTAGTAGCTCAACACCCTTCCTGGCAGAAAAATTGTCATGGATTCTGATAATCCACAATTAACCCTCCCTCATTATATGTCAGTCTTCTCCAAGGGCTCACGCCTACGAAACCTTAAATCCAATCTCCGATGTCCCCAACTAACCATGGTCTTAGCACTGCATATGCATGGTTCCGAGCCGGGATTCCCATCTCCGAATCTGATGAATGAAATGGTTTCTGGATTTGGAAAATATCGAGAATGATTCCTCGCTTGTTACTGTGAAAGATGAAATTGTAAATAGATATTCAGCTTGGTCTTGGGCGCAGACTTGAGTAACATAGTAGCCGTTGCTACATCTCCAAAACTACTAATGCTACGCGGGCAACTCTTAGACGATAATCACCTCTGTAAGTCACGGGAACGGGTTATTCCCGTGGCAATATCGCGGCGCGAGAACGAAGTATAGGCTTGACTGTTGTACTTACGGTGGAGACAAAAAATTTTTTGGCTATATAAATAAATCCTTGCTTGCTACATACTCGTGATTTGTGATATCACGTGAAAATAGGGAGGTTGAGGTATCAATCAGATTGCAAGACCAGCGTATAGAAGCAAAAGCAAATGTGAATTATAATCTAGACTACTGATAATATACACAATAGGCTCGAGAGTGCAATCACATCCAACCATTCGGTATTATATATCACCATAGAGTAGCTACCACGCGGATGAATTGCTGGGTCATACATTCTTAGCTGCATAGCTTGCCACTTCCTCTTTGCAATTGGCTCGGCTCAATCCCGTGGCTCACCCAGTTTTGGTTCACGACTAGTGAGTGGCTGCATCTGCAGGCCTTGCTATGAGGTTATGCACCATCACACGCATTTTGTGCCAGGGTTAGAGAACTCAGACTCCCAGCTTGTGCATACATGCTTAAGCTTGAGTAAGTAAGTATGCTTCTCACCGAAACTATGAGCAGCTTAGCAAAGACTTCATGTATTCAAGTAGAAGCCCAGCCAGTTACCCTTTATATTGTATCGATATGACCGCTGAAAAGTGTCCTGGTGTACTACGCTGTAACATGAGAAGAATGACTAGAGGGGACTGACACAATCACCATGATCTCTTCACCCTGATGCGCTACGAGCCCCTCTTTGCATACGAAATTAGTAAGTTGATTGCTCCTCGCATTTTATTCGACAAATTAGCCAAGAACCCCACCACTAACCCCACCTGGGCACTCCCAGACTAGCTATTTGGAATTTTAGGAGTGTGACAGCAGCGCCTAAGCATGGGACTCTGGTAGATCATAGGCTCTCATGCGGAGTGGCGCACCCTAGTATCATTTTGGTCGCCCTGAAGCGTACGACAAATCTTCAGTGCCTGAGAATCAACTGCGCCAGTCCATAGCCCATAGCCCTAACAATGGTAAGCAGGGATAGAGGGCCTCAACCTATGACGACCTCGGACCCCGTGTCGCTGGGGTATCGTACCCCTGCAAAACATCGCGGCACGGACCCAACGTAAATAACTTTAATTCAACGACAGCAATCGCTGTGGAGGCGCACGAACTGGAGATCAAACTCTGAGGAAACATAAATACGTTACTCCGATTGTGTTTTAGTCTCCAGCACGTCTTTAAGTCAGCGATGTCCAAACAGTCTAATATCCCCTCAGACAAGCTACCGAAATTTTTTCTGTTTCACCTCACCCATGCACCGCGGCTGAAACCACGTTGCACGAGGCGGAGCATATCCGCCCAAGTCATAGTGCAATTAAATGCGTTTTTACAACAATGCTCTCATGACGACATGTGGCTTAACTCAGTATTGTATTTATGTATGTAGGACATCAGGTATATTGCATCAATGCACGGCACGGGTACTGTAAATTGCATCAACGCACGGCACGGGGTCTCAGAAGAATGATTCCCCAATCAGCTGCAGGTTAGGGTATCGATCGCCACTGACACTGCATACAGAAGTTCTCTGCTTTCTCCCGTATAGCAGCAAGCTTTATTCAGAGGTGCCCATTCATGCTTACATATATACTGTTTTCTTCAGATCGTACTAGCTCCGAAAATCGCTCACCCTTATCGTTATCAAGAGTCTATCTGTTGCCGTACGCGTGGGCTTGCCGAAGACCATACCCAAGGGTTAAATGTTCTACAGTTAGCCACCGCTATACCAGACAACCAATATCTCTAGCAATATCTCGAGGTTTCCGTATGTTGTTTTAGCGGGGATCAAGCACTTACCCAATTGGGTTAAAACGTAGGACAGGTCACGTGGATAATAAAATAGCAAGTGTAGTCTATTAAGAGGCAGCACCCTGAACAGAGCTGTCTTCAGGTCAGGAAAGGCTGCTGTCTGATACAGGGAGGTACATATACATTGGGAGACATCACTCAACCGGGCCGTAACACATGCATTGGATGTGCTGTCCGGTATAGCAGAACCAATAGTGCGCCTGGCATAGTGGGGGCTAACTGTATGCTGTGCAATATCCCATCTACCGAAACCAGCTGATGATTTTTTCCCCGAAACATCGATGCGCTTAAGGTTAAACTATCCACCTCTATTTAAATACGCACGCCTCATTGACCTTGATCATACTTCCGGGTTCCAGGGGCGGGTCAGCTAATTGTTTCAATTACAAAAAAAGCAAGAAACGCTGTTCGAGCACGAAATTATACTGGCTAGGATGTTTTTCCCGGCCAACCAACATCGGTGTGGCCCCTTTGACCGAGTAGTTTTTTGTACTCGGGCCTTGTGTTGTCATTTTTGGAGAATCGAGTCACAGTATTTTCCTTTGTAGGGAGTTATAGTTTATCAGTTAGGGCCACAGTGTGATTAGCATGGGGGTATCTCAATTCTAAGAAAAACCGAATCTAGGATCTGGGTTGCATAGCTCACATAGAAGTCGTTCAATCATGGGTATTGGCTAGATCGAATTGGGCCACTTTTGGTATCAAACATCCGACCACCTTTAGTACCAAACATCCGACCACCTTTGGTATCAAAAGAATTTCTCTGGTGGAAATGAAATACTAGTCTCATGCCAAGACCCAAGCGTAGCGAGATACCGTGCCAATACCAGAGACTGTTGCGGGCATGATGCATTGCTACCTAGGTAGGCGAAGTAGCATCCTCAGCGCATGAGGGCCCCTAGCCTCTTTCCATGCCCTTATACCATCTGAGTTACGTGCCAACGTGCCAACCAGACTACGTGCCAACCAGACTATGAGTTACTCTAACTAACGTTTCTTTTTCTAAGAACTGAAGCAACCAGAGTAAGGCACGCCGTACGCTCGGTAATGCAGCAAAGCTAACGTATTGCCACGCGACCGTGCCTACTGCATATGGGCCGGGAGCGAATCCAATGCCTTACGGTACGTATGATATAAATTATCGTACGATGAAATCTGACCAGGGTGGTGATCTACTAGAGTCCGGTGACTCTAATCTCCATGTGGCGCTGACAAAAAGTGTGCCGGGAGTCAAAATGCCGCCATCATTGCAATTGGTCATGTCGTAGTTATTACAACAAAAGCTAGGTAACTTTCTTGATGTTCCTAGATTGTGCCTAGGGAAACAAGTCAGGCAGAGCCGAGTTCGCCCATTGGGGCATGTCCACCATTCGAGTTCAGTGATACTCCCCCCGGAGTCACATAGCAGTATGATTGACCCGCCAGTGACATTGGGCAGCACTGAATGGTAAGTCGTTCTTGAGAGTAGGCATCACCCTGTTTGCAACCTATTCTAATCCGAATTGGCCAGGTGATATCTGCCACAGAAGTATCTAAATGCTACATCTGCAGGAATTTTGATGACAATTATACCCTCAGACAATTGCTTCCCACACATGCAAGGATTGGGACCAGAAGCTTTCCCGACCGCAGCTAGTCCCCCTAATCTATGAATTCAACTTAGTCCCCCATCGATTCCCGTGGCGAGCCCGATCTTTTTGTGTCCTAGGGGTGGGGGGGCTCCCATGATACCCCTTCCAAAATTCCATTAATTTTTTGGTTAAATCCGGACCTGTCGAGCACGCCCCTGCTCGTCAGCCCCAGTTGGCCCCTGACTAATGCTCTCTATCTCCTTAAATATAAGAACGATGGATGAATTTCCACGTAGGAGCGTATAAAGTAGAAATGAACAGAATCCAATATTCCAAGCGTTACATTGGACAGTGGGGCAAATCTCACAACATCCGGCATCTGGTTATTGTGACAACGAGCGTCAAATGGATATGCGGGATGTGAACATGAATGGGCCAGCAGGTTTGAGTGGGCTCCTTGCTTTCCTGGGCTGTAATGTGGATTCTAATTATGTTTAGCACTGAGATTTCGTGAGCCTCCACTAAAATTGGCAACACAAGAAACGACCCCAAGCTCAGCTTCAACTCTCCCGCTCAGTTCATCTATCGATTCCCGTCATCGGCGGAATTCTCAGGCACATAGGAATGCACAGTATGCTGAAATCAGCGAGCGAGCTGCAACCCATAGGGAGCAAAATACCGGTTTTAATCGCAAGAATCTACCACCGAGACATGTTATGTCCCGTTGCCTCGTTTCATTCTTCCGCGGTTATGGTGTGTTTTACTTTTTTTTGCCGGATATCCATACCATGAGCCTCTACCGCGCTGCTTATTCCCCCGAAGAAGACGAGTTATCGCCAATTGGTGCAACGCCGAACATGAGCAACTCCGAATTCAGCTTACTATTATTGACGGCAGCGGTTGGGGCATTATATGCTGAAGATTGCGATGCGCCGGTCAAACATATTCGACAAGAGCTTTATGCCGTTGGAAAATATCATCTGGATGTCGCTGTGGGAAACATCCGAGACGGAACTGTTGCAATGAGCGTTGGAAACGGCGGTGATGGGCGGACTGGCGGCATTCTGACGATAACCGCTTTAGCAACCGCGGCATTGTATATGATTTTTGAGAAAGATATACTTGCTCGGAAATATATAGGTACGCCTAATTTGGATGCATTCTATTTACATATTTACAGACTACCACATTCCCTATTTTATATCCACGGTTTTATTTATTTTGTCGTGAGATGGCCATGTTCATCTCCCTGTTCGTCCGGTTGTTCTTGCCGGGAATATCAGTTCTCACAAAATGATTGGCGTTCCAGACCGTGTTTGAGCGCTGCTCCCTGCTCAACGGGAGCGATCAACATAGCATGATCGCCCATTATGCATACACAGCTTTCCTAATTTCAAAACCTGTTTTGCTTGTGGCTATCGATCTGGGCACGTTTTGTATGGCTGTGTCCCCCACCCCCTTGCAGCCTTGGCACCTAGCTACAGTTTGATCTCCCAATTTCCCTTCATCATGCAGTAATTATTCTTGTTTACGTTGACGAATGGAGGAAGATCAAGAAAGGTGCTAGCTGGTGATGCGAAAGGTTGGCTAATCCCTTAACACTCGAGGGAAACCGAACAACGGCGGTTTAGAACAAGCAATACACCTGACACAGAAGAAAGGCTTCCATATGATCAATAGTTCATCGAAAATCAGAGGGTTAATGAATGGGAGTGATGGGGTGAACGGTACTGGGGGTGAATGGGAAGCGTGGAGAAGAGTGTGGAGGTCGTTGGTGTTTTTAGATGGGTGAGTCCCAATACCGTGTTCCGTGCTTGGGAGTTGCCAGGGGGGGTGGACAACGAAAAAAGATTCGTCGAGGCTTATGTTCGTGAACTAGGTGGTTATCTGCCTCCGTCGGCTATCATCCTGCAACGGATACCATAGATGTAAGTTTCCTAAATTGCTACGTCCCCAGGTGCTGTCTCGGTGAACGATTATTATTTTCATTCCAACTGGAGCTGACTACCGTTTCAGAGCTATGACCCCAGAACTTTCAACGAAATCGATCAAGGACTTCATGCGGAGATGGCTAAGCTCGGTGCCCTCATGGGTGCAATCACCCGGGATATCTGTGCACCAAAAACTTTCGAGATGAGCCAGGTCCGGGAATACAACGGTCAACTCAAGACCTGGCATGACAACCTCCCGGACTACCTCAAGCTCTCCGAAGCTCTGGACTTTAAGTCTGACTCAGCACATAGAACGTCTATTCTCTTGACACATTGCGCTTATCTAGGCTCACTCATTTTACTTACCAGGAGGATCCTGATTGCTCAGACAAAGAGCCTGAGAGGTGAGACGCAGGAAATTGTATTTGGTGATGTTGACCACGAAATGGTCAAATTATCTCACGACTGTATTTATGCTGCTCGCCAGCTAGCAACGGTATTTAGCTCTCTCTATTGGCACTGTGTGGAGGGGTGGCGTAGTGTACCTGCTAACATGGATATATCCACCTGAAACAGGTTGTGGGTATTTTTTTCACGGAAGGGCGACTGGTGAGGAAGTGCTGGCTCGGAATACAATCCGCCTTCACCTCGTGTCTAATCATTTTCCTGGAACTTTCAGTGTTGCGCCGTCAATACAACGTTCGACCGCAGTTAGCAGACTTGGAGTTGGTTTCTCGATGCATGTACGCATTGGAGTATTGTGCTTCTGTTGACACTGTCGCAAAGTCTTTTTTCACAACCCTCGTTCCAATCCGAAATATTATCTTTGCAAGTACACCTGAATTTACTGGAACTATGGAATCACAATTAAACCCCCACGGGCAATCCACCCGTATTCCCCAATATCGTTCACACACCTACCCAACGACATCCACATCTCCAGGATTGTCCAGAGAGCCATCAATGTCTCCAACAAAACGTCCGCGTATACTTACCAACATCGACGCCGCCCGAAGCAACTCTGCACCGGAAATTCCCACATCAACATTCTCTTTCCCATACACGCAACCAGCACAGAGAATGTCCACTTTCTCATACCCGGCGGCGGCGGCCCAGCAAATGTTTAGTGAACAGACAGATCGGACTGGGTTCGGTAATGAAATGGGGTCGATTGGCCAAGTCCCTCAAGGTATCGGAGGGGGTGACCTCACGATTGACTTCGTTCTGACGCACATTTTGGGCTGCTTGGAATCTCCGTATGGCGGTGACCACAATGTCGTGAATGAGAGTCCCTATAACCTAGGCAATTTTCCTGTTAATTGGAGATTTCTAAATCCAAACCCCCCAAAGCTGCCATCTCCGACATTTACTTCTTCGCCACTTGCACAACTGCAATCACGTCATTCATCCCGACGCCCTTCTCAGTCACCGCGACAAGCCCATCAGCAACCTGTCTTCGTTTATAGCCCTGATTACCACCATCCTTTGATTTCGCCATCCTTTCATGTTCCGCAGCCTAGTGAATCAAATGTTTTGGACAGTGGGGTCTTGCGGCAGGTGACGCCCGGTGGCGAAGTGAAATATAACAGCAACACAGCTACCAGGCCCAATCAACCAAAATCTGTTGCAGTGTCCGGAGGTCCGCTTCCTGATGTCCGCATGAGTGATTGTGATGACCGCGATGCGTCTACTCACGGGCGGCGAAGAAAAATGCCCTTCAAGAGCATGGAGGAATATGAGAACTTTCTCAGAAGGGTTGCATAAAGACAAAGATATTCGTGCTTTCCTTACGGTTATGGCTTCAGGAAATTTCTTACATCTGTTAGGTTTTTAAGAGATAAAAAGCCACCACCTCTAGGTGAAATTCGGAGATATTCATCACGAGTATTCTCCTGTCCTGCGCTGGAGTCTGGGGAACACCTCTTCCTATTCTTCTTTCAAATTGGTCTGGCAACGACTAGTCTCTGTTCAACACTATTTCTGGCTTAAACGCTTGCTAGCCCGAGACTGCTCGCTGTCTTTGACTCAATCTTTCCTTATCCGGTTTCACCTGTCATAATTTCCTTCTCACAATTTTCCCCCCGGAAGGTTGGGGCTGGGGTACACATCCGATGTTTTTCATGAACATTTCTTTCAGAACAAAGGGGTTTCAGTGGGTATACATACACTATACCAGATACATAAACGCCGCTTGAGAGCGTTTCGATTCTTGTCACTTCCTCATCCATGGCCTTTTTTTTTTCTTCGTTTTTTGGGGGAATTTCCAAGTGTTTCTCCTCTGGAAGGCGATTTATCGAGAACTTGCACGTATACAGTTCGCAAAGGTGCTTAAACCAAACTCTGAGTCGTAGTATCGAGATATGTGATTTGAATTTGGGTATATTTATTTATCATGTGTTGCGCTGACATTTTGCTCAGTATTGTTTGGGTATTTTGGGTATATATTGTGTTTCAACCCAGTGAAGTATGCATTTTTAAGGTTGGTTAGTATCAGTTTAGTAGTAATAATGAAGGGTTATACTCCATCAACTTCAAGATTCTAGAATGGAAGGAGATCTAGGCCGAGATCTTGTATATTAACATCGGAACTTCAGACATGGTAGACATGACGAGTGATGGGGGAGAGGGGAGGAGTAGCGGGGTAGGCTTGGGATTGGAGCTGAAGTGGGAGAGAGGAGGAGTAGCGGGGTAGGCTTGGGGATTGGAGCTGAACTGGGAGAGACTGGGGTTGTTAAAATAGTCTCAAGTGGGCGTGTCTCAGGGCTCCTTCATGCCCATACCTTCGTGGGGAAACCTTCCAGTACCAATATCTCTGGCCAGAAAAAAATGAAGTGGCTGGCTCTGACAAGATTCTAGCAAAAAGAAGTGAATTGGAAGCTGATGCAAGAGCGGGGGGAGAAGGGTTTATTGCCTTTATAGAAGTATCCAGCTAACCATAGCATTCCCCACCTGCTCCCCTCACCAACCACATGTTTCCATGCAAGGTTTGCTGTGCCTGATTGATCAGCTCTAATGAGGGAGGGGCATAGCGAGCCAGGGGTGAAACAGGGAACGGCATAAGGGCGCTTGACGTCTCTAGTAAAAAGCTTGAGGGCTCTAGTAAAAGCTTAAAGGTGGATAGCAAGTCCGGAAGCCAGGAACAAGATTAGTGAGGTGAAGTGAGTGGGGGTTGAGGCTTTGTTGTCAAGCGACCCCCGAATTTTCCATAAACGTACAAGAACAGTCTCAAGCCTGCACGTTTCCAAGGTAATTCTCCCTACCTAGGTATAGTACTGTATATCAGGAGTCGGCGCATGTCCACACAACAGGGGGATCGACTGGTGGGATGATCAGGCAACATACAGCTTAGAAGTTGCTAGAAATTGACAAAGCCCAGGAACCCTGCCGGGTCTCAAACCTTAGCAGAATTCGAGGATCTTTAGGATAAAGCTCTAATTTTAGCCACCTATAATTCATTGAGAGTTACTTGTTATGCTGTCTCTTGGAGAAACCCTGCCTCATGAAAATTAATGTATTTTCCTTGTTGGCTTATGTATGTATGTATGTAAGGTCTGCGCCCGAAGAAGTAGCTCTAGAGGACAACATAGCATACCTCCAATTGATGCTTCTACGCTCAAAATATCGTTCATGCAATTCATGTTCGGATTCCTTAAGATACAACTGGAGCTCATGATATATTAACCCCTTCTAAATTTCTTAGGCTATCGCGCGAAGCAGGTATATAAAGGATTACAGAAGGCCTCTACTGCGTCCTATTGCTCACGTTTGCGTATCCTATCTAATTGCTTGGGCTTTTGTTGTTAGGCATGATATCTGGTAATAAATTAGCCTCACGCTGCTAGCTACCAAGGCTTATGAGCTATATTATTAAGATGTAGGCATATCCAGCAGTGTTTGGTAATTTGACTCTGTTGCGAGGTTGCGCCGAGAGCGCGCTAGCTCCAAAAACGGAAGTCGGACAAAGACTTTGTAGACTTACGATCGTTTTTGCTACGAGGTCTGATCGAGACTAGTTGTGGGTCTGCCCAATCCTCGCCCTACAAGCTTCGTCCCTAGTCTGGTTGCTTCGTCCCTTGTATATAAACTGCCAAATCAGCTTCGCAGGCTGTACCTAATTGACGTGTGATCCCTTGGCATGAGGGCAGCTGTTGACGTCGAGTTCTGCATACTTGAGTAGCTACCACCTACTTCAATGCCTTTACGGCATCTTTTGTCAATTCCCATATTCCATAATAGTAAGATTACTTAGCTGACCGCTCATAGCTACCTATACGAAATCTACAATACGTGCCCTACATTGCCAAAAACTGCCTTGATTAGAGCTACACCAATGGCGAAGCATTCTGCTTAAGCATGTATATGGCCCCCAAATCCTTCGGCTTCCATAACATTTACAAGCACCTCGAACCTGAAGCTCCATCGCCCGTGCCGCACAGCAGAGACAGCGTGTCTAGGTTCAGTCTAACCTACCAGTTGTGGTGCGTCTGCACACCATAAAGATAATATGCTAGATATTCACAATGCATGAAAAAAGATCAGCCTCACTGAACCAGCAGTTGGCCTCGGGCCTAATACTCTGTTTGGTATGGTTCTTCGCAAGGAAGAAACCCCTGAAGTAGATTTTAATAAGATCATTGGTCAAACACACGATAAATTAGTCTGGTTTCTAACAAACTGGCGCCACTATTGGACCTTCTAGCCCGTACCCGTACCCGTCAGCTACCGATAGTTTAGTAGCTAATAATTGGACATCTGGGTTATGATAACAGTTGAGACTCAGTACTTCATCGTACGATCTTGTGGCAATGCCCGAACCGATCATGATCACCTCAAGGCTGGAAGTAGAAATGATGACGGGAGATGGTAAGAGCTTAATATCAGGTAGATGTTAACAGAAGTATCCCTTTCCTCCAGATGGTTCGACATCGAGTTCGATCCCGGAGTTCAGCGAAATGTCTTATGGTGAAAAATGGCAACAAGCCTGCTTACGAGAGGATGCTCTTTTCTCTTTACTACAATGGGTTCAAGCTAGCATATCGTAGTGAAGGTATGTACTCTTGGTCAATGATTGTTCTGAAAAGGGTGACTGGATGAAAAGCATTGAGGAGTCTTTTCATTGAGATTAACCATACCTATGCGCGGTCCCCAGTATCGCACCACTTATCGTCCACCTTGAAGCTGGAACAATATGCAATGTCTCTTATCATTAACGATTGCAATTAAGGAGCCCCTAGGCACAGAGCCTCATTTCATGACACTACCGTTTTTGGCCTAGCTCCAGTCGCAATTCGGGACTTGCATGCCTCACACCGGATCAAAGTTCCGGCCAGAGGGGCGATCGTCTCCCGTCTACTAGTCTGGTTACACCTAGTAGGTACCGCCGCATGATTAGAGAATGAAGACCCCCCTGTCTCTCAACACAGAATACGTTTCTACAGTAGACACAGGGGGTTTTCATTCTCAGATAAATGTGGTACTCAACATTCAATTTTTGCAAAACTATGTCATAAGGGTGCTTAAAATTAAATCAGAGAGATTTTGCACCCTTGCACGCTAGATATATCACAACCAAGCTAGTGCACTTGGTGGTTGCAACTTTGACCCATGTGAGCATGTAGAAACAGACGTTTTGCAAGTTCCGATTGACATCGCTTGTAAGTAATCATGAACAACAACATTCGATCGCAGATGACATGCTTATGTGGGGGGTGCTGACGAGTGCTTGCAGAATCCTTCTCCAATGATGACAATGATCACAAGACACCTCTATATCGAGCTCAATCATATATTAGAGGAAGGAGTGCTCATAATATATTGTTTAAAATGTTTGTATCGGATATTTACGAACTTGATGTGATGTTTGAATTCGTTTAACGTAAGGCATTTTGATTCTTATGTGCAAAGCCTAACCATCTTCAGATGTTTGTTGTGGACAACAATGCCAAGATCCTCCAATGTCGTCCAGAGTTTTCTAGACGACATCGATACCAATCCAGACGACATCTTTTTATCTACTTTTTATCCCCGTCGGGGTCTTAACAGGTGCATTAGCTAGTGGGGTTGCCGTAGTTTACTGTTCAATTTTGCAAGGGTGCGCTACCTAAATTTCCAGCCAATGAGCTTCAATGCCAAGCTCCCGCATCAGACATAACACACAACGTTCCATCACACATCGATATCGATAGCGAACTTCTGGCAGGTAGGTTTTGGCGGACACAGCCATAATTCCACGGCCAACCCGCAATCCAATCTACAACCTAGAATTAGGTCTCTTGCTGCTCGGTCTATTGCTGGCAGAGCAATGTATGTACATACATAGATGCAGTTTAGCAATACGATTTTCTGAACATTCCTCTTAGCATTCTGCTCTTCTCTCAGCTGCATTTGCTTCCCCTGCTGTCGTCTACCGCCTGCATCCTTTTCCAAAAGACGCTCCCCCTGTGCCAACCATCTCTCCTCATCTCTCGTGTGCCAAAGCAGGTTGTGGAGCGTAAGGCAGGCTAAAGTCCAACTGATACCTACTCCGCCTATGATCCATTTCAATGCTCCCATGCTGAATTCGAAGTAGTACTTCATATAGGGTAGGCCATCTGGCTTTGAGCACCCCAAATGCGCTATTTTTGGAGTTGTGCTCTCTTCTTATACATAAACAACCTTTCCAACCTGTTGAATTATGTACTGCTGCTGTACATATAACCCATTATTGAGGCCCCTATGGATTTTCCATTCCAATCACATACCGCTTGTACATTGAAACTGTTCTTTCACCGATATTCAAAGCCACCCTAATCCACAGCCCTAAAAAGGATCTTTCTGGATAGTCGTGAATTAAAGACTTCAAAACAGGAGCCATCATGACGTCCAGCATGCCCACGGGGGGGCTAGATAGCGAGGATGAGCCACCAGCGTATTAATATCACATAAGTCAAGTGCCTTGGATATCTTCGGAAGTAATTGAATTGGCCTCAATAAATTTCTAGAGTACGCACCCGGCGGAGTCTATATATTGGAATCCAATAAACATGTCCAGCATACTACTCAAGCCCACGGTGTATAACCCTCCGCCCCCCCCCAAAATTTTTTTATTTTATTTTCACGAACGTGATGAGATATGTAACTGAATCTAGGGAACTAACTTTTGCCATTTAGTATTTTATACGGCGGCTCTACAGAATATAATATAACTTGTCAACCAGACCAACAGACATCCCTTTATTTGTATGTACTACTGACTGAACTCATAGTTAGATGCATAATAAGTTGCAGCAATACTTAATCCTGAGCCACACAGCCTCCCCCATCAAGTAAGCTGGTAGTTCAAACAACACTTAAATCTCCCAAGTTACATCTTCTTCATCTCCTGTAGAACCTATCTTCCCACGGCCATCAAATGTTTATGATCCCCTCACTCACTCACTCCTGTCATCTCCATCTCTCGATGAGTTGACTCTATATATACTCGTTACTTGCAGTATATTCAAAATAGGCTTGCTCGATAGGGTTCGTATCGTTATATATACCCCATTTTTTTTTTTTTATTTGGTAAACTCACTATATATAGAGAGAGAGAGAAAGAGAGAGAGAGTACTTACTTATTTACTACCCCCACACCTCCCCCCACCATCCTTTACACTTCCACTACCACGTTTACGCATCTCCTCTCTTCTCTTATCCCCCTCTTGCAATTAGTCTAACATAATACAAAACCCCAGTACATATATATCACATACAAGTATTCCACGCATCGGGTATATCGTTTGTCCTACTGTGAGTTGCCCACCGGTGCACATACACACATATACACGAGATATCAATTTAAAAAAAAAGAATTAAAAAAAAACCCCCCCTTTACAAGTTTTGAATAAACTACGCCATGTTTTTGGTTCAAAGCAGATGAGGAAAAGGGAAAATGGAAAAGGGGAAAGGAGAAAGGGGAAAGGGAGAAAACGAAATAAAAAAAGCCCAATCTATATATCAATGAAGATGCTCATGCGTAATGCCCATGTCAGAACAGTTTACATTGCCCCAAACTCCGCGCCCCCTCGTCCCTCCCCCTGCTCACCAGCTCCACCTCCACTACCACCACGTAACCTCACCCACCGCGTCACACTCCTGGGCACCTCCTCCTCCACATGACTCACCACCACCAATGCCTGTCTCTCCTCCAACCCCCCCTTCCCCCCTTCCTCCACGGGATCCATCCACGCCATACACCTTTCCCTCACCGCGCCCTCCATCCCCGCAAACGCCTCGTCCAGAATCAGTAAATCCGGCTTCTTTACGACCGCGCGGAGAAAGAGCGCGAGTCGCTGCTGCGAGGGGCTTAATTCCCCGAAGGGGACATCTCCGTCGACTACCTCTCCATCGACTACCCCTCCATTGACTACCTCTTTCACCTCTTGATCCACTACTTTTCCCTCAACTACCTCTCCATCGACTACCTCTTGATTGACTACCTTTCTCCCCCCTTGATCCCCTCCATCCACTATCTTTCGCTGAACTACCTCTCCATCGACGACCTCTTGATTGACTACCTCTCCCACCTCTTGATCCAGTACCTTCCACTCAACTACCTCTCCATCGACTACCTCTTGATTGACTACCTTTCTCCCCCCTTGATCCCCTCCATTCACTATCTTTCGCTGAACTACCTCCCCATCGACTACCTCTTGATTGACTACCTCTCCCACCTCTTGATCCAGTACCTTCCCCTCAACTACCTCTCCATCGACTACCTCTCCCACCTCTTGATCCAGTACCTTCCACTCAACTACCTCTCCATCGACTACCTCTTGATTGACTACCTTTCTCCCCCCTTGATCCCCTCCATTCACTATCTTTCGCTGAACTACCTCCCCATCGACTACCTCTTGATTGACTACCTCTCCCACCTCTTGATCCAGTACCTTCCCCTCAACTACCTCTCCATCGACTACCTCTTGGTTGACTACCTCTCCCACCTCTTGATCTACTACTTTTCCCTCAATTACCTCTCGATCGACTAACTTTCCCATCTCTTGATCGACTACCTTTCCCACCTCTTGATCCACTACCTTTCCTATCTCTCCATCGACTACCCCTCCATTGACTAACTTTCCCACCTCTTGATCCAGTACCTTCCCCTCAACTACCTCTCCATCGACTACCTCTTGGTTGACTACCTCTCCCACCTCTTGATCTACTACTTTTCCCTCAATTACCTCTCGATCGACTAACTTTCCCATCTCTGAATCGACTACCTTTCCCACCTCTTGATCCACTACCTTTCCTACAACTACCTTTCCATCGACTACCTCGACAACCTCTTGAACGACTACCCCTCCATCCACTACCTTTCCCTCAACTACCTCTCCATCGACTGCCCCTCCATCGACTAACTTTCCCATCTCTTGATTGGCTTCCCCTCCATCGACTAACACTCCATCGACTAACACTCCATCGACTATCTCATGTTTGACTAGCCCTCCACCGACTAACTTTCCCACCTCTTGATTGAGAGCCCCACCATCGATTACCTTTCCCACCTCTTGATCGACTATCCCACCATCGATTACCTTTCCCACCTCCTGATCGACTATCCCACCATCGACTACCTTTCCCACCTCTTGATCGACTACCCCTCCATTGAATAACTTTCCCACCTCTTGATCCACTACCTTTCCCTCAACTACCTCTCCATCGACTACCCCTCCATCGACTAACTTTCTCACCTCTTGATTGACTACCCCTCCATTGACTAACTCTCCATCGACTACCTCTTGATTGACTACCCCTCCATCCACTACCTTTTCCTCGACTACCTCTTGATTGACTAACTCTCCATCGACTACCTCTGGATTGACTACCCCTCCATCCACTACCTTTTCCTCAACTACCTCTTGATCGACTACCTTTCCCACCTCTTGATCCACTACCTTTCCCTCAACTACCTCTCCATCGACTAACTTTCCCATCTCTTGATTGACTTCCCCACCATCGACTAACACTCCATCGACTATCTCTTGATTGACTACTCCTCCATCCACTACCTTTCCCTCAACTACCTTTCCCACCTCTTGATCGACTACCCCTCCATCCACTACCTTTCCCTCAACTACCTTTCCCACCTCTTGATCGACTACCCCTCCATCCACTACCTTTCCCTCAACTACCTTTCCCACCTCTTGATTGACTAGCCCTCCATCGACTAACTTTTCCACCTCTTGATTGACTACCCCTCCATTGACTAACTCTCCATCGACTACCTCTTGATTGACTACCCCTCCATCCACTACCTTTTCCTCAACTACCTCTCCATCGACTACCCCTCCTTCCACTACCTTTCCTTCAACTACCTCCCCATCGACTACTCCTTGATTGACTACCTCTCCCACCTCTTGATCCAGTACCTTTCCCTCAACTACCTCTCCGTCGACTACCCCTCCATTGACTACTTCTTGATCGACTACCTTTCCCCCCTCTTGATCGACTACCCCTCCATCCACTATCTTTCCCTCAACTACCTCTCCATCGATTACCCCTCCATAGACTAACTTTCCCACCTCTTGATTGACTACCCCTCCATTGACTAACTCTCCATCGACTACCTCTTGATCGACTACCCCTCCATCCACTATCTTTCCCTCAACTACCTCTCCATCGACTACCACTCCATAGAATAACTTTCCCACCTCTTGATTGACTACCCCTCCATTGACTAACTCTCCATCGACTACCTCTTGATCGACTACCACTTGATCGACTACCTCTTGATCAACTACCTCTTGATTGACTACCTCTCCATCGACTACCTCTTGATTGACTTCCCCTCCATCCACTACCTTTCCCTCAACTACTTGATCAACTACTTCTTGATTGTCTACCTCTCCATCGACTAACTCTCCATCAATTAACTTTCCCACCTCTTGTTTGACTACTTCTCCATCGACTAACTCTCCATCGACTAACTTTCCCACCTCTTGATTGACTACCCCTCCATTGACTAACTCTCCATCGACTACCTCTTGATTGACTAACTCTCCATCGACTACCTCTTGATTGACTAACTCTCCATCGACTACCTCTTGATTGACTACCCCTCCGTTCACAACCTTTCCCTCAACTACCTCTTGATCGACTACCTCTCCATCGACTACCTCTTGATTGACTTCCCCTCCATCCACTACCTTTCCCTCAACTACTTGATCGACTACTTCTTGATTGTCTACCTCTCCATCGACTAACTCTCCATCGACTAACTTTCCCACCTCTTGTTTGACTACTTCTCCATCGACTAACTTTCCCACCTCTTGTTTGACTACCTCTCCATCGACTAATTCTCCGTCGACTACCTCTTGTTTGACTACCTCTCCATCGACTAACTCTCCATCGATTAACTTTCCCACCTCTTGTTTGACTACCCCTCCATCATCGACTACCTCTCCATCGACTAATTCTCCGTCGACTACCTCTACCTCTTCATCGACTAATTTTCCCATCTCTTGTTTGACTACCCCTCCATCATCGACTACCTCTCCATCGACTAATTCTCCGTCGGCTACCTCTTGATCGACTACCTCTTGATCGACTACCTCTACCTCTCCATCGACTAACTTTCCCACCTCTTGTTTGACTACCCCTCCATCCACTAACTTATCGACTACCTCCTTTCCCTCAATTACCTCCCCATCGACTACCCCTCCATCCACTACCTTTCCCTCAACTACCTCTCCGTCGACTACCTCTTGATAGACTACCTTTCCCACCTCTTGATAGACTACCCCTCCATTGACTACCTTTCCCTCAACTACCTCTCCATCAACTACCTTTCCTCCATCGACTACCTTTCCACCAACTACCTCTTGATCGACTACCCCTCCATAGTGTACCTTTCCTCCATCGACTACTTTTCCATTGACTACTACCCCTTCATCGCCTACCTTTCCATCCACTACCTCTCCATGTACTATCTCTCCCTCTCCCTCTACCCCATCGACCACACTCACTTCCCTCCTCCTTGGCAGCGCATCCTTAAAGTACTCCAGAACCTCCGCAATCGCCTCGTTTGCCCCTGGAGGCAACGTCGGTTTCGCAAGTGGTGTCTCCGCCCAGGCGGCCTCGACCGTGCGGCGGAGGGAGAGATGTCGTGGCCAGATAGCAAGCACCTCTGGCGAGGAGTGGCCGATGCGGGATTGTATATCAAAGACGGAGACGCCTGGGTCGCCGCGCTTGTGGCCAAAGACAGTGATCTCCTGCGAGTAGGTCTGGGGATGGTCGGAGGTGAGGAGGGCAAGGAGCGTTGTTTTGCCGGAGCCATTGGGCCCAAATACTCCCCAGCGATCGCCGCGGCGGATCGTCCACGAAAAGTCGCGGAGGATGTACCTAGGTTGGGAGGAGCCGTATTTGATTGTAATGGAGGAGAGGGAGAGGAGGGGTTCTTTGCTGGTTTTAGAGTCCCCCTCGGTGGTGATATTTGGAATTTGGGCTCTTTCTTCCCGGTTCCCAAACTCATCCACCCCCCGCCAGACTTTTGCAAACAACCCCTCCTTCGGACGCCACGGCTCCGCCGTGTTAAGCGGGGAATTATGCCGTTCTTTCATCTCTTTAAGCACATCCATTATCTTCCCTATACTCACAACATTATACCCCTCTCCTAGCACCGCCACATTCTCAACCCAGCTGGGAACGGGGTCCTGCGGGCGTAGCGCCAGCACCGGGGTCGTGCTCAATGTAAAGTGGCCCTTTGGCACCATGGCCAACTCCTGCAGGAGATACGAGATAGTGAACGTACTCGGGGGGTCTAGTCCCATAAACGGCTCATCGACAAGCAACACCTGGGGGCGGTTTAGTAGCGCAGCTGCTAGCTTTGCGCGGCGGACTTGTCCGTGGGAGAGTGTCATGACGGGGAAGGCTAGCAAATCCGTTAGCTGGAGCAAGCGGACGACCCGACCAAAGATGCCCAGGTCCACGACCTTTGTGTCGGAGTTGAGCGAGGTGCCGGAGATGAGCCACTTCTCGAGAGTAACGTCCTCCGCTCCCCGGAGGGACTCGTACCGCGCGCTGATGTAACCACCGCCATCGGCCCCGCCGCCAACCATGCCCCGCTCTCCCGTTCTGGGCCCGAAATCGACTCGTGCGATTCCGCTGGCGGAGCTTGGTGGCCAGCACAATTCGGAGTATGTGCGCCCAGTAGGGGGGTGGGGGAGGTATGTGGCGCCCTGGAGGATATCGAGGAACGCGCGCTTGACTGGCGAGGGGCCGAGGATCGCCCAGGAGCTGTGCGGCTGCAGGGTGAAGGTGAGGTTGGGGAATAGTGGCGCGTCTTGGGAGGGGTTGCTGCTGCGGTGGAAGGTGGTGGAGGTGATGGCGATAAGGGCGGGGCATGTGGGGCGCGGGTGCTGCGGGATTTTTGATTTTGGGCGGGAGATGCGCGAGGTGGAGGCGCGGAGCATGGCAGATGAATTAACACAGTTGTGTTGTCTTTGGTGTTTGACGGGGTGGTGGGGTGGGGGGGTGGGGGGTGGGGTGTTATATTGTGTTGCTGGTAGCCTGCCAAGGCCGACAAACACCAAACAAACTATCATCACATCAGGCCTGCCCCTTCCACCAAACAGCCATCATCAATATCATCAAGCCCGCACACGCATATACAAGATGCTCCCCCGCCTACAGCCCAAACGGCCCCAGTTGCCTGTCCGTACCCGCCTGTCCACCCCTACCCACTCGTACACCCTCACCCTCTACTGACCCTACCCTCTTTCCACTGCCTACAGGCTCCACCCAGCACCTCGCCACCGGGATACTTCCGCCCCACCACCACCACCACCACCACCACCCCCTCCTCGCCGCAAAAAAATCCCCCCCCCCCGCAATACGACCCAGCGACACGCCACCCGGTATTCTTCACTCCCCACCTCCGCCGCGCGCGGGGCCCATATCCATGCACAACAGCAGCATCATCATCATCTATGGGTGCAAACTGCTCGAGTCCAGTTGCATGGGGCTATGTCTATCTTTCCCCGGGGGAGCGGGGAAGTAAATTGTGAGGTTTTCCCGGGCCTTGTACTGGTAGATGTACACTCCGGGGGTGGGTAAGGGGGGGAGGAGAGCGCGGGGATTTGTGGAGTGAGATAGCCGAATATACCTTCAATAAGAATAATTCTGTGGGGGGAATTTCACTGCACGCTTTCGAGACAACCTCTCCTGGTGGGTATTTAGCTCAAGTACTTGGTAACTGGATTCCGAGTTATACTAGTATGTACAAGTACTATAGTATTTTTACGTATTATTTCTTTGAAATTTTTTTTTGGGGGGGGCTTATTATGATGAGGGAATGATCTAGGTTTCTCAATTAATATAACGCATGGTGGACCGGGCAGGGTTAAAAGATTATGTTATATGATGGAAAAAAGTTGGTTCAATCTTTACGTAGACTGCCTCAATTGAGGGTAACTCGCAAGCCCAAAAAGAATATATATTCACAAAGATTATTCTCTACTTATACTGTATATAATGCCTGCCTATATTGCCGCTCCCCTACACAAAAAAAAAAAGAAACGCCCGACAAATAAAACCATATAAGTACACAACTTTAAAGTACAAGTACTCCCTAACCACGCCTGCTATATCCTCACCTCCCACTAATACCTTATATTGGCCCCCTAGCACTCCCACCTCCCATCCCCCCCTCAAACCCCGCATGTCCTCACAATCCCGACCACCACGCCCACCACGCCCACCACCACCATCCCAATAATCGGATAAACCCACCCATCCGCCCCCCTCCCTCCTTGCTCCCCCTCCGCCCCACCCCTAAACCCAATGATCCAAAACACTACCCCCACCAGCCCCACCGGCGCCAACAGCGCCCCCAGGGCCGCCAGCGTAGAAAGACTCCCCCTCTGTCTAATCGCGTTCGAGGCAGTCAACATACCCTGCAGGTTCTTAGCCTGGGAGTGTAGGGCTGTGAGATGGGCGACGAAGTGCGCAAGGTGAGTTGTTGACGTCGCGATTTGGGCTGTGAGGGCAGAAGATGAGGAGGAGGAGGAGATGCAGGTGGTGCAGGTGGACGTGGAGGTGGAGGTGGGGGCGGGGGAGGATGCTGAGTTGGAGAAAGTGGGTGAGGTTGGTGATGGTGGTAATTGCAGTGGATGCGAGTTTCGTGAAGCCGGGGGTAGGGGGGAGTTGGACGAGTTTCGATTCCCCAAGGAGGAGGTGGCTGTGGTAGTAGTGGCTGGTTCCTCCTCAATTGACGCGCTGCCATACGAATTCCTCCGTCTACCAAGCCCAAGTCCTCCACCCTGGCCCGGAGTTGAGAGATCAAGAAACTGTGCGAGCACACCCAACCTCTCTAGCACACTTCTTAGCTCTTCGAGATTCCTCACCACCCCCAGCAGCCCATCAACATACCCAAACAGTACCGCTGCCTTCTCCGCCTGCGAACCCGGATGAAACCTACTTTCCTTTCCCCCCGGGAACATCCACGACCATTTATCATCGCTTTCCCTCCGCATATCGTGGGGAAAAAGAAACGACCAGTCTGGTATCCCTCCGGGAACCTCCGCCATCCATGCTTCCCCGTGTAAATTCCCCGTGATGGTGAGGAGGTCGATAAGGATCCACGAAGGGTTCCGTGTAAGCCGGGTGGTGAGTGGTTGGTTGTTTGTGCGGTAATACCGTTTAAGGAGGGTTAGGAGGGTGGTGTCGTTGTGGGGAAGTGTGGATTTTTGTTTTTGGGGAGGATGCGGGGTGAGGATTATGATTGTAATCCAGGGGCCTGTGGTGGGCGAGGGGGAGTGGCTGGAGTTGGGAGGGTACGACGTGCGGGAGTAGTAGGAGTAGGTGTGTTGCAGGCGGTTGGAAGGTGTAGAGTTAGGGGCGCTGCGGTGGCGGATGTGGATGTATATTCGGAGGCGGGTGGGCTCTGCGTGGGCAAGAGTTAGAAGCTTATTGGGTTGGTTGAATGTGACGTGACATACCTGAGCTATTGTGTAGTGAGGGAATGTCAAGTTCGAAATACATGCCTACATTTCACATCGAGAGTTAGTCCCCATTTATGTACTCAATCTTACAAACTCACCTCCTTCACAAACCTGCGGTAGCGCAATGGGACCCCATTCCGCATCTGCAAATAGCCTCCCTGGCGCACCAATCTTCCTGGAAATCTCCTCTCTGACCCACTGCTGCTGTCCTTCGGCCACAATACTGCCACACCCACTCAAATCAGCACTCCCATCCTATGTCATTCCATCTCAATCCAACTACGCCAAAAGTAATACCTACAAAGTAACTTTCTTCTCATTAAACCCCTCCCGCTCCAAAACCCCCCTCAACGAAAGCGCAGTATGCACTACCGTCGGTTCCTCCCTGAAGCAGCTCTGCGAGATGGTCACGCGAGATGCAGTGGATATGGATCGGGACTGTCTGATGCCAGAGGAGGGTGTGTGTAGGCGCTGTTTCTCTGTGACAGGGAGGTGGTGGTCGTCTGATTTCTTGCGAGGGAGTGAGAAGGCGAGCGAGCGTGGCAACCAGGAGGAGATGTTGGGGGCCATTTGGAAACAGTGACGGGGTATAGTAGAGAAGATTATTATGGAGGAAAATCGATGATTAGTTGTGTTATTATTCGAGATGGATAACGTATGTGTGCATGTATGTATGTAAGTATGTATGTATGTATGTATGTACGCTCTGCTATGCTGATGCAGGGAAAAATAAAATAATAAAACCCCAATAGTCCCAAAAGCGAAAGGTATCAGAGTCGGCACGGGATCATCAGGATCATCAAAACAATCATATAAACATGTAGCGAGGTAAAGAGATGTTGGTAAGTTGATCAATGAAAAATGAGGAGAACTGAGGGAAACACGTCTTTCCCACGGATCAACATACATACATGTATATGTGCGTGCTGTTCCACTTTACCGAACACCACTTTGCGCCTATCTTCAATCGAGTTGGTGCCTCGGTCCAAAAGCAAAAAAAGTGGTGCCTTGCTTGCATTTTGTCTTTGAGCGGATCAGCCGTCACCTTATTCGGATCCATCTACGGATAGATTGCGCAAAGATGCGGTGGTGGGGATGGGGGCATGTGCCTTGTGATTGGGTATACCGTGAATAGAGCTCCTGTCGATATCTGAGACCTCAGTGGAATTCTGTAGGTACCGGTAAGTCAAAATCCGAGTCAATCTGCCTGTGCCTATAAGTGGACAAGATCCAGACTCCGGGCAAGGGCTCCTGCTCACCTGGTTTCGTCAAACTACAAAATAGTTGCCCCGTACTGGAATGTATTATACATTCTTCGAATTCTGCAAGACTGAGGTACCAGTTGTAGTTTGGCGGAGCCATGAGCTCGCTATTGTGATTGATTGGCTCTCTTCCCGCGCCGTCTGCAGCACATGGCGACATCGTGCGTTGGGGAAATTCCATTGTTTCAAAGATGTCTGAGACATCCCTCAAAAACACACGGCCGGCATTTCCTTTCGGGCGGAAATAAAGAGGATTCTGGCGTCTGCAGGCTTGCTGCATCCACATGTGGTTTGGGATAGCCCGGAGGGATACAGGTACAGATGATTGGCAACGCGCAAGGAGGGCCAGTCGTGGTGTTTGGGGATACTGTAAAGAGTGGCGCACGTGGCTCGGCCATGACGAGTCAACTTCCAGGCTCAGCCCCATGCGCAGTGACGTGACGCCGTGACAGGGACGACGCGCCGGGCGGGCTCTAACCCCTCGGAGCCTAGGCCGTCCGTGGTCTCGGGATACCTCTCAGTCTCAGTCAAACAAACCATTACTTACCATTCCCATCGTCAGTCACCACCGCCCTCGTTTACCAAACAACAAGGATACATTCAACAGACGACGTACTGGCCTGGAGAGTGCAGGCAGGAGTGCATGCTACGCGACAGATGCACTGCTCACCATGTCCACGCCGTTCACATCCCCATCGCCGTCGTCACTCCTGGTGCCCTCGACGACCGCTACGCCGTTAAGCACCTCTCCGCCCAACCTCAACTGGTTCCTTAAGATGGCTGGGTATGATGGTGCTGCTCCAACATATACAGCTCCGAGTACGGCTCCTCCCGGCATCGGGGTTGCGGAAGCTGCGGCTGCTGTGGTGGCGGAGATTGCTGAGGAGGCTGCTGCTGGAGCGGGCCAACATCTAGAAGCCACAATGACCACTACAGCGGTGGATAGGTTTGGGGAGGGGGATGGGTTGGGTATGGGGACCCTATCGAGGTCGACAACGGGGGGTGGGTTCAGCTTTGGAAATAGAGGGAATAGAGGGTTTAGAGGGATTGGGAATGTGTTTAATTATCTGACTTCTTCATGGGCGTTGCTCTGTATTTTTATGGTATGTCCCATCATGAAGAGCCCATGTACGATGATCCACAGCTAACATGAAACTCAGGCTATCCTCCTCAATCGCACCCTTCTATACGCCTCTCTCCGCCGCCCCACCCGCCTCAACTGGAAAATGCGCCTCGCCATCCGGATTATCCCCATTGTCTTCTTCCTCAGCCACATCAGATCTACCCTTTACGCTCTTCGGTGTCAGACCTCCCCCCACCTAGCTCTCGAAGCCTACCCCCTCGCTGCAAGCATCCCATACAATTTCGACGAAGACCGTGGTGGGTTCTTATACGTCCTCTCCCGGATCCTCACTCCCTGGCTCCCAACCTCCGAGTCCGACCCAGAAGTATGCCAGGCCTTCGGCATGCTCCCACCCCCGGGAGCCCCCAACGGCTGGACCCCCACCGGCTCACTAACCATTCTCTGGCCTCTATACCGAACCATCTCCATTGCCTTATTTCTCTCAACCTTCTCCCATGCACTCCAAGGCCCTACCTCTGCCGGCACAGCTATTCCCTCCACCTCCTCCGACACCGGACTCACCCTGTTTGAAGACTCTCTTGCATTCGCTGAAGCCGAAGCCCTTGTCGACCCCCGCTCCGGAAATGTCTCTCCCGAAGTCCTCTATATCGCATTAATCTCTGCCCTAGCCCACCTCACTGCCAACATCATTGGCGTGCTCGTCGAAGACCAACCCGGCGGTATTCGGCCTCGAGGAGTCGCTACCGTCGGCAGATATCGGTTGATAACGACTGGGATTTGGGGAGTTGCATTCTTAGGCGGCTTCACGTGGGTGTTGTGGAGGGGTGGAGCCAAGGTCCTTGGGTTTCCGTCGGTGTGTGTCGTAGGGTTCATTCCCCATCTGATGGTCATGGCGGGAATTGCGATTTGTGGGGCTATTTACCTCCTTGCTGCCCTTTTTTCTGCGTTGGCACCACCGCCTCGGAGGGGGTTGGAAGGCTTAATTGGTGAACAGGATAATGATTTATTTATTTCCCCGGCACAGTTTGATGGAGCTGCTGATGAATTTCCTGCCCATAGGGGATATTTCGATTTTAGTAACCTCCAAGCGAATATTACACTCTCGACACTGACAATCAGCTGGAGCGAGGATTTCTACACTTCCCTCCTCAAACTTGGCTTCCAATGTCTTACTGCGGCAAGTGAAGCTACGTATCTCAATGAAGGCGCACCGCTTCGCGTTCCAGGGTTGACTTGGCTTGAGCGTGAGCGCATAAGGGTGTTGGAGAGACAGAGGAAGTGGGATGTGGAGAAGAAGGCTCTGGAGAATTGTCAAGTTGGGGATGCTGAGGTTGCGATGTTTGCTAACATAGATAATAAGAAGGGATACGGGAATGAAAAGAAGGAGATTAAGGGTTGGATGGTGGGGTTGCCCAGAGATTATGCGGTCGGTGCTGGAGGTGAAGGGGGCAATGGGGATATGGCCAATGAGAGGAGCCGGGGGAGGAAGAGGAGGAAGTTGGGAAATGGTAGGGCAAAGAGGTGGGTTGGGGCGGTGGACTTTGTTAGGGGGTTGGTTGGGGTGTTGGGGATATGGGTAGTTCGAGGAGTTCTGAGGGTAGGCAAGAAGATTGGTGTTCTGAGTGGGGAGGAACCAGGGGAGATGGGGGATGGGGATGAGGAAAGTAAAGAGTGGGAGGACAAGGATGACACAGAAAATGATTTGGACGAGGCTGCTATGCAGATTTTAGGCGAGAATTGGGTCGATGGAGAGAAGGATGAAGAGCATAGGAAGAGGCTATATGAAGCTTTTTTGCAGGCGAAGACGTTGCTCCCGCAGGAAGAAGATGATAGTGGAGAGTATATACCTTGGCGGAGCTCGGACGACGACCGGGATTCTTCGTCGACGGTTACTACTACTTCATATTCTTCCTCGCTCCCACACTCCTCCTCATCTTATTCTTACCGCTCTAGAAGCATGACCCCCACACTGGAAACGCCGTGCCCTCCGTCGCGATGGGGCAATAGACATACTACGACATTATCTGTGGATAGTGTCTTGGATGATAAAGACGATAATCACGATGATGAAGATGGCGACGACGACGATACAGGTAGCTCTCAGCTACAGTACCTAGCTGTCCTCCTGAACCCACAAACCCCAGAGCAGCGCTCTCTCGCTAGGATAATGAGTTCCCACCTCGCTGCTCCTCGGGGTAAACACGTTACTCGACGCTCTGCCCTCGCCCATAACCAGGAAGAAGAAGTTACCCTCGAAAGGTTAATACTCCAAAGACGGCGCGGTGTTGGTGGTGGAGTTGGGCCTGGGGTTAGTGCGGGAGATGGACGTGGAGAGGGAGAAGGATGGGGACTATGTGTAGTCTGCCAAATGGGCCCGAGAACGGTGGTGGTCTGGCCGTGTAAGTGTCTGGCACTGTGTGAGGAGTGTAGAGTTAGTCTTGCGATGAGGAATTTTGCAACATGCGTTTGTTGTAGGAGGGAGGTGGGCGGGGTTAGTAGAGTTTATGCGGTTTAGATGGGGTTCGTGTATGATACGTGATTTTCTCCCCTTCCTTTTTCTCTATTTTGGAGAGGGGATTGATGGGTTGTGGGTATGCATGCGTGTTGTGCTTTTGGGGGGCTTTTGGCTTTTGTTATTATAAAGGTTTTTTTTGTGGTAGCTGGATAGAAGCTGGAAGCTAAAATACGTTGCACTAAATTTTAATAGGGGCTAGCTATAGACGCGTATTCACTCTTTGTGTGAATATATATGTATGAACTAGTGCTTTTAGTGAAAGTTTGTTGGCGGGGAGGGCATCCACCAGAGAGTAAGATTGAATTCTGTTGAGCAATTACCCCGGAGTTACCCTGAACGCTGCCCGACAAAACGTTAGAGTACTGTGTCGCGCAGGGAGAAGAGGTGGTTTGATTATCATTCTTGACTCTTGGATTCTTTGATTGAGAGAAACAAAAACATTGCAAGAAACTCGTAGGAATCCGGGAGATAGATATTAGTGTGCAAGATGCTAGGTTCCTTTAATGATATCGGTAAGCCCAGAGGTGTTCAATATGACGGGTGAATTTGTGATTGTTTGGGGTCTAAGCGAGGTGTATGTTTTACCCTGAACCTGGATTTAGTAGTTGTGGTTGTGGTTGTGAGGAGGTGGGGAGGGGGGGGGGGAAGGCTAGCATCATGACATATTTGTAATCATATAAGGAATCATGTAAAATGTCTGCCTCCCTGCCTGACACACCTGTTGTGGTGGGTTGTTTGTTATATAGGGGGCTAGAAGTAACTTTCTACGAGTTCATTAGGAGCTACCAAGGGAAAAAAAAAAAAAAAAAAAATCACTGGAATCATTTACGTAAAGTGGTTTTGTATGACTGGTCAAATTTCAAACCAAGATATGATGCCTCATAATTGTGGAGGTTCTGTGGTGTGCCTGTCCTGTTGTGGTTGTAGTTGTGGTTGTGGTTGTAATCAATTCCTTCCTTCCAACCCTCCCCCCCTTGAAAATGTTGCCGTTCGGCCTAGGCATAGTTGACTAAATTTCGACTTGTGACCTAGCAAAAATTTTTTTTTTTTCTCTTACTCAGCATCCAATATATATCTAATTCGGGGGGCTTAATTAGAATCCCCTTACATATATTGTACATGACCACGTCGACTTATTTGCAGAAGAATTAGGTTCGGCCGGGCAAGCTTAACTAGGAACACATCCCAACATCTCAACAACAACCAACAACCAACAACCTAGTCTACAACAACCAAAAAAAAAAAAAAAAAAAAAAGATCTAAAAAATCCTCAAGCCATGACCCATCATATCACGGATATTACACCTACTTCTGATCTCTACCCCACCCCTGGACTCAGGGATAGGGGGAAAAAAAAATCTAAATCCAATATCACCCACTCTTGCCTTTGATAAATAACAAATTACAGAAATAAACTAGCCTGCCTACGAAGTACAGACTTAGGTACTGATGTATTCTTTCCCCCCAACTTCTCCTCGCTTCAAGAATTTCAAAACCCTATCCACCTCAATCATCCGGAAGTTTTCGGAATCATACACATCCCAAAAAAGAATAGCAGTTAGCACTGAGTAGATAACCAACTGAACTGCCGTGAGGTCAACAAAAAGAAAAATAGAGGCAAAAGAGGCACATATAAATAACCCCACTGTAAACCCAGAATCAAAATTCTAGTCAAACACCAGAATTCCGTTCCCCCATTTGAATCAAACCCTCCCGCAATTCACTACTCACAGCGATCACCTGTGATCCCCCGATCTCAGATCCACCATGGGTCATAATCCATAAAAATGACTCAAAACCAGCCGCACAATAAGTACTAGCCACACTTCCAGGTTCTAGATCCATCTACCGAGCATAGATATCTCGTATCCAAACCTAACGAATCTCAATCTATTGTACTACGCTCACTCATGGCCGTCGTACCATGGTAGCAACCTACTATACGTTGTGACTAGCCAGACTAGTTGTGACTAGCAGTCGCGGGGATTCATGTTCCCGATTGAGCAGTAGCCCCGATTAGGCACCTGCCAAGCATCCTAGAACGACACCTTGATATTCGCGTCATGGTTGGCACTGAACTTGTTCTTTTATTACCACCCAGCCAAAGTCAAAAAAATAGCTAAAATCGCCAAAAGGTCCGAACTAAAGAGATGACCATGACCAATTTAAGCACAAGAAGTTAGCTGGAAATAAGAACCCAATTTAATCCCACAATCCCGCATAAGATCGTGGGCCCCCTAATGCTCCACTCTAGGCCTGGTAAGAGAACCCCATAGGAACTCCCCGGATCAACCTCAGCTCACGCACCCCAATGGCAAAACTGCGCCCAATCGAGGGGATTCCACCAATACCCCTCAGCTATCTTCACCTTATCAACGGCTCGGTGCAGCGCCTCTGCACACGTCACCCTCGGCACGGGAACACGACCCCCCTCTGAAGGGCCAGCTGCAGCTGCAGGGTCACCTACATTTGACTCAGCCTCACGCTCACCCCGACCACCCCTGACTCCCCCGCATTCGAAAAGGGCCTTATAGAACTCCTCTGCAACTTTCTTGCTCACAGTCTCGTCACCCATCCACAACGTTCCAACTACATGGCTAAATCCTGCAAGTTGAAAGCCACTGGCAATATGTAATACCTCCTGCCCCAGGTCCTCACTTGAATTGTCGCCTGAAATACAGGCAGAGAGGTAGGCTAGATTGTGGGTGCCATTGGGACGTACTGTTTGGAAGGGTCTCACCTCGGATATCGCCTTGACGGTGAGAGTCTCAACTTCCCCCGAATTCTTGAGGAGAACGATACGGCTTTTTGCGGGGTTTGCAAATTCAGTAATTCCGTGGCACGCGAAATGAACCATATTATGTTCCCGGATCTGTTCTAAGGCGAGTATCGAGTTTGGAGAAATGAGGAGTGTTTTGGTTATTCCCGAAGGCAGAAAGGAAATAATCGATTCCGCTTCCTCTCTTGCTTTGGGGAAAGCCTTGTCCCCAGGAGTATTCGGCATGGCAATAAAAAGCATCTTATCTGCAGAGGTGTCAGAGCCCACATTTTGGATGGTGGCTCCCTCTCGAGCGCGAGAGTAGAGGAGAGCTTTGACAGTCGGCGTGTAAGAGGAAATACAATACTTGGAGGTATACTCTGCTTTCGGAGAGTTTGGTGATTTCGGATAACACCCCGCGGCATGAAAGGGGGCCCTAGCCATTGTACCAACGCCAATCCACCAGATATGAGGTAAGGCGCTGCTCGATTTTTTGTTGGTATAAAACCTCAGTTCTTGCAAAACAGGCTTAACCACTGCAACCCACAACATCTCTAGCAGAGCTCTCATTCGCCTGTTTTTATCCGGCGCGAGCTCTCTAGATTTCAAGATGTTTCTGTCGATCATCCCAATCTGCTTCTTAACCCAGCTGCTAGACAGCTGCTGAAGCCGAAGACTGCTGACACCGGTCGACTGGATGATAATTGCATCGCTGCTATTTTCGGTGACATTGATGGCAACGATGGGACCGTACCTCGCCGCTTCTTTGAACTCTGCTTCTGACGGAGAAAGGAAATTTTCAAAACCAGGCATCCCACGAATTTTCTCGAGCGTTCTTTCCAACAAGTTCACATCACGAAGCCTCTGTTCTTGTCGGTGAAACATCAACAAGCTTGCGCGAAGATCTCCTTGGACACCTGCCTCTCTCCTAACTCCAACAAACATACCATCAACCTTCTGGCGCAAGACATCGAATTCTCGGGCAAGGTCGGGGTTGGCACGCTCAAGACTGGATATTCCTTGCCTAAATTCAATGAGGTTTCCCATTATAATACCTCTACCGGTTTCGAGTAGTCTAGCAGCCTCCAGGGGAGACTTATCACACTTAATTGCCATTGCGGCAGCATTAGATGCAAGATTCAGATGCTGTGAGAGATGCCACTGCTCATCTTCAAGTGTGAGCGCGCGGCATGAGAATACTGGCAGTAATCCTACCGCTTCCGACAAGGTCACATAGGCATTCTCCCAATGCCCTCGAATAGTAGCCGAGGCATCACTTTGCTGTTCCCTATGCTGCTCGAAAAATTGGCCCAGAACCATGTGTGTCTTTGCTGCTTGCCCGGCAGCATGGAGACGAGAACGAGGAGTTGAACTGGGGCACTGAAGAGCGTTAATGAAAAATTGCAAAGCCCAATAAAGCCACTGGGACTTGTCTTCCTCGCTCTGCTCGGCTTGAAAAGCGTTGAAGAAGAGCTCTCCGAGGTTGACCATGGCTGGTGCAAACTCTGGGTGATATTCAGGGAATTCTTCTGCTGCTTCCGATCCAATTGAGAGAGCAAAATCCAAATCATTCGGATCCTGACTCTCCAAGTATAGGAGGGACAACGCCTGTAACAAGCGGTTGAGTAAGCTTGGTCGGAGTATGGATGTTGCTGGGGCTTCCGTCAACGCTTGTGCTCCCCAGGAAATTGCAGCCTCCAGATCACCAATTCTCTTCTTGCTTCGATAACGCAATTGTAGTCGGTAAGCAAGTTCCCCATGGAACTTTGGGAGCTCGGGTGAATTACGTGGTAAGAATGAGATCGATGCCTCAGACATAGAGACAGCTCGATCGAGATCCCCAGGTGAACGTGTAAGGCTGTAGCGTGCTTCGTAAAGAGCACCCAGGGATGAGATGAAAAGGGTTTTCTCTCTCATATCCAAGCTGTCCTCGACAGCTTCCTCCAGCAACTCAAGACCCTCGTTAACATGATCCAGAGCCTCGGCACCAATGTATCTTGACGGAAGAGGAGTAATAAATCCAGCTAAGCCAATGAAGCCCTTTGCATCTCCGATGTCAAAAGTCTCAATAGCTCGCTTCTGGTAAGCAAGAGACCTATTGAGATCCTGGGAATCACCACAAGCATGGTACTTAGCCTGATATAAATCAGCCAGCAACCTGAGGAGGTGGTGGGATCCTCCTGGGGGTGAAGGCTCATGCAATTCGGAAGTGCTGGCTTCTGCAAGAATTTGGAGCCCATGTTCTGCATGTTTGATTGCTTCTGCAACGTCTCCCAACTCACCAATTGCTGTATATCGAAGCTCTAACATCACACCAAGATAACGGAGGTAACTGACTTTCTTAGATACTGTCGACGTGCCGGCAACTGCTTTTCTGGCGAGCTCTATAGCTTTCGATAAGGTTGCAATATCCCCCGTCAGTTGGTATCTCGTCTCAGAAGAAATGCTCAACAGCCACTGGTATGCCGCCACTCGCTCTTCTGGATATCCCTCCTCTTTGGCAACCGCAAGACCATGTTCTGCCAGCTCACACGCCTCGTCCAAGTCCTCCATCTTTCTTATCCACTGACATCTTAGCACCAACATAAGAGGAAGATTCTTGAGCGCAGTAAGCCTCGTGTGGAGATGGTGAGGTCCATTTCTCACCAACTGTAGTGCGTTTTTGGTGTGAAGGATAGCCTTCTCGAGTCCATCTGTGATTTTGGTACTCTCATAGTGGGCAAGTAACAATGTTCCGAGATTTAATAAACCCATGGCAATGATATCGATTGACTGCTCGGGAGGACCTGCGGGTGGATTCTCCCTGAAAAGCCTAACCCCAGTCTCGGCCAATTCAATGGCTCGATCCAAGTCCCCAAGTTTCTCGACACCACGGTACCGAAATCGTCTCCCTAAATTATCACTAAGATGAAAGAGCAAGAATGGTCGAAGAGAATGCGCTGGTGGTGCTGCGCGTAAGAGAAGCTCGCCAGCGGCGATCTTTGTGTCTAAGAGTTCCAAGCATTTGGGGGTAATTGTCCTGTGCTCTTCCATCTGTTCTTCATCCTGATCACCAGCAGGATCCCCGCAGAGCTCACCCCAATATTGATGTACAGTGCGTTCATCGAGAGTATTTGGATTCGCCTCGATCTCCGCACGGATATTCCGGTTCCATGGCCCCATATCTTCATCAAAACTGGACACTGGGTCCGAAGGCTCACCAGCTTGACCATCAGAAACAGATTCTCGGCCGCTATCGTATGCTCTATCATTGTTTCTCTCAAACACATCCATCCCCGAGCCCTGAGGTTGGGACATGTCGACGACGATGGTAGTCCAAAAACAAGATTAGGCGGATAATATCCTAGCTAAGTGCTAGACTGAAGTCAGTCCCACCTTAGAATTTCCAATATCAGATGGAAGCACAAACCGTCGCTAGAGCAGATATCGTGAATTCCTCGATGCAGTGACTGCTTTTGGTGCTCATGCAATAGAGGGCTAACTTTTTTCCCAACCCCACTTTACAAAGTCGTTACTAGGAAAGGCTCTTGTGTGTTCTCTATTCCTGACAGGCATGTTGTTTGGAGTTGCCATCGGAGTATGATATAAGAATCGTTCTTCGTTGACGGTCTCGTGCTTGATGACTTCCAAGTCTAACATTTCTCTGGGTTCATATGCAAGACTATCGATATTAGCTCACGTTTCACTTCGCATAGACAGCTGGTACGTCACTCGCTGCTCCACCAGGAAGGGGCACATTACTGATCTGCAGCGTCCCCATCTATGCATATGCAAGTTCCATTTTTTTTTACATACCCCATTACTGCAGCCAGGTAACTACGTGTCATAATTATTAGCGATCAAGAACCAGACCGACATGAATGTAAGACGTACATCGAAGAATCCGTCTGACAGCATTGAGAGGTATCCACAGTCTGGCCTTGTACTCACCCCTGTAGGAGATCGGGTGTGAGGCTGAGCGAGCCAAGTGGGTCAATCCACCGTTGGTCTGAACAATGCGATGAACCGTGGCCGGTTGTGCAAAGTGGTATAGCTTCTTTGGGTCGCGAAACTTGAATTGAGTCTGAAGTATAGAGATAGGTCATATTTTGGCAATGCACGCTGGCATCTTGAAGCAGTATATTTGCTCCTTTGTATGTTGTCCCCAGACTAACGTAAAAGTGGACTGAGTATGTCCATGAAGCCTATGATCGACAGTGCACAACGTGTACCAGTTGGAGTACTAGTGGTGACTCTGTGAGTTATAATAGCGAGAAACCAATGATGTTGCCTCACCATACAAGAACTGGACCTCGCTGCCATACAAGGATATGCCAACAAGGGGCAGTTGTTGCCTCCCCTCTAGATCTGCCCCTCCATATATTAACTCACTTATGCAGCCAGTCCATTGCGTGACGCTTGAGAGCTCTAACTTTTACTTTGTTTGCACCTGAGTTGATCAGCTTTCCCACTCGTGATAGTTCTTATCGGAAGGGTCTATCTCTTTTGCGCTAATTCCAATCGTGATGATATATCGGTGCTGATCTGCCTTCTCCGGCCATCTCCCTTCAGTTGAAGTCAGTGCTGAGCGCGCTCTGATATGCCAGCAGAAGGCAGAGCCGAACACGCCATCCCTTCCTAAATATCCTATCTTCCTCGCTAGTACATTTTAACCACACAACACTTCAGCAACTGCGCAATCTAGCATAGTCTTCAACGCAGATACAGCGGCGTTACGCGAGGCCCTTTTCAAAGGTCCACCTCGGCTCCGGGTATATGCATGACAAATCCGCCGACGAAGACCTTTACGACCCTTTGGAAATATTAATGATGAGGAGCTACAGCATACACTAAGTAAATAGGTTATGAGGCAATATTGGTTTGACACGGGGGGTGCACTCACTGGCTGCAGGAAGTCCTCTATCAGTACCTCCGAAAATTCTGTGCTCCCATGCCTTGGAGGTGTGAGAAGTCATCCGTCTGTGGACGTGGTTGTCCCGGTACATGGACTAGTATGTTGAGCCTTATACCCTCGATCCCTTGTTTGACCTTTTTTTCACAGCAAAATGAGGGTAACACGTACTTTACCCTCTAGAGTTATTTGAACAGGGTATCAGCCGGCAGATACCACAGGAATATCAAATGTTCACACTTTTTATTAAGAATGTTTTGCAGGTAAGCAAACCCCCTCCCAACACATGGGGAGCTTACCACAAAATGCGTCGTAGGGTATGCCTAATTCCAATCTAGAAAATGGTTGTTATATTCCCCAGTGCAAATATGTGTCAGTTCTTTTCGTAATTTGCATCTTGATGGCGTTTTTTCCAAACTGAATTTAATGTTCTGATTCTTCTTTCCTGAGATTGAAACACAGGTCGTCATAAATCTCATATTCCGAGATACCTCAATACCGCCTTTGCATAATGAGATTGATCGGAGGTGTGGGTGGGGTGGAATAGCGCAGTGAGGGGGCGGCTGCCATAACCACATGCTACCTTCCGCTCTCGCATATTCTAATCGAGACTGGATCGAGGCTAATTTAAATCCTTAGCTTCTGATCCGATTTTCCTTCCCCAAATGAACTCCCGGCAGAACCCTTGCAGTGTTGATCTTTTGAAACACTTTTTTATTGGAGAAACATCAAAGTTGGTGCCTTGAAACAACGTAGAATGAGGAGGCATCCAGAAGCGCAGGGTAAGGCTATGCGGGGAAGTTGAGTCTGGAACAAGCGTAAGGACCCATGTTTTAAAAGAGAGATGCAGTACTCTATTTTCAGCTATCCCAGAATGAAGCCAATCCTAGGTAACACAATTGCATGTTTAGCTTCTGAAAGATATAAGGCTTCCTAAAGTATTTGATACCAATTGATATGTATTGCCATGCAGGCCTGCATCTTCGAATGTCTCAGCCTGCCTGCTTATCGCGTTGAGGGTAGTGTGAGTGACTTGTGGGACTATGAAACAGATGTCAGTAGCAGTTTTCTCTAGGCATCCCAAGAAAAATTCTCATTCCACATATATTCCTCTAGGCTGCCTCATCAGTCCGGCTCATGGCCAAGGCGTCAACAACAGCCAACAAACAGTTGTCTGAAACTGAAGACTCCCAATCGGAACCACTACCATCCGCGTAAGCCCAGTTGAGCTTCCTGCAGGTAATATTCTGCAGCTAGTTACCCTGGAGATATATTGCAGCGTTGATCTGAGATATTCTCATCAACTTCCTGAAAATCAATGCGTGGTTTAATCTGAATGACAGCTGAGGATGGCCACCGCATGGCGAACTTAAAAGTTGAGGCAAGAAAAAGAAGAGGTCGGTATGCCCTAATAGTCCTGAGCCTTGTCACTCATGGTTAGCAAAATTGGGAAAAGTTTGCATTGCAGACCATTTCATAAGTATTATCACTGCAATCTCATACCATTATCCAGTGGTTATGTAGTGACTCTTCAGTCTTCAACAGTCCCGCTTGCTATGCTCGCTCAGCTATTCGTCCTACCACCCATCACCAAGGAATCAGCTCAAATATTTCAAAATGTAAGGAATGGAACCAAGTGCGCTTGATTTCATCCCAAATCCAGCGGTGCTTCTTGCTCATATCTACTATTCCGTCGATGTCGTTTAGAAGACCCCTTTTGGAGACTTGCAGTGGAGATCTATGGGCCACGAGTAATATTAGATAAAAATTAATGAGGGATAAGTTAGGTCGTAGGCAGAACCGCGCTGGAGGAACATCTGTAAGTGCCATGCAGGACAGTGAGAGTGCATGAGGATTAAGTTGAAAAGCGAGGAAGATGAGCAACGTTATGCAATAACCTCGCCATGCGTGGGATGCTCGGATCTGAATCTCGTGGGAATTATGTCCTGTCAGGGAACAGCTACTTCGGGAATACTATCTTTCAATGGACTAGCCCTGTCTAGATCCAAACTGCAGTACCTGGCGCATCAACACCTTTTGGGATAAAAGTTATGTAAAGTATGCAAAGCTCATCGTTTCAAGAATGTAGAAGAGTCTTGTGGTGGGGCAAAGTTAAGCATCTAGGGTTATTATTATCCACCAATATCAGAGGGACAAAATCATAGTTCCCAGAAGACGGAATTGCGAACCGCTAGAGTACATATGATACCTACAGGAAACATGATAGCTAAGATGAATGACAAGCAAATGAAGAGGCAGGCATGAAGAGTAGGCGCACACACCAAGAAATAAGAGAGGGAGGCTCCTTGATATGCAATAAAGTGCAAAAGAATACCGAATTCAGGCCTATGATTCGAGCATATCATGCATCAGTCGCCAATTCAAATCTCTGGTCCATACAACATTGAGATATGTGGTCATAACATTCCTTGGATAGCTCCCCAGCCTTAATCTAATTGCCAAAGCATCGGTCCCATCCTAAGCCGGATATGTTAGAGAATGCCCAATACATTGGCAAATTCAAGCATGAACTTACCTGGTAATCCACATCCCATCCCCACAAACAAATAGACCAAAAACACCACCACAAAGCACAACAACGCCATAACTTTCACATTCTTCCACCACATTTTCCTCCTCAAGCCCCTGCTCCTCCTCCTAAACTCCCCTGCATTTGTATTCAACTTCCCCGTTTTGTCTACCAACAAGTCAATCCTCTCTCCCCTCTCCAACACCCTCTCGATATTCTCCGTCATTATTCCCCGAACGTTTTCAATCTCCTCTTGTACCCTTTTGACATTATCCTGCCCACCTACCCCTCCATAGCCATCTATTAGCGCATTCCCCGCTGCTGCACCCTCAGTTACTGCTGCACAGAACTTCCCCATCTCATGAGCCATTGCTGCATCGAAGCCCTCTGCCTGGTGGGCTGCATAGTTATCCTCGAACTCCCGCTGAATGCTGAGGAGGAATGCAAAGGGGACTTTTCGACCGGCAGCTGCGGGGCTGACAACAACATAGCTCAGCCCTTGAGGATATTGGGAGGTGCCTGGTCGGGAGATGTAGCTGAGAAAGTGCTCTTGGTGGGTATATGTAAGCTTGCTGGTTCCTTTGTGGTCTATCTTGGGGAGGATAAGGCTGCTCAGATGTGTAGCGTGGTTGATGAGGGCAGGTGGGAGGCGATTGTAAGGTGCGGGAGGGATCGCGGAGAATATTGAAGAGTCGCCATGTGCAATGCAGGCACTGCGTAATCTAAGTATTAGTGACTTACATGAGTAAATTACCAATAGGATCACCAACTAAGTGAGAGGGGGATTAGAAGTTGATAGTCCGTTTGAGGAGGAGGAAGCCATGATGGGTATCTAGCTGACGTAACTCGGTATCAATGTCGATTTCGAGAACTTGCAGAGCTCAGGGAGCTTTACAGTTGTAATCAAACACTAGCAGTTTCGGGATTCACACAAAGCTCCCCTGAGCTTCCCGTTCAACTTATCGCAAGTCGATTGAATTCTCTCCTCCGGAGCACTGTGGTTGTTGATGTTATGGAATGATGATCTAGGTATGATTTGCTAAGCAGCCAAGCTGTAGCTGTGCGGCTCTGCGGCTCTGCGGCACCCGGTTAAACAATAATCGAAACCTAACAATTACGCTCTGACCAGAAGCAGCTCACGACTCACTAAGTACGTAAAGGGTCACAATAATGGAATCTCCCTTTTATGAGATTCGCCTTGCACAGTTGGATATCGATATGAAAGGCCCTACGCACAAGGGACAATCGTGCTCCTGTTTCGCTTTCTTGGCTACTGCTCTAACTCCAAAAGAAACAATCTTTGATTTGTTGGTATGTATTGCCGTGTTGGCGAAATTGATTGTTTATTCCTCAGCTACTTATGTAATGTTGTAGCTAAGATGTAGGTAGGTGCCGGGCTCTGCAACACAACTTTCTTACATCTACGACGCCGGATTACCCCGCCTGAGTTGACGTACCTTTTCACATTGCAATCCACCAGTGTGCTTTTACCCCGCGATGGGTCCTTCCCGCTTCGTTCCCACGTTTCCGCAGACCCTGCGCATCCTCCGCTTTCTCCTCGCACTAATCGTCGCTGGTGTCCTTGGGACCGCATACAAGCATGCGGAAAACTGGAGTAGCTCCATTAAGCGAGCTGGGGGACTTATGATGTTCACTGTGTGTAGAATATATACGTCTCAACGTTTCTCCAATATCCATGCTAACCCCTCCCCAAAAATAGGCCGTGGTAACATTACTTTATGACATCTACGCCCTCCTTTTCTCCGTCGACATCCGCATGCACGACTGCACATACTCAAAACGATACAAGCTTATACATATGCAAATCGAGGGATTCTTGACGGTGTTCTGGTGGGCGTCGCTAGGAGCGGTAGCAGCTGCTCTGGAAGGGATGTTGATAGATGTGAATGGAAATTTACTAGCGAGGAGGTGGGCGCAAAATGATGGTAGTTGGAAGCCGGATACGACTACGAACCCACAGACACAGACGAAAACGAGTGAGAGCACCGACAATCAAATGGCGGTGTATGTAAAGAGTAAAGAGATAGTGGTAGGGAGCGTGGCTTGTGCAGGGTTTACCGGGTGACTCTACTTCCTTCTTTGCAATTGATTATTTCCGGTCAGGGTACGGTACTAACAGGAGTGGAAATTTCAGGGCATGCTCAACAATCATCTGGATGATTATCTGTTCCCGTGCTGTATTACGGTAATGGCAATGCCCACAGCTCTCAGCATTAAGTAGAGTATAACACCCTTTCAAAGCTTTCTTCCCGTTAATGTTTTTGTGTTTCTCTCTCCTAAACCCCTGTACGCGTCATGTAATTCCACTTAGGAACATTGACCTTCCTCGATATATACCCATATTGTGCTTTCTAAGTTTCCACTTGTTTTTTTTTCTCACTGCAATGATAGTTTTGCTTTGATCTTGCTTTTTATGAAGTAGTGATGTGGTGCTGTTGATTGAATATCTGTCCGGCAGTGAGCAAGAGTACTGACAAGTTCGGAGTCGCTTTTGCTATGGGCTTATTCTTGAGTATAGAATGACTAGATGTTGCACACGAAATTAATGCTGTACGATTGATTGATACTGATCTATGCAAATCCAGAGAAAATGATCTTATCAATGCTGGCATGTTTGCTTTATCGATGACTTATCTCTGAGTTGCAATTGCGTATGTGAGTTGTGCATGTGCTGAACCAGTAGAAGTGGAATATATGACGTCTTGGCATGGGGAGCGCCTTCTTATTTCTAAGGATAGAATCCAATCTCTCCATTATTGCGAGCTCCCTCTTTATACAAGCTTATCGAGAGGTAAGTGGGGCCCTGATCTAAACTAAGGTACCCCTACTAGTCTGGGTAAAGAGGAACCCTACCTACCTTTATATAACCCGACTAAGTAATATACCTTTCAGGCACAGATGTACCTTGCCCACTCTTACCGGTGAGAGCTTTTCTTATTCGTTCCTTGACCGCTACTCGAACCTCAACAAAATATACAACGCTGGTGGGGAATCAATGGATAACACCAATAACGTATTTGGAGTATGCCAGTTAGTGCTCCCCGTTCCAATTCTACGTCTCTTAGCATGGACTTTTTCTGGCGTGTTATTCATAGGCAGACATGCCATAAATCAGGTAATCTCTTTGCTCAGGATCGAAATTTGCATATGTTTGAAGGAGAGTAGGAGTATTGGTCGATATTACGAGACTATCCAACCATGCCGCCTGGTAATACAACCGCGACCTGCTATTTCGAACAAATTATTATCCACAATATTCAAACGAAGAACTGGACAGCTACAAATTCTTGGCTAGGATTCTATAAAATTTGCCTATGATTCCATAAAATAAGCATCGTGGGTCTATGGGGCGTCCAATGGTCTATGGGAATTATCGGGTCAATACAACGCTGGTCAGGGGCTCTAGTCCAAGGGAGAATCCCAAGGACATGATAAAGTACAACATGACGGAAAATACTTTTTCAGACGAGCTTGTACCATCGAGTCCCGTTGGCACTATGGAACCTGGAACAATGACTTTCTTACTCACGAGTTGTGAGAATGCGCGTTGATGATATTTAGAGGGAGGGCAGATGGCTAGGCTGTGGTAAGTTCCATATTTGCCTTGCTCAAAGATCTAACGCTGATTCCGTGTTCCCCCGAAAGATATCATGGGGATTTACGCCTATGACATCAGCACAAGAATATGGTTTACACAGGACGCCTCTGCTGAATGTGGAAATAAATCCCCTGAAAGATGCCAAATTTGCTCAATAAACGCCATACAATGGACAGAACTAGCCACAACATCTTTATATATGGCGGAAGGACGTTTGAAGAAGCAAAAACATTCGCTAAAGGATGTAGTTGTCTTATCACTCCCGTCCTTCCATTGGATTTATATTGTTATGGGCAAATCGATTACTTATCGGGGAAGGGGGAATACCCCAGGGGCGTCAGAAATTCGACATTAAGGCGTTGAGTTTGATCATAAAGTACGAAGTGAAAGGTACAGTTAAAAGAGTTAATGAACCCGCATATCATATTTTCAGAACGGTTATACAAGATTCTGGGTGGAGAGTGTTCCATATACTGCTCATCTCACTTGAGACTCATGGCTGACTACTTATTCTTATACAGTGCCTCTGGCAATGCAACTTTTGTAGCACCCAAAAATGGCTGGGCACTGAATTAGCCATAACCTGTCGAGATAGGGCCTAAGAATGGGAGAACACGAGAGCCGTACAGGGGATGTATACGGGGTATAGTGGCAACTACCGGTAGCCAGATTAGAATCGGGAGGATTTCTTGGAAACTTTTGACTCACGTCTACAGTACTGTACTGTGTGCAAAGTTGAGTATTGACATCTTTATCGGCTTATGTTTCCTTATGTTTGTCAGGCGGGTTCAAAATCCTTGGTTGGGCGTTTGCTCTTTCCATTTCTTTGGTCGAGTTACTTCGGCAATCTTCGTTTACAATAGATACATGTTATATTGATAGGCGCACTTTTCATCTATTACGTCTCATACTTTAAGTAGTTCAATATTCAAGACTTTGACAAGCTTAGATTTGTTCTGGCCTGCCCAGGAATCAGCTGATTCGCAGGCCGGGAATTCTGGGTTGGGCCGGCCAATGTGTGCTTCCCGCCGAAGGTACAGTACGTTGAAGGTATGTATACTTGTCAAGGCGGGCTTGCCACTGTCGTACTCAATGCATACTTTCTACTGATGTATGCGTAGGAAATATGATATGCGCAGTAGGTATGATAATGTGTATGAGATATGAGAATGTACGTATATGTGTGATATGAGACTTGATTGACTTATTCATCTATATTAGCTATTATGGGAGGTATATATATACAAGATATCCTCCTTCTCACATGAATGATTGCGAGTTATACGCAATCATATGTATGCGCTTATAACAATCATATGTACTTATAACAATCATGTGTATGCGCTTATAACAGTCATATGTGTGCGCTTATATATGCTTCACCGAGTATATCCAACACCCTCCGGTACTCGGCGAACATGTCTGCAATTGCCATAAAAACCCCCTATTGACAGCAAAACCCTTCTGCCCTCCGTGTTATACCAGCTGTGCCAGCCACCGGGTTTTCCAAGTATTTATGGTGGTCATTGGTAGGATTTTGGTGAGGATATCGGCTGGGTTCTCTTTCCCAGGAATTGTCTTGACTATCAACTTTTCTTTTTGTACTTGCTGCCGTATGTAATGAAATCTGTGCTCAATATGTCTTGTTCTTCGGAGACATCGTGAGGTGTGAGATAGGTGATATGCACCTTCACTATCCGTTTTTAAGGTCGGTTTTAGTTGGATGCCTATCTCGGCTAAAAACTGTTGGCCCCATGCAGCGTCTTTCGCTCCTTCACAATCTGCAATGTATTCTGCTTCTGTGACAGATAAAGCTATTATATCTTGACGTCGGCTGTACCATCCTATTGGTTGGTCTCCTAGAGTCATCAGGACTCCTGTTTGAGACTTACACCCCTCCCCACCAAAGGATGAGTCGGCATAGATGATCAGTTGGAGATGGTCTGTATCTGTATGGTTCAGTGTGAGACCAGTGTCTTTCGTTGTCCATAAGTATTGTAGCACTTGTTTGGCAGCCTGAAAATTTGTTGTTGATGGTTTCGCTGTTCTCCTTCCTAGCAGGTTGACGAATATAGATATTTCTGGCCTGGTCATTCTGGCAATATATAATAGTCCCCCTACTAGAGCTTGGTAGGGTTTTGGATTTGCTATTGTTTCTGGCTCATCTGCGAACATTGCTAAATCTTGTGGTAGTGACTTTTTGATTTGGGGTATTCCTTGTAGGTGTACTTTTGTCATGGATTCTATCAAGGATTTCTGGGTCATGATGACTTGTTTTCCCCCTTTGTTCCACTGTAGCTCTATTCCTAATAGTTTCTCTGGTTTTCCTCTTTTTTCGAGTTCAACATATTCTTCAGCTTTTTCCTCTGCTTTATCTAGCAAAGTCTCGTTGATTGCTATACCCAGGAGGTCGTCAACGTGAGTACCTATTATAATGGTTTTTTCCTTATTCACATAGGTCCCTTCGTCGCCGATGCATTGATTGAGACCGGCCAAGGCTAAGATTTTCTGCAATGTCTTAAACCACTCGTGACCAGCTTGCTTCAACCCGTATAGAGCTTTGTTCAGTTTCCAATATTCTACTTCGCCATTTTCATTCATATCCGATATGTAGACATCATGGTGGAGTAGTGCTTGTAGATATGCGGCTACTACATCCCACTGGCGGACTGCCCATTTTCTGTGGAGCGTAATAACAAGCAGAATTTTGAGAGTCTCTGGTCTCATCATTTGAGCATATATCTTGTCGGAATCGTAGCTTATTCCTTCTTCTTGAGTGAATCCTCTTCCAACTTTTCTGGCCTTGTATTTTTGGATACTGCCATCTGCTTTTCTCTTAATTGCATAGACCCATTTTGTATCGACAATTTTGGCTTGTTTTGGAATATCGTTTTTGGAGATCTTTGTGTATACGCCGTATCGCTGTAGTTGTTCTCTCTCTCGTGATCGTGCTTTTGCCCATTCTGCCGCGTCTGGTGATTGTCGGGTCTGCGCATCTGTCGGGTGGTCAGAATTGTTGCCAGATAATGTAGCTATGCTTATTGTGGTTGCTGCTTTTCTTGTAGGTTTTCGTTCCCTTTTGGACTTGCGTTCTCCTACTTCTTCTATCCAGTCTGTTGCTTTTTTCCTAGGCCGCTTCTTATTTTCTTCAGCTTTTTCTTGCTGGCTTTCTTGTGCTACTTCTTGAGCCTTTTCTTGCTCGCTTTCTTGTACTATCTCTTGAGCTTTTTCTTGCTGGCTTTCTTGTGCTACTTCTTGAGCCTTTTCTTGCTCACTTTCTTGTACTATCTCTTGAGCTTTTTCTTGCTCGCTTTCTTGTGCTATCAGTGGATCTTTAGCTAAGGTGTATTTTCCAGTCTCGTTGATCGTGGTATAGATGCCGAATGTGGTTGTATATCCTATGATTCGAGCGTTATAACCTCTGGGGGCTAATTTGTCTGAAGCCTTATTTTCATAATTATAACAGATCACCTTTTGGCCGAATGGTCTTAGATTGCGGCGTTCTTGTAAGGCGTCCTTGCCAAACAGTACTTCGATGGGAATTTTTCCGTTTAGGCCTTTGTGTGGCACTCGATTTTTGGTATATACAGCCCATTGGGCAGCTTTATCCCAGAGCCCTTTGGACATATTTGCTCCTAGTAACGCGGTCCTGCTCATTGTCATAATGGTTCGATTCGTTCTTTCAGCCACCGCATTGGTTTCGCTGTGTCTAGGAACCGTTTCTTTAAGGGCGATTCCTCTTTGTTGCAGTTCGGCATTGAGTTTGAGAGTATGAAATTCGCCCCCCCAATCGGCCTGTATTTGAGTAACGGTATATTTGGTAGCTTGTTCTATGGTATTGATAATCCCAATAAGGGCTTCTGCAGCCTCGCTTTTTCGTTTGAGTACTCGGATCATAATATATCGACTGAAATCATCTGTTACTGATAGAAGATATTTATATTGACTAGAAGGCGTTGTTGGGTCTATAGGCCCGATCAGGTCTGCATGTAATCGTTCGAGAGGTTTGGACGTTCTTATCCCTTGGTTGCTTTTAGCTGCAAGTTTGCTTGCTTTGCCTAGCTGGCATGCTTTACAGTTGATTGTAGGCTCGACTATTCTTCCTAATAGCTTATATTCTGGTAGCGTTTTTATTGAATTCAGTGATATATGGCCAAATCGCTCGTGTAGGGTCATTAGTGAATCTAGCTGTTTCGTTGATATTTGCTGGATTGAAACGAGTAGTTTATTGGGCATTATCCACAGAGCACCTTTTGTGTCCTTTTCCATATTATATAGAACTTTCTTTCCTTGCCTTAATTCGGCAGTCTTGCTTTGCACTTGAAGAGTATGTTCTGCTGGCATTCTTTGTCCACTGATTATATTGCTGTAGGTGGGATCATATAGACATTCTTGATGGCGTATCGTATTGCCATTGCATTTGAGCGTAAGTGTGCCCATAGTGGTACAAATAGATTCTGCCTTATTATGTCCTTTTACCACTATTTTGAGGTTGTGTTGTACTTCCGACAGTCTTTCCAACTCATTTGTTGTGTGGTGGGATGCGGCGGTATCGTACTGATATGCCCCTGTTGGTCCTCCGTCCGTTTTTCCTATTGTTATTTGTACAACAAAGGCTGCTTCTTCCTCTCTCTTTCTTTTAGATCGTTCTCTCTTTTTCGTGAAGCATTCGTCTTCATTGTGGTTGAGGCCTTGTCGGCCTTTGCTTATACAGTAACTGCATCGTTTGTCGTTTAGAGCAATTCTCTGAACCAATGGGGCACTGTTACTTTCTTTACGCTCACGCTCACGTTGGTTCTGGTTCTGGCCTTTTTGTCTTGCAGAAATATATCCTATTATCTTCCGAGCTGTATTATCATAGGTTTGGTCTTTTGCTCTAGCATTCTCGGTGGTACTTGCGTAGTACGATGGGAGTGAGTTGAGTAGGAACTCGATCTTAGCTTCTTCGTCTTCAGAGAATGCTAGTAGTCCTCTACCAAATCCCTTATCTTTAGTAAGATCTGCTCTTGCAATGATTCCTGAGAAGGTGTTCCAGTGTTTCTCAAATTCCATGACGTAGTCTGAGATTGTGGATTTTCTATCGTCATAATGAATATTTGCTAATCCTCTGTATAGAGCGTGGAATTCTGTAGCTGTTCTTCCTTCGTAGGCTTGTTTGAGGATCTTCCATGCTTCTTTGGCTTGTTTGACTGTAGCTATTCGACTTCTAATCTGAGGTTCACTGTTCTTCAGGATAGTGAGTAGGATGAAGTTATTTCCGTCTATCCATGCTCGTGGATTCTCTGCTGGTTTCTCGTATGTGCCTTCGATTATATCCCATGCTCGGTGTTCACCTAGCTGAGTCATTTGAAAGAACAGCTCCATAGTGGTCACCCATTCAGGGAAATTATCGGTCCCACTTAGCTTGGTGGTGATTGTAGAGATTTTCAGGTTGGTGTTGTTGTTTGATGGAGTGATGGTTGATGGGTTTGGTTCGATCTGTTCATCTGAGTGTTCAGACATGTTGTTGTTGTGTTATGCGGGTGCTTTTCTGTGCTCCCGGGCTCATAACCCGTAGGAAATATGATATGCGCAGTAGGTATGATAATGTGTATGAGATATGAGAATGTACGTATATGTGTGATATGAGACTTGATTGACTTATTCATCTATATTAGCTATTATGGGAGGTATATATATACAAGATATCCTCCTTCTCACATGAATGATTGCGAGTTATACGCAATCATATGTATGCGCTTATAACAATCATATGTACTTATAACAATCATGTGTATGCGCTTATAACAGTCATATGTGTGCGCTTATATATGCTTCACCGAGTATATCCAACAGTATGTATATCGGGTATAATAGTATTGGCCGCAGCTGCTACAACTCAATATTCGGCATCCAGAGTTATCGTTATACTCCATCTTTCTATTCTACCTACCAAAATAATTCTGTCCAACTCAAGAAAATGGGAATTCGAATTCTCAGGTGGGTTACTTAATGTCGCGACTATCTCATTGTAGAAAATATTTTACAACGAGTTCCAGTCGGTTCCGACTTTCATGTTAAAATTGGTGAGAATTATTCAATAGCCAATAATTCAGATGCAATAGCCCAAACTAAATGGATCACATTGATAGGAAAGATATTATTGTGAATATGAGTATATTATTGCTTCGTGTAGGAGGCTCTTAAACATTTCAAGCTATTAATGAAAGCTATTATGGTATAGCAAAAGCAGAGGTATTGTATTATTCAAGCTTATATTATCCAACACTGGAGCTACGGCGTCTTCTGGATACTTTAGATGCACCCAATAATCAAATCTTTAAAAGCTTTAATATCACATATACAGAGTCAGAGTGGCAGACATTGCCTTATAATGTACTTGTATTACATTAAGAGAGGAAGCTCACCAATGGATCCAGAACACTCCCTCAGGCGTGTAAATTTATAGTATACACCATTTGTGTCTACATCATCCATTAGTTTAGCCTTGTGGGAAGAACTTTTCACTTGCCGGACCAATAACGTTTAACAAGTTATATGACTGTTTCAAGCGTGAGCTCACACATAGGTTTTACTTCTAAGAAGTTAGCATCTGCGACCATAGACTGAAGAAAACGAGGCATCCCGTCCGCTCTGCCATATCTAAGCTTCAAATCGCCAGGTCAGTACTATGGTGGGTGACCACATGGGAATCCCTGGTGTTGCAGATACTTATTTCTTTTTATTGGCTAATTCTTTTTAATTTCGCACTTGATTTGCTGGCACGGAGATTCTTCTAAGTCAGGGTAAAAGACAGGTATAGTTTTTGCCCTAGCTCCAATCTATAGTGGTACTATATTGCACACTCGTGCTCTCTGCTTTATGGCACTAATAGTCCACCGCCTCCGTTTTCACCTCCGCCGCTCAGGAACTCAATACTTTTACCCTGACCTAGAAGAATCTCCGTACCGGCAAATCAAGTGCAAAATTAAAAAAGATGAGCCAATAAAAAAAGAAATAAGTTTATATCCCGAGGTTTGTTTTATATTTTCAGTATTATAATTCGACATTATTTTAGAATTCTTTCAAATGCGCAAGGTAATTGCTATACTCGATAATGTAAATCCAAATTGCCTTATAATAGTCATTGTCATCCATCACATAGCTTTCTCAATATTACAAGAAATCCAGAAGCTGACGAGGATGAGCCTGATGTAAAGATTGCACCTGAAAATGAGGATGTGCTTAATGAAGCGGATACACTAGATGAAGAGGATGTACCTGATGACTTATTTCAATACTTAGTACCATTCATGTTCATGTATACGTATGTCTTTTTTTTTTGTACAAAGGGGTGGTAGCTGGCCGCGGAGGTATGGGGATAGCGAGAACGGGGTATTTTCTTTCTTATTTCTTAAACAAAAGGCTCAGGAGGCCGGAAATTGTGTACTTTCTGTGGTACTAAAGGCATATAAGCGGAGACTTTCAATGGAACCCACCTTATGGCTAATTGGCGGTTATTAGAAAAACGTGCTGTCTTCCTTTTATTACATATATAACATCTATTCAAGCTGCTCTTAAAATTCTCACATTTGGTAATATCTATTACGTATTCCTGGGCAGGCTGCTATTCTTAACTAGGCCAGCCCGTCAAAGAAACATATGGGTTCCCAGGCTGGCCTATTCGCGAAACAGCCGGGCAGGCCAGAACAGAACAGATTTACTATATTACCTTTCACAGCAAATCACTCGCCTACAATCCTGAAATTCATTGTTTACAATAGGGCCAACCTCAGTATCGACATCTCCTAGCAATTGCATACCCCTTCTAGGATCTAAAATTTGCATGAGCTGTCACAAGTTTCTTGGGAAACGATGTGCCAAGGGGAACCAGAGCAAAATTCACTGTTTCGAAGACACATGAAAGTGATAAATCAACAATTGCCCAGCCCCTCAGGCTGCCCTATGTTAGTTGTTACGAAAACTATTAGCTACACAAGGTTGCAGGCCCAGTTGCAACTCCGACCAAATGTCATTGGGTGTGCTTTCCATGCAGTGTTCTTCCGTTTGACGTTAACATAGCAAAATGGACTGCATCCAGAGGCAGATATGATGACTGATGAGGGATGGCTGATGGGATTGCTATCGCTGATCAGATGGGATGGTTTTGACACACTAGGAGAGTGTAATTGGTGGTGGGGAAGTTGGGAAATGTAGCGACGACGTCGTCGGTTACAATTAGCTTAGTCGATCTCGTATCATGTTATGTAAATAAAACTCCGCTGCCTAAGTAGGAAACCAAAGGCGCCAAGTAGTATCATGGAGCCTACCTACAAAGGGATTCTTTCGGGCACGAGATTAAATTTTTCATGTAGATGAACTCGATCACTGGAACATTTACAGAAGTGGAAACTCCAAGCTTTCTCGGCAGCTGACTCTTAGAAATCCCCTTAATGATCACGTTTTGTCCTAGCGGTTACACTCTCCACACACTCAGGCCTCAAGTACAATCACGCTCTCCGGTGTTCGAAATCCATACAACGAGGCATTGCATCCATATTCATACTCCCAACAGCTGCGGAGATCGCAACACAAAGCCCAGTTTCAAACTCGACCCTGAGCCTCAGCTTCAGGCAACGATCCCGGCGGACGCACTCTTATCACTCAATTCGAAACAGGACTTGTGACGAGATTGTGGGGGCAGTTTCAGATCTCGGGCAGCAGTTATGAAGTTCTACAGTGGTTACTGGACTCGACGAGGATTTTGACTGAGAACATCAGCAAGGATGTTACTTCACGGGACAATACTCTCAAGATTCCGTCTTAGCCTTCGTAGCCAGTATGAGGATCGGATAGATGTAAGCCCGAAACTGTGAAAATTTTGGACGTACAGCGAAGATCCTTCCGTGTTTCGACTTGGGGAGCCCATACAGAGCATATTCCATACAGAGCATATTCCATGGAACGAGTTCACTCAAGTAGTTCGGAGTTATACCGGTGAACTGATATGCAGATTAAGAAGCCTTATTATATCGAGGCTAAATATGCTTCTTGTTATGAGATCATGAAATCAGGTAATGTACAGTCTAAGCACAGTAAACAGTATACTGCTGACAGAAGGTAAAAAAATGTAGCTGCATGACTGGTAACTGGCCGCCCCAATTCCATCATCTCTATCTTCAATTCCCGCCTATTAGATTCCTATATCTGAAAGCACCGAGTGCTGTCCTAAACTCCAGCCATTTCAAATTCAAACCCGTGTCGAAATCAAAACGGTAAAGCAAAAGCAACTCATTCAAGTACCACAGGCGCCTGTAAAGCTTGGGATATATATCTGCCAAAGAGGAATGGTGAAATAGAAAAGTACAAAGGAAATGGTGGTGATTGTGTCGAACTTTTGTGCCCAGGTTCTCTTTAAAGAATGAGAGGTAAAGTGGACCTTTCTTGCTTAATGTGCTCGCCGGACTGAGGTAGAATTTCGACTCCGGTTGATTCTTTGCCCTGCGTATGCCTGCTGCGTTGCCCTCATCCCAGCTGGCAGGGGTGCCCTCGGCTTCTCGTCGACATAATGACCGCTATACCCTCTCATATCCATCTTAACCACTCGCCTATTTCCCTGGACAAAGCCCTCTTCTCCCGCCTCTACAACAATCACACGGGATCCGCTACCGCTTAAACCAGAATCGCCATCAAGAATGCATGCTTTTGCAAAGATGTAGCAGATGCAACCGAAGATACCACCAGCAACTGTGCAAACGCCTTTCAGGGTAGTTTTTGCTACCTGCTTGACTTTTTGAGATTTACCGAGTGGTTGGTAGACCGGCGCTGGGGTTAGCTGGGGTTTTTCGGCGAAGCGGACAGTGCGTGGGACAGGCCTGCGGGTGGGCACTGCTTTCGGCTGTGCAGTGGTGCTGGCAGGGGTCTGTGGGGTCAGAAGGTTATCATCAGAGGTCGCAAGGGAGATCGAGCCTCGGGGAGAGCAGTCGGAGTGTGCTTCATTGTCACTGTCCATGTGGTAAGATGTCGACCTGGGTTGAAGATATTTAGCGGAGGTGTTGGGAGTCATTGCGTCCAAGCTGAGTGGTAAAAAAGTGGTATTCACCAGATGCCGGGCAAGGTTGAAACTTCAGCCAAGCTATGCTAGTACTTCTCTTCAGGATTCTCTTTCCTCCTCACCAAAGCTGGAGATTGATTCTTTGGTATGGTATTTGAAGAATCGGATGAATTTGTTTGATCTTCTTCGTAATAATACGCTTGTTAAGGACCAGGGCTCGAGAATCGCACGGCCCTCAACGGCTTCGGAAGCATTCACAATAGTTGTCGATATAATCGGAGGATGCTCGATCTACAGCGGAAGACAGTCGGAGTAATGCAAACAAAATGATGGGGACATTCGCATATAAATGCTGAGGTTGGGTGTGGATTGGGATGGAGGGTGCTACTAGGTATATGAGGGTGTCGAGACATGGTTGGATGGAAATGGAGGAACGGAATACCTGCCTACGTGCGTCAACGTCGAAAGGTACTTATTCTAGCCTCTTCAATGCATGGTCAACCAGAAACAAGAACACTGCTTAGAGTTCTAATTGTGACCTCCGGCACAAGCGCAGGCCCGACGCTGACAAGCCTTGATCCACTATCATCCCGGTCTTGTCATACGCCATAGCAAGGAGACTGCTCGCTCAGCTGTAACCTGAAAACTGGGCCTGGGGCAAGTGTTTGTGCCAGTGCAAAGAGTCATTTACCCATGATACTTTTATGAACTATAGTCATGTGCTTCACAAGGCTACAGTACAGGATTGGTAATGTTTCGATACCTGGCCTGCCCCGAGCTTGATCGATAAGAACGTTCTCAATTTCTGTGCTGTGACTTGATGCTGCGCGCACCAGTATTGGGTCTTTTTTTTTTGTGGGGGGGAGGTGCATGTCCGGAAATGTCAAGCAATGAAAATTCTTGAAGAGTATTGTGGGCGGCATGAGTTGGCCCGCAGCAGTCCATTGTACTCTAAATTGCGCGCGCCGTCTGTCAGGATGCGAGTTTACAAACTAGATTAATGTGCGAATACTCTAGTTATCCACTGAAAGTTCTTTGACCGGCCACCAGGTGATGGAGTGGATGGCAAGATGGGGGATTTGACCAAGGGTTGGATGCAATGTGGATGTGTCGCGTGCCTGTACTTAAGATGATTGGTCTGCAGCAACTTATTTACTAATCTGGTGTGTCGCCGTCGCTGGAGGTCGGCGGGCAACAGCAATGATTTTCCCCTTACATGATTAGGTAACAGCAAGGAGGGTAGGTGCTGGTGGGAAGTACATAGTGAAGCCAGGATACGAGTTCTTGGGTCTTAATAGTCTGGTTGGCACGGGTCTTAATTGAGAGATTTTTTCATGTTCATGGGTGACTGGTGATACTTCACAGACAACGAACAGCTACAAAGCGAAGGTAATAGTTCAACTTCTATGTTTTGTCTCGGTAAATGAAGGCCGGGAGGTATAGGTTGAAAAGCGAGGGGGTTGAAGAAGGGAGTCAGAATTCAAATCCTGAATTCCTGGAATTGGAACATTAGTCCGGGAGCATGTTACTTTTGCTGAAGAAGCTTAATTTTTCTGCCTTTTTTTAATTGGCGGAATGAGCTGGGTTGGCCTGGCCGTAGGCGAGGAATGGTAGTGGATAAAGAGCTTGCTTTATCTTGGTTCCCTTTTTTTTTTTTTTTTTAATTTAAAAATGTTCCAATTTACTTTTTGTTATTAATAGTACGTACTGAGGGCCGGTACTTACTTATATTCTTTCCTTCTTTTTTTCCCAAAAAGCGCAAGATTACAACAAACACCTATAATGACGCTGGGAAGTATCTACGTGGATTCACATGGTTTGCAAGAGGTCTAGACCAGGGCTCAGAGAAGGAGTTCGGAGCTCTTCTTTTGACTTCCTTTCAAGATTTACACGCACTTAACCGGATCAGCCGACTTGATCAAATTCGTCTGAAACTAAATTGGCATAGACTGTTGGAAAAATGAGATAGAAGTATTATGCAGCATTAATTAATGATAATTTTGGAATCAGTAACAAATTAATATATTAATGATATTTTTGGAATAAGTAACAAATTATATTTTATTTATGTAAGCTGTATTACACATATTTTTTTTGCTATATGCTACTGTAGCTAAGAGGATGCAAATATAACCTGTGGTTTCACCTAGTCTGGCTTGGGTTTCACCTGACTAAATTCTCACTAGCCTCGTTCCCTAAGGTTTCACTGTATCAGTTTGAAGCATAACTTATCTCTACGTATCGGATATCCGGAGTCAAGAGCTAGATGCATAGGAACATTGCTACAAATGATAAAGGGCAAACTCAGCACCGGCACAAGGCCCAGCTACTTACTTTCCGCCGAAACTCGGATCAGTATAGTTAGTAACCAACATCCAGAGAGCTCTCTCTAGGTGAAGGCAATTGGGTTAAAGGGGGGGGGGGGGAGGAGATGACACTGCGGTATAAAACTACATATCAAGACGTCATGGTACAGAGAGTTTAAAAACATCCGCCGGCGGGTATATACATGTACATATATACAATGGTCCGGTGGTGTGCCACACTTTATTCATTTGCAGTGCATCCGCCGGAGCAGTTCTCCCAGATAGATATATCCGTCGCGGTGCTAGATGAGGATCAGGATCGGGATCGAGTTCGAAATCGAGTTCAAGATCTGGAGGAATTTTTTCAAGTGCTGAGGAGCTCTGCCCAGCGTCGATCCTTTCGGGGTGAACTATCTAACCATTCGAAATCCTAAACGTGCCCAATGTCAAGCCAGACTACCCAATGTCACCCCCGCAGCAATGATCCCCCCAATATACCTACTTTCACCATTAGTCTTGTTAGGTAACATGGAAAACACTCATCATACTACCTACCAGCTAACATTAAATGCATTCGTCAGACTTATGATACGTCAACTCTCCGATCAACTGACTGCCCCCACTCAACGCATACGGAATCCCTATTCCTAACATAAACCTCAAGATGAGGAAACATCGCAACTATGACCCTCGGTACCACTCATTAGCGTTGATACACTTCACAGAAAAAGTTTGCAGAATCGCCTCAATGCTCATAATTATACTTCCCAAAATAATCGACATCCATCTCCCATAACGACTGTTATCCCATGGCACAATCGGCATTTGTGAGACTGCCCCGAGAGAGTATATCGAGCTCATCTATTTCTTGATTGTGAATCAAGCTCCCAAACCCCACCCTAGTGGTATGGAATACCAATTCTTACAATCCCTAATATCGATCCCCTTGGTCTCCCAAGATCTACCCAGAATAAAATCAGCTCGACGTTGTTGTTGGGGAGGCGAAAGGAACATACAACTATCCCATGCCTCCACACTCTGTAACCCATTCATGATACTCCCATCAAACCCACTCGTCCACTCCACCCCCATTGCCGCGGGAATTAGCATTCCAAAATTTGGTTTCTGGTACCATGCGTTTTGATCTGCCCAGACGAGCTAGGCGAACACGCCACGAAGGTTGGGGTCCTGATTAAGGAATATGTATTGAATCCACGGTTTATATCTTGGGGTATGTACAATCTCTTATATCCCCGCTCTCCATGTTCATCCCCATACTTATACTGCTAGCCCGGGAACTCAATCCCCATCAACCATTCAAGCTTAAATTAATCAACCCCACATGAGTATGTAGATCATTAGGTAAGAACCCAGGGGTGTCAGTGGGCATTATATCGGAGAAATGGTATTATACATACTGTATGTATGCATATGCGTCGAGCTGTAGTTCATTGGGTGAGTGGGAGTTCCCATAACGGTTCGGAGCTCATGGGCATTGTCTTTAGCCGGGGGAGTGGTGCGTAATTGTCAATAGTAGCAATGGCTTGATGTTCGTGACGGAGAACAGCCATTGGAGTACTTTATGAAATTTGCTTGGTACTGAAGTATCCATCAAAGACGGCAATATATTAATCTTGGTATCAATTTATGCCAGGGTATTGGAGTATCACCGGCGAGCTCGGGAGGGGAGTTTCGAGATGCCCATCTCCGTGGGAATTATCCCCCACTCCTCAATTTTCAAATTCATCCAGTGATAAAGATATCTCAAAATATACTCTATCCTGGGCCCGTCGGTTCCACAACCAAAAATATTGCTCACTCCATACAGTATATATCGTGATCACTCCAACCAGTTGAGCAAATTTGGGAAAAAAGAAAGGAAGTGAAAGAAAAATACCCCTGCTCTTCTCGATGCTGGGTAGGACTAGACCTTATTGATTATAGAGCGGCTCCCATAAGCGGTTCCTCCTATCGTGATAGCAAGCTACAACCGGCTTGCGAAGACCCTAGGCACCGTTTAGAGAGTAAGGAGTTGAAATAATCTCTGCACGAGAAAAGCTGCAGGCGGAGTACATAAGGAATCTCGATGGCCACGTGAGAAAGCCTGGTGATCGACGACACTGGTGATTTTCTGGCGCGGAGGTGTAGTTTCAATTTCTGGGGAGAAAAGCCTCAGAGTACTTACCTATTTTGTACACTTCATAACTTGGGTTTGGAGGTTATGTGGTGGTTGGATGGTAGCTGAAATTTTGCCGCCACAAGATCTGGGGGTCATAAAACATTTACCCTGAATAAGACAAAAAATGAAGATGTAGTGCTAAGTAGCGAACAAGCGGTGTAAGACCCTTTCTAAGTAGAAGGTCTAAATTACGATTAACGTAGCTTATGATGACGCAGGCGGAAGATAATTAACCCAGTATGCTTAAAGTGTAAGCCATTCCATTGATTTTATATCCTCAACTGTATATTTCCAGGCTCTCGCCTACTGGACCCTTTTTCCGTCCTTCATTTCCACATTTCAAGCAAGAATCACAGCTAATCCCCATTCTCTGTCGACTTAATGTCCCCTATTTCGTAAAACCAATTCCGGAAACAAAGAGAAAAATCCTATGATGAAAGTGTGCCTCAAAAGACAGCGCTGGGGCAAGACGATTAATATCCCCGTAGTCATCTGTAAAGAAGACAAGACCCAATTACACTCTCGAGTAAAGCCAATTCCAGAAAAAATAAACAAAAACTTTAAAGAGAAATGAAAATGGAATGTGCCTCAATAGATCAACCAACGTCAGGAGAAAACTAAAAATTAATCCCAGGGTAGCGTTTAATTGAAGCTTCCAAGCAATCAATCAAAAGAAAATCAAATCCAGCTAAAAGACAAATATCTCGTGGATTCACATAAGTCTGCAGATATCAAGGTCAAGTAAAAGTGACATTTGCAGAAAATAGATTACCACATTAATAGCGAGGCTTTGCAACTGATTCCATGTGTAAACCTAATCAAGCTTCCCATTCAATCCTCAAATAGGCTGGGCTGTATACCGTCAGGCAGAGCCTCATACCATATAGGACCTCCAGTATCGGCGGTACCTGTTTCTGGACCGGGACTACTGATTTGTTGAGGATAGAAGGGCGTGCTCGCACTGCTCGACGGTTGGCTGTACGCAAGGTCTGGGACCCATTGTCTGTTTGCATTACGTTGATCTGGGCATGGGCCATATCCAGAATTACCACCTGTCTGGTAAGTGGAACTGGGTTGTTGGCTATACCCAAATGGTTGATAAGTAGTGCTCGGATAGTGACTAGTTCCAACATTATCAGCTGTGCGATAAGTTTTGTTAGGATATTGACTATATCCAGAGTGGCTAGCTGTCTGATAAGTAGAACTGGTTTGCTGACCATACTCAACTAACTCATGTCCAGCTGTTTGATAACTAGTGCCCGGATATTGGCTACTTCCAGGGTTAGTAGCTGTCCGGTAGGTTGAGCTAGGATATTGACCATATCCAGATGAAGTGAGACTAGGTATAGTCAGATACTGACCTGCAGCATTGGCCGGATGTTGGTAGTTATAAAGAGCATTTCCTGGAGTGGCCTGTTGTTGCGGATACTCGGTAACTTGCGGGGATTGTAGCCCCAGAATCATATTGTTTGGTGGGGCATTTGCGGGGTCGATTCCAACGCTGAGATGGGGGATTCTACCTTCCCAATTTGGTGGCCTTAGCGTGCCTGTGACAATTGTCCAGATTCCTCCAACGGCATTCAGAACCTCGCCCATACCAGCTACATAGTCCCATTGGCCACATTGGCAGCGGTTTCCGATTACATCCACCAGAACCCCCATTCTGTTCAAAGAGTTCTCTAGTTTCCCGAAGTTTCTATACCACTTACTTACGTCATCGTTAAGAAGAACCGGGTTTTGCGATATCCCGTGTCTCTCGAACCCCAGCATGAAGTACACCGCGTCCGTCAGGAGCTGGATCGACTCGTCGTATAAGTCATCAGCGACGAATAATATGGCCTCGTCAGGCGATGGCGGAAAGGTTGGTGGATTCGCCCTTGAAGGACAAAATGGTGGCGCAGGATACCTCCGTTTATTGTGAGGCAATTTACAGTAAAGAAGGCATTCTATCGAATCACACAGCTTTAGGAGATTGTCGAGACGGTTAGCGTACATTCGGGATTTTGCGTTTCGACTAATTAGCTCGGCATGTACTTCTGGAGAGAGCATTCCGTCCGGCAATCCTGCATCCAGGAACTTCTCCTTGAAATCTCTGACCATAGTTAATTCGATCTTGCGGCGGTATTCGAAAGGCGGAGTCTTTTTTGTATTGTCTACAAGGCTAGCAGCAAGTACCCGCATTGCTGCATCTTGCGGCTCGCTGAGGGGCTCTTCTGGATTGAAGAGCTGTTTGTAATACTCGTCAGGGTCAGCCACAGGCTGGGGCTGAGGGAAACGTCGAGTAGCACCACGCGCTCCTGGTACTAAATGCGGCATAAAGTAGTATCCACTTTCGGCTTGTGGTACTTGCTTGGTTTGGCCAGGAATAGGTTCCTGTATAGTTTCATCATCGTCTGAGCGGTCTAGTGGCCGCTTTCCGTGGCAATTGATGGAGCCTTGACCAAGACGTGAAATATATTGAGAGTCTCGTATCTCTTGGCCGACATCGCCAACCCTTTGTGAGGCCTCATCTGGATCAGTGTTGAACCATGAAGCAACTCGAGACTTGCTCTCTTTCTTGGAGGCACCGGCATTACGCCTAGCTGCGTGTTGTGAAGCTGGGGGTGGGGGCATGTCCCCAAAGCCTGGGGCGATTTTGATACCCTACAATACAAATGATATATTAGCTTCTCATTGTATTACATGGTCAGGGAAAGGAATCACACCTGAATAGGCTGATTACCTCCGCTGTATTGACGTTGAGATGGGTCGTCACTTTCATAAAAAATCTTATGATATCGGTGATTGCCGTGTCAGGTTTTCATAGCCCTCAGAGAATTGTAGTTTTACTTACTGTTTGCTGCTGATGAGCAGGTTCATCTTGCATGCCTTCCACCTCATGGTCTTCATTGGAGTAGAGGGTCTCTCTGATGACTCCACGAATGTTGTTAAAGTCTCCGAACTGAGGAATCTAGAAGTTTATCAGTGTCAAACACACAGTCCAATTCGGCAACTGAAGAAATCCTAGCTGGATGGGAATACTCACTCTGAACTCGCTAGAGCCTTTTGCGATAAAGCTTGCAGAAGAAGGAAAACATGGCATCTGCACAGGAGACTATATCAAACACACATCAGCAGCTGCACAAACTTCATAAAGCTTTGCAGGAGATTTTCAGGACAGTCGATTACCACTCGGGTGACTTACTTGACTTTGAGCTCTAATTGGCTCATTTTCCTTTTTATTCTCGTTTGCTTTAGCTGTTCGAGCCATAGACTTCACAGTTTTGGCTTTTGCAAGCCTTTTTGGCTCCTGTTCAGCTGCAGTTGACTGATTCTTCGTGATGGCTGCATAAAAGGCCTCTTGATAACTAGCTTCGTCATCAGACGTGACTGGCCTGATGGGCAGCTGAGGGACTTCAGGCCTCTCGCCGATGTTAGTATCATCAGAAAATTTCAGGTTTTGCTGCTTATGGCCTCTGGATTGCTTCAGCATTTTCTTCTCTGTCATTGGTGGTTCATGATAAAGATGTTCGGGATGCTCAGTACAGGAGGAGTAAGAAATTGCGTCGGTCGAAATGTTAGGTGGGTCTGTTAGGTGTTGCTCCGGACGTTGCTGCATTTTTAGGTAATTGAAAGAATTGATGTTTCGAAGGGCTTTGCTTTGGGTGGTCTATACAACTCAGCACTCAGCGATGGTTAGTGGATAGTGTAACAGGTACAAATATCGAGTAGAGGGCTAATATCTGATGTATCGCTGTGATGTATGTGAGGTAGAGGAAATGAATACAAGGACATACCTCCGTACTGATTACGAGCTCCTTTTCAACAACAGATCCCTCGCTCCCCGACTCCGTTTTGCAGAATGATGCTATGAAACTCATAGTTTTGTGAAGAGATACTAATGTACGAGTTCTTCGGATGGAAGAGGCTGTGAAACGTCAAGTTTGGAGTATTAAAAAGTTAGGGCGGTCATTTGTAAGAGTACAGCTGTACAAGATAGAGGATTTGTTGTGGTGAGAGAAGAGAAGAGAAGTGGAGCAAGAAAACAGCAGCATTACACTAGGAGGGCACTCTCTCTCTCACCAACGAAAACTGTTTATCATGGCAGTGGTGCCAATCGGGTGTTCTTATCGCCAGCAGGTTTAGGGTGGGAGATGAGTCTGCTGCTTAGAATTTTATATATGGATATGATGCGCAGCGAGGGAGGTATGCAGTGGGTGTGCATAATAACGGGGGTAATATAGGCGGAATGGTGGAATATGTAGCTAATATGCACATTATATAGGAATTGGAGTATGAAAGACCGGTGAGAGGTCTCTTGGATTCACTGGGGGACTGGGAATACGGTAAACGTTGTGGCATCATGGGGGCTAGAAGCCTCCTATTAGTATCGTAGAACGTGTATGCTGACATACCTCTACATACGAGGTGAGATGTTCATGCAAAATATGTGCGTGCGTGGAGCTCGATTTAGAACCAGTTTACGCCTGCGGCCTGCCGGGGCGTGCAAGTTGCTTCTCAGCGATCTTGAGGCCCGGCGTGTTTCATTTGGGCAACGCTCCACGGTGCTGGGGAGCTTCTCGTGGTAGAAAGGTAATAAGGAAATTGCTGTCCTCGAGGCGTGAGATGAAGAATACAAGCATTGCTAACACAGTTCGAGCCTGGCCCATCTATGGCCGTGGTCAGTGAGCCTGTAGCACAACTATACCGTTAGGAGGATTTATTAGCCCGGATCATAGATTGCCAAAGCGAATGCTATTGCAACACCTACAGGGATTCGCCAAGCTTTCAAATAGCCGAAACACATAATGTGGAGTAACCGGGCCGGCGTACATCATAGCTGATTAGTCTCCGCAGAGGGCATGGACACACGCAATCGGAGAAGCGGACGACCGTTCTGTGAGTGCGGAAGGACCCAAAATGCTGCTACTTGCTGGGATGCGTTTTGATCGGGGATACCATCTCTCGTAATAGGTTATATCAACTTGACAACGAGTAATAAATTTTTTTTTAAAAAAATGGGCAGACAGGAGTTCCAGTAAGTGCATCTATGTAGTCTTTCCGCTGAACAAAAACCAATTTCAAGTTTTCTGTATTCCGACAAAAGAGACTATAGATCAGCCACAAATACGTCCTCGCGGCCGGAGTTGAGATAAGATGCAAATCTTCTTGATTATTACCCAATCGGGAAGAACAAATACTGCGTGTGGGTTAGTCTGGTTCGTGTGGGTAGTCTGGTTCGTGTGGGCATATGCAAGCTAATCTGATTGGGAACTTAGTTCAAGACACGGGTAGACTCTCAACATGGAGTGAAATTAGTATGGCCGGAGTTGTTCTCGTGACAGGCCGGTTTTATGGGTAGCTTAAATCAGCCGGGCACGAGAACAGGTCATGAGACAAGGGATGATTGAAGTAACGCCAGCGGAGATATTCTTCGACAAGATGGAATTTCAAACAGGGTGAAGCATTGTTGTAGGGTGCCAACCAGACTATGTTGTAGGTTAATCCAGTCTGAAGGCAGAAAAATTCGGCTATAACTCCTAAAATGTTTTTTGATGGATCAGCCTGGGCACGAGAACAGGTCATGTAACGCAAGCAGAGATATTCTTCGACAGGATGGAATTTCAAACAGGGTGAAGCATTGTTGTAGGATGGCATGTTGAGCCAATCTTGTACATATATGTACTTAGAGACAGTCTGAAGGCCAAAAAATTCGGCTATAGCTCATAAAATAAAATGCAGTTTTTTTAGTCACTCGTTTTCAGAACTTTCTTTTGTTTTCTTTCTTTGAAGTCTATACGTCTGTGTCTGTGGAGCCTAAGGCTATGAGACGGCCCCGTTCCTTCATCTTAAAAGACTCGGTACACCCACGGAACAACGGGCTACATAAACGTCCTGCCTCCAGAGCCAAAGAAATGTTTTAATAGAAATAACCGCTCCTTCCTTCCTCACGCCCGCTATCCGGCTTCCATCCCCGTCATAAACAAAACCTCCGCCGCCACGCTCCTACCGGCCCTCCCCTTCTCTTTTAAACCTTCCGCTCCAAACCCTCGCTCAGACCAGATCTAGGTTCGATAAAAACGACTCAACCAGATCCACTGTATATTCCCCCCCTGCGTCCTTCACCTTCTTCAACCACCTCCCCCGCTCGTCCATCTCCACCCAAATACTCCATCTTCTGCCAATTTCTTCACCACGTGGACACACCAGGGCTACGTGCCTGCCATATCGGTTTGGAACTACTTACCTTTTAGGGCTACAAAAATTATATGCGAGAGTAGTCTCGTGCCCAGACCCTCGTAGAGGTGCGAGAGCATTCAATTGACCAACAACAGAACTAAGAGGCCTCAGGCCAGTTTTTTTTGAATTTCCTTTAATAAATACTCGCAGTCAACCTAATATTATGGCGGGGCCCGAAGCCTCCCCTTGAAAGGTTTGACCTATGCTCTCGGAGCAAGATGCAAAAGCCTACGTTCAACTTATCCAGCCAACGTATCCAGCCAACATGAACGAACGACCCAAAAGCTAGAACTCGAGTCTGGGGTCACTTCCGGCCTCTTCCGTCCTCTGCCAAAATCGTATAATTCCACCGGCAGTGTCCTCCAACCTTCATCCCCATCTGACCGTCTAGTATATACTCTCGTGCATACAAAAGGAGACCGGGCTACAGAGGCTCACACCAAAAGTCTTTTCCTCCTTCCGGTTTGGTAATCTTCTTGCATATGCAATGCCTATGCACCGCATGCAGTTTGGCATTATTCAGCTCCAAAAAGGGTTGCTATGGCAATGCAGCCATGTAGTGATGAGTTTGTTGTACTCTGCCCTGAATATAGCCATACTACTGTTCTCGTGCCCAGACTCATAATTATTCTTAGCGCTCCAATAAGAGTCTGGGAGTAAACTGCGCCGAAAATTACGCTAATTCTGCTCCGAACCGGCGCAGAATGCCAAGCTTTGCGCTAGTAGCTCCGGGTGTACGCTAGTAGCTCCGGGTGTACGCTAGTAGCTCCGGGTGTACGCTAGTAGCTCCGGGTGTACGCTTGTAGCTCCAGGTGCATTATGCTTGTTAGAAAATAGTACAGTTAGTTAGTAAACACCTTACTGTTTTTGTCAATCCCGACTGTACAAGTACACTCTTTGCTCTACTGTGAGGGATCTTCGATATGCCGACAAATACTGCAGACAACTGGGATCCAATTCCAATAACTGCTGAAGAAGCAGTGTGGGAACCACGGGTATTCCTAATCTGCGAGCTGTTGCGCAGTAGCAATATGGATGTGAGCTTGTTCTTCACACGACTTATGAGTTCAAAATCAAAACGCCTGAAGGAGAAACAGCGCAGCTTCATAGAGAACAAAGGCTTCGAGAAGGTATTCGAGGCAATGTTGAGTGTCATGAGTTACAATACAAAAAAAAAGCAGAACTCTACCGCTTCCATATTGGAGTTGAAGCAAAAATTAGGAGTAGGGCTCTGGCGTGTGATCCAGCAAATCTTAGAATCAGAGATGAAAGCATATTGCAAGCAGCCTGAAGCGGAGTCTCGGAGGCCAGTTCAATCTATTACTCCGGAATTAGCAATAGAGTTTGATTTTAAAAAGATCGAGGGCAAGTTTAAAGAGTTTTGCCCTCGATTGAGTAATATAATCCAGGGGATTTGCCTCTTGGGGGAATCAGATGGGGATGAAACTATGAGAGAGGGAGAAGAGGTTGTCAATAATAAGAGGAAGAGGGGGAAGGGGCCACAAAAGAAGAGGAATATGCGTGATAGGAGCCTGATGACTGTAACAGCTATGTCGATAATGGCATTTTCAAATAGCCGGCTGTCCAATACATTGCAGACCCCGCTGGGCTACTATTTCCAGGCTTGTGGGGTACCTAAGAAGGTGATATCTTTTTTGAATCGTGTGGGATTGAGTGTGGCCTATACAACAATTTGTGAGTCTATGAAGGCAATGGGTGCAGCGAATAGGGAGATTATCACTCGGAAAGTGAAGAATGGATCGCCTATTGGGTTGATGTGGGATAACAATATAATGTTTGAGAACAAGGCCAGTCAAAGTGTTAAGAATGTAAAAACATTAACTCAGTATACCTGTACGGCGTTATGGTTTTTGAATGTGCCGAAACCAGTTATTCCGGATGGAGAGTATCCAAGGAATGAAAATGGTCATGCAGGGGCAGGGAGGATTGGAGATGCGAGCATACCAGATACATGTCTTGGTTTGGATAATCCTACTGATTTGGATCAGAAGATAAGTGAGATTCGTGGGGTGATGGAAGAAGGCGCAGATAGGGTTAAACGGGAAGCGGAATGGCGCACATTCGACGAGAAGATGAATATTTATGATGGTTTGATGGGATTCGAGGAGGGAAAACCTGGATTGGAGGCTCGGAAACTGGTTCTGGAAGTACCAGATTACAGTAAAATTGACAAATTTTAGTTGTTGTCGAAGGACTCTTATGCTGAATATGTACCGGCTCGACTGGTTGTTCATCTGAGTGAGATACTGTGGAAGCATGTCCCTGCAGTTATGAAGGAGCTGGATAAAGATTTGACTAGCAAAGGGCTTAATTATCAGCGGCCGAGTTTTGAGGAAATCCATAAAATTTATCCAGTGGTGATGGATGTGTATGCATTGGATACTATGGAGAAAGATGAGACGTCTATCTCCGGGACGGGAGAAGTAATCGAGGAGCTCTTAAAGCAAACTGGGCTCGACCCTCATGTGTTAGCTGGTAGAACGATCTTACACGCAGGTGACCTCGGAACAATGTTGAAGGTGAGTTGATATTCGTGATGCGTGTATAGTGAGACGATATATTGATTCTCAGGTTGGGGGGTTTAGGTTTCGGCGTTAAAGCAGTTGTGGATCCGAGATTTCAAGCACAATCAATTGAATTTTCTGGCCAAGTTGGATGGTATGTTTCATCTGGAAATGGCAGCTGAGGATTTGCTATTTCGGGCACATTGGGGTTGAGAAGATGGGATGGATCCAGGTTCCTTGTGCCATCTCAAGCATGTATTGGGGACCAAGGGGGTAACTTCAAGTATGCCGGAGTACAACACATGTAAAAGATTCACACGAATATGTGGTGAGGGGTACGTATTGGCAGCAATTGCATCTGAATTAGAGGTGAGTGGTCGGTTGGAGTAGTTCTGCTCCTAGTCAGGGGGTAAATGTACATTGGGTAATAGGTTGATGGAAAAAGGCTTCGGATTTCGAGGATTTAGAGAAGAAGTTGAAGAAGGTCGATAACTATGTTGAACTCTGTACCAGGGTAGTGCAGGGACTATTCGTGCCTAGAACCGTACGCTTGATGCGTGAGAAAGCGGAATTAGGAGCGTTGGCTCAATGGAAGCAGATGCTCAAGGATAAAAAGAAAAAGGATCGACTTGGTGATGAGCTGGATAGGAATGCATTTGTCAAGAATCGGGTATACAAGGACCGCGATTTGGTATATGAAAATGCTTTGTTGTTTTTGCAACATTATCTTGTCATCCGAGATTTGCATTATAACATAAGGTATGTATGAAGTTTTTATTCCGGAGCATCTCGGAGATATTTTAGGGGTATTCATAGGTGTTCATATTATATTCCTAGATTCAGTTGTGTGGTGTATCTGCTCTGGACTGAGAAACTGACGAAATGTAGTTGTTGCGACTCTGGGGCGTTGATGAAGAATATTGAGCCATTGTGTGTATGGTTTGTAGGCGGGGGGAAACATCACTATGCTAAAGCTACAGCAAACCTCTTGATTGATAAAGAGGTGGTGTGGACTGAGGAATTCAAATATATCTGGTATAATAATATCCTGGTTAATTTGTGTGGGCGTCCTATGAAGTTCATGGGAATCGACAAGGTAAACGAGATATTAGTGCGTAAGGTTAAGGATTAGCATAATCCACACGGGAATTGGCAGAGCAAGGATTTCTTCCTAAAAGCGGTTTCGCAGAACGCATTTCTATTCAACACAGTGAAGAATTCCATGGACCGGTCTGCACGTGAGTCTCCGTGGTGTATGTGTTGAAGGTGGTGATGCTAATATATGTGTAGATTTGTCCGACCTAGCAACACGTCATGGGTCAGTAGACGACAAAGATGATTGTCAGATAGTGATACGCACATTGCTACAGTACGATGTGATGCGCTTCAAAAAGGGGAGGAGCACTGGAGGTTCTGTTTATAATGCAGTTGAAATCAAACCAGCATTAGATTTATTTTGTTTGGGTGAACGTGTGATTACAAGGGAAGCCTTTTTAGATAATATCATGGCCGAGAGAGTGGCAGGAGTCCGAGATGATAACGGGAGTTCTGAGTGTAGTGAAGATAGGGCTTTCCGTGAGGAAGAAGAAAGATATATGCGGGACCAAGGAGAGGTTGATAATAATGGAGATCATATCTGGTTGGATGCGGATTTAGTTTTGCACAATTTGGAGGGGGCTCAGGTATACGAAGGCAGCTCAAACGGGGTTATAGATGCAGAGGAGATGCATAGTGATGAAGAAAATGATGATATCAATTCTGGAGATATCAATTATGGGGATATAGTATATGATTGTTCCGCAGAGATGCGGAACAGATGGCGAGAGGGGGGCAAAGACAGGGGTAATTTTGAAATTGATCCAGAGGAGTCCGATGAGGAACCAGAAGGTGTCAATGATAAGGAGAGTGGTAGTGATGCAGAATAGGAAGTCGGGTGAATAAGTCTGCCGTTGTTCTGATGGCAGACCAATGTATATGTAGGATTTGAAAGGATATTAGTTGAGAACTCGAGGGATGAGAGCTGGATTCCTG